>CM047587.1:29274516-29400624 GCA_026184515.1 Peronosclerospora sorghi | reverse complement strand
CCCCCCCCGTCAGTTGGAAGTCTGGGCACGATGATGGTCAGGTTCTCGACACTACGGTGTTCGATTTTGAACTTGAATCCACCACACCACGCTCAAGATCTCATTGCATGGACTCAAGAGCTGGAAGACGATGCTTTTAAAAGCAGAGCCCCCGCCGGGATGCAAGTTCATGTAGTCACCCCAAGTGAAACACGCGAGTGTGGTGGAGCGGATCATCAGAATTTTTGAGGTTCGATCAGACGTTCAGCGCCCGGACTAACGAAGGGGGTCCTCCGGTTGTCCTGTGGCAGGCCTATGTCTTTCTCACCTTGTGTACCCGACGGTTTGGGCGTGGGTCGCTCTTCAGGAGACCGGGACGTAGATCCGCGGAGTTCCGATGCAAGATCGAGATGAATTCGTAGCATATCGACGGGTGTCGATCAGGTATATAGTCGATGATCAGGATCAATGATCGGTGATATTGCGGCAAAAATAGACTTGATTTCGGATGATCACGGTTCAATGATCAAGGGATGATAAAGGTCGGAGATCGATGATCGTTGATCAGGGGTCGATCTAGTTGATCTAGTGCTGAGTCGACGTGATCTCGGATGATCACAGGTCGATGATCAGTATCGATGACCGCAGATCGCTGATCAGGGGTCGATGATCGCAGATCACTGTTGATCTTGTCGATTCTTGTACGAATTGGCGAGATTGAGCGTCTTTAATCGCATATCGCAGATCGACGGTGTCGATCTAGTGATGATCAGCGAAGGGTGTAATGGGGTGTCATTACATAATTGATATTCAAGTTAGAATATCAAAGTTGAATTTCAGACGCGTTGTCTGAAATTCAAATAATAGATTATAAGTTATTATAATCTACGAAGGAAAAGTCGATTCGGTATAAATACCGAATCATGCAGGTTAACTAATAGTACAGTTAGTTTAATACTTGATATTATTATATTAGTTAGGTAATTACTATACTGTTAGCCGCTAACCACCCATTTAATAAACACTCTTAATTTTGCGTTCTAACCAACAAGTAAATATTTATATTTACTTTTAGTATAGGATTAGTTGTCATCAACTAATCCTACCCCTCTTGTATTGCGCGCTTCTTCGCACAGCGCAGTGTAAGCCTGTAACAGGATCAGTCCTGTTACAGATAACCTATTCGCACATTATGTTTTTCCTAACGGCACATGATTGAGTCATCCACGCGTGGTTGCTATGGTGACGCTAATGGAATCCCTATTTTAGTCTTAGTCAAATATCCCATTAAACTGAATCATCTACACCGCCACTCACATACACACGACATTCACTAGCATTCTACTATGCGAATTTCGTGACATTCGTTGAACACTACTATGAGAAAACCAATGACAGCAGCCGCGGTGATGACCGTGACTGGGCCGCTGCCGTCGATGAATGACTGTGTCGGCATGGCGTATGACCACGCTACGACGACTATTGCATCGGAGTGGAGAGCACATGCATGCGCATTCATGACCCTTTTTTTATTGCAGTTTTGGACATTTCATCGTTCGATAGATGCCCACGAACGTCGTTTTCATTGATGCTATAGGCAGAATTCACCATTCTATCCAAGAATGCATGCAATGACGATTTTTATCGCATTTTTCGACCTTTCAGCAGTATATCTCATTTCGATAATACATTCATCTATCTATTGAACGATCTATTGCGTATTGCGTAATTGGCATTGGGGAAAGCGATGCCCCTCCTGCCCACATTGACTACACCGGAATGGTCTTTTAGTCCTCTTTTTAGGCCTTCCAGTGCTGTAGATGCCGCCATCGCCACCGCCATCGCCATCGCCACCACCTCCACCGCTGCTGCTCCCCTCTCCGGCATTGTTAAGGTCCGACAGCCTTTGTTCCTCTCGATCAAATGCGGACGGGTTCCGCTGAGTCGATCGCTGATGTGGCTGTCGTCCGAGAGAATGCACAATCCGAAATGGCTCCAGGATCCAAACACGTTCTCGTCGACAGGGACGTCGTCGAGTCGCCACCGTCGATGGAATGCAGCTACAGGAATTGATATCCCATCGTTTAAATATCTCCGTATCTCATGTGCACATGGCACACCGTGTACAGTCCGATGCAACAGTCCACATTCAGTCATCTCCAATGCCGATGCTTCTGTGGTGAAGTGTACCACAAATTTGGTCACTTTTGGTCAAGGCAGTTGGTCGAGTTTCCGATTGGTCCAAACAAGGGGGGCTTTTTATCCTATCAAATTCAAGGAGTATCAAGAACGCTGGTCTTGGGTGAGTCACCTGACATTGGGTATTTTACATAATTTTGTGTGGGTACATTGGGGACCATAGGGAGGTAGTATTATTGGTTAGTTGTGGTTTTTTGCAAGTAAGAGTCTTTTGGTTACGGATTTTTCCAGGTAAAGGTTTTTGGTCTAGGAATAAGTGGCAAAAACTTCTTCTGGTCTTGGTCTACACCGCAGCAAGGGGTCGCCGTTATTCTTTTCACGTACACTAGTTGCCTCCGCCCGCCGCGGAGTGTTTGGGGGCAGAGGGTTGAATTATCCCCTCTTGCCTATTATACCCGGTCTGGACGCGCCGTACGCGCACTTTGGCCACCGGAAGTCCCTCGACGGGAGTACGATTTGGCGATCTCGACACTTTAAGTCAAGTACGTTTGGAACGTGCTATTCACTGGATTGGTCTTTACGTGGAGATGTCGTTTGTGGAGTTTCACGGGCATATTGGGTCTTCACGTGGACATATTGGCTCATTGTAACATTGGTTGGAGTTTAGACCGGTATTGGTCTTCTCTCATATTGGTCAGAGGCTAGACCGGTTGATTGGTCTACCCTCTATTATTTCGTATTGGTCAGTTCTAGATTCTTTGGACGATCGACCTATTGGAATTTATATTTTGGAAGTGTTTCTGGTCTGTACGTACCTGGGGTGAAGAGTTCCGCCCTAGGTACACCTAGCCAGCACGGTCTCATATTCAAGACCAAATCAGATCGATCTGCGATCCCGATCCACCGAGTGTGTAACTAGCCCATTCCATCGGGTACACAAGGTGAGATGAACTTAAGTGAATCGGACCAAGTGTCTTTGGATGATGACCGGTCGTCTGCCAGCAGCGGACGATCGGACCAGATTTCGAATGGAGGTCCGCGGGGTACCCCCCCCCCGTAAGTTGGAAGGCTGGGCACGATGGTGGTGGTAGGTTGTCGATACAAATGTATTCGATTTCGAACTTGACTCCACCACACTTCTCGAACAGCCTCCAAATACTCTTTCTTAGCAAGCTTTAAAGCATGCAATGAAACACGGCGATTAACCTCATTAAAAGCTGCAGGCAACGATGTCAGCGCGCCAGTCCTTTCTCGCTCCATCTGGTGCGTAATTTCCCGATGCCGATTGTTAACCGCAAGTTGAATTCGGTCAAAGAGATCGAACAACGTGCCGCTAGCCTTGTTCAGCCAGATTTTGACATGCGTCCAATGAGCGCCTTCTGCCCGCGAGGTTACCGTATGGCCACGATGCATCACCTTGTCGGTCCAAGGTGATGCAAAGTGCGTTTTCCAAGGATGTTTGTTTCGACGGAGGTAATTGATAGTGTCGACATTACGGCATCGGCAAACTTCCTCCCACAACTGATCGAATTCATTCTCCGTTTTGGCGACCACCATTGCGTTCCACTTCCCCAGGAACACCTCCCACTCTTCGCCACTCTCGAAATGCCGCTTGCAATTGGTCACGATGTTTTTTGAAATATGCCAGCGGCATAGGATAATCTTTGCGTGGGACCGGACCACCCGAATTGTAACAGGGTTACATTCTGGTTACATTTAGTTATGTTGTGTGCGTAAGTACACTACGGTTGGGGTCAGTATTGACCGGTCCGAAAGGTTTGGACCTATTGGTTATTTTAACCAATCAGGACAGGAGCCCTTGGTGGAGGCGTGGCAGCCAGCCACGTGTTAGTACACAGGTGGTGTACATTACATTTTGGCTAGGTACGAATTTAGTAAGTTCTACTTAGTATTACATATAGTTTACATTAGTTTAAATTAATTTAGGCTAATTACATATTAAATATACATTCAGTTTACATTTCACTCTGAAGACTGCTAGGCGCACGACCTCGACCGGTCGCGCGCGAAGTGAGTGTTGTAGTGTAAGGGAAGTCCTTCCCTTAGCTACCCCCTTATTAAGGGAGCCTTGTAACAAGGCGTTAGCTTGTGCTAACTTGTAAACCAAGGGAAATCTTGGCCCCGAGTAAGAGAGTACTCTCTTACTAAGCCCTTTTATAAGGGCGTATTGGCTAAGTAGCGGTACATCGCCGCTTTAGGAAAGTCTTACTCTGTGCGCTAGCCGCACCGTGCGTGTACGCACCGGCTACACGAATGGCAGTGATTAGCGCAATTTCGCAATCTACGATGCAAACTGTAGGAGGTGCGCGGAGCGTCCGATTAACTTCGCCGATTACCCACAAATATTCCTCATTTGTTTCACTTTGGAGGACAGCGAAAGAGGAGGAGAAGTGTGGTTGGTGGAGGTGACGCCGGCGATGTGGAGAAGATGCATCATGTATTGGTTTGCCTTGTAAGTGGCATCGATAATCATGATATCGCCGAATTTTCGGGTGAAGTCGGCGCAATTTTCCGGTTGGAAAAACAGGTGCGATATACGATTGCTGGCGTCGATCTTTGTTGTTGAAACTATCTGTTTTTCACGCAGATGTTCCATGAACCCTTCTATTGGCGTCTTACCAGCAAGGCGCTCCTACTTTCCCTGCTGTATAATATTGTCGTTGTCCTTGTTCGTAAGGGGAATGTGCGCATTGTTGAGCGTACTGGTGATACTGCGGGGTGGTGTTACGTTACGATGCAATGCCTGGACCGTCCGTGCCAACTGTGGCGTTTTGAGCCCTCGACGCATTGTTAGAATTGTTAACAATGCGTTGACATCATGCTTTGGGTGTCCTTGATGCTGGAGGTGTGTATTCGGTTCGTGAATTGTCCAGTTGCCATGCGCGAATGACAATACAATCTCATACGTCATCCAACACGTAAGGAGAGTCGCTCATGCATTGGTTTCTGATCGTGGGAGAAAGGCTGTCCTGCCTGGTTACAATGTAGCCAGACCCGTCTCGTTTGCAAGGTCTCCCCCCATTTCAACGATCTTTTTAAAACCAGAGCAAACCCGTTCGCCTTGACGTACTCTTTCAACGCCGCTTTTGCTTCGTCGAGCGTGGCTCACGTGTCTGTGGTGAAGTGTACCACAAATTTGGTCACTTTTGGTCAAGGCAGTTGGTCGAGTTTCCGATTGGTCCAAACAAGGGGGGCTTTTTATCCTATCAAATTCAAGGAGTATCAAGAACGCTGGTCTTGGGTGAGTCACCTGACATTGGGTATTTTACATAATTTTGTGTGGGTACATTAGGGACCATAGGGAGGTAGTATTATTGGTTAGTTGCGGTTTTTCCAAGTAAGAGTCTTTTGGTTGCGGATTTTCTAAGCAGAAGTCCTTTGGTCTTGGTCTATACCACAGCAAGGGGTCGCCGTTTTCTTTTATGTACATTAGTCGCCTCCGCCCACCGCGGAGTGTTTGGGGGCAGAGGGTTGAATTATCCACTCTCGCCTATTATACCCGGTCTGGACGCGCCGCACGCGCACTTTGGCCACCGGAAGTCCCTCGACGGGAGTACGATTTGGCGATCTCGACACTTTAAGTCAAGTACGTTTGGAACGTGCTGTTCACTGGATTGGTCTTTACGTGGAGATGTCGTTTGTGGAGTTTCACGGGCATATTGGGTCTTCACGTGGACATATTGGCTCATTGTAACATTGGTTAAAGTTTAGACCGGTTTTGGTCTTCTCTCATATTGGTCAGGGGCTAGACCGGTTGATTGGTCTACCCTCTATTATTTCGTATTGGTCAGGTCTAGATCGTTTGGACGATCGACCTATTGGAATCTATCTTTCGGAAGTGTTTCTGGTCTGTACGTACCTGGGGTGAAGAGTTCCGCCCTAGGTACACCTAGCCAGCACGGTCTCATATTCAAGACCAAATCAGATCGATCTGCGATCCCGATCCACCGAGTGTGTAACTAGACCATTCCATCGGGTACACAAGGTGAGATGAACTTAAGTGAATCGGACCAAGTGTCTTTGGATGATGACCGGTCGTCTGCCAGCAGCGGACGATCGGACCAGATTTCGAATGGAGGTCCGCGGGGTACCCCCCCCCGTAAGTTGGAAGGCTGGGCACGATGGTGGTGGTCAGGTTGTCGATACAAATGTATTCGATTTCGAACTTGACTCCACCACAATGGTGCGCGTGCCCGGATCACTTGGTGATCGTGGATATCACCGTGAGGTGTAATCAAAGATTGAATTTGAAGATTTGAATTTGGAATCGTTCTGGAGAGGGAGTAAGGAAAGGCTATCACCTTACGTCTTCGTTCTCGATAAAGATGGCGATGTCCGGTCTGGCCTGGTGGAGTACCAGATCGAGATTAATAATTTTTTTCCTCCCCAAAAGGCTCCCACCGGAGCCGATCGGGACTATAGCAAGTACTGCTATAGTCCCGGAAAAGATCAGGACCTTGGTCCTAATCCTTGTATGTGCATAAAAAGTTGATGGAAAATCAAAAGACGAAAAATACTTGGAAGCTGATCAGAACGATCAGACCAACCTCCCCAAGGTCCCCAAGCTACCCAAGATTCCCAAGAAAGGGTTGGGAATGCCGGCCGACGAAGACGACCTCGAAGAAAAGTCGCAGGTCTGAGATGGAGGCATCACTGAAGAAGACCTAAACAAGATGTACTACATTTTTGAGCTGAAACGATTTGTTCGTTTTGACGTGGTCTTTCTGGTGTTGAACCTCCAGATCCCCGACCGTCTTCTCGGTCCCACTACCGATCCGGTCCAGAGTGATCGCCCATTACTGTTGGTGAAAAACTTGGTGGCGATGTTGGCGGAGGTTGGCATTAAAATGCAGAGCGCCGCCGATGTCCAAAAACTATTCGAATTTGAGACTTGGAGGCTGAAATCGTCGATGTCGACCTTTCACGACCATTTGGTCCCACTGGTGGGGGCGGTTCGCCGCCCAACTCTCACCGCAGAAGTGAAGGTCGCTGAAGCCTCCACAGCGCTTGTCGACATTGGTTCTGATGACGAATCGGTTTATCAGTCTCCACCGGCCTCATCAGCTCATCAGAGTTGGAGACCGGTGTCGAGCGGATGACCATGGGGGTGGACCATGCCAAGCCCGAACAAAAAAGGTACGTGCGGCAGCAAAGGGCTGCTTGCCAGTCGGGGCTCCAGCGACCCCCACAGGTCTCAGTTCCGCAAAAATAGGGTATCAACACGTTGCCCAAGACTTCAGCTAACGTCCAAACCATGTTTGAGACGATGATGGAGCGTTTCATGGAAGACCGGGTTAGACCACCTCTGCGGTCACATGCCCAAGACCGGTCAACCCAGCAAAGTGCCAATGTTTGCCAAGATGTGGATATGGAATCGGTAACATCTGTGGACAAGCCCACTCAAAGTGGTAAGCAAGTCGGCAAAGGGAAGCGCAAGCCGCAACCGGCCAGACTGCGTAGACCAAGTAAGACAAGTGACTGTGACATGGAGTCGGTCGGCGGTCTTGACGACCACTGTGGTTCAGACGGCACGGGCGATGACAATCCACGCAAGGCTAACCTAGCCTCCACTATTGCTTACGACTTTGGATCTGCTGCGATTCCGCGCATCCGTATGACCGCGACGACCGACCTCAAGGACTTCACTGGCAAGGATACTGATGAAGACCAGGCCCGGTCTTGGTTCGGTCGGGTCAAGTCTGCGTTCCTGCGAGACCAGACCCCGAAAAGTGAAAGGTGTCTGATTCTCCGGGATTTGTTGAAAGTACCGGCTGCCAACTGGATCCAACAGTTAGGTCGGGATGTCCGGTCTGACTGGGACCAGCTATGTGCAGAGTTTGAAGGGCAATATTGTAACTCCGGATTTTCGAGTGCCCGCAAGTATCACCATATGCAGAAGCGGAGCGACGAGACACCGATCGAATATTTGCATCGGTTGAACGTGGCTGCACTTCGTGCCGGCATAACAATTAAAGAGAATAACCCGCCGAACGGTGCTGCTCTGGAACATGTGGGTCACTACATTAGTACCCTGGACGATCAAGAACTGGCGGAACAGCTTACTCTTCTGCGTCTTAGGGACGCGGGTGAAGTTGAACAGACTCTACGGACGCTACAGCAGTCGCGTAGCATGAGGGCGAAGAGTGCTGGTGGATCAGGTCGCTACCGATCCAAGACCCAGACCCAGACCGATCCGGTCAAGAGGCCCTGGACCAGACCGACCCGAGCGGTCAAGGCGATCGTAGCCGAAGACAGCACGGGATCGGAAGGGGAAAGTGGGAGTCAATCCAGCTAGGATTCGTCAGATGAAGACCAGTATCGTTACGTCTATGTTGCGGGACCTGCCCCGAAGACCAGGTCGAAATCCGACCAGGTGGACCGGAAGGGAAGGAACGGAAGCAAGTCCGATCCAGACCGACCTCGTCAGAAGTGCTCCCACTGTGGGTCGAGCAAACATGATGGTCCAAACTGCTGGAAGAATATGGTGTGCAAGAAGTGCAAGAGACGCGGCCATCCGACTGACCACTGCCTCTTCGTATGCAAGTCATGTGGAGAGATCCACGAGGCCGGCCACTGCAAGATTGAAGAATTTTTTAACATGATACGCAAGTGGTACGTGCCGGACAAGCACGCGGGGATGCTGCCACCGGACGCAGAGAAGATGTTAAACTAGAACGCTCGCCAGGTTGGAATCTGGATCGAGCCGAGCGTTCTATGGTTCACATCTATGCATATGTCGGCAAGGAGGATAAGACCGACAATACATGTTCTATTCCAAATTGCGTCGACCGAGACCATCCGGTCTACAGTCCGAAGACCGATGAGTACTCCCGGACCAAGGTGGTTATGCAGTTGGACTTGCTGCCTGGAGAATCCCACGGATACTGGAAGTATCACGTGCCTGATAAATGGTTCAAGCAGGCGAAAGCCTGTGGCAAGATTAATAACCAGAAAGCGACGATGTTGTTCGACTCTGGAGCTGAAGTCTCGATAATCGACTCTGACTTTGCTCGTAAGGTCGGATGTCGTATAGACGATAACCAGAGACAAGAATGCGTCGGGATCGGTGAAAACTCTTATATGACCGAAGGAAGAGCGCGTGTGAAAATTACTTTGTCGGGATCGCTGGTCTACTTTTTCAGCGCTTGGGTTGGCAAGTTGGCTGGACAGGACGCTTTACTAGGCATGGATTTCATGGTCCCAGCTGGTATTCGCCTAGACCTGTCACATGGAGTGCTTACACTCCCGGATGAGGTCCAGGTCCAGTTGGCTGGTCGAAGACCTCTGTATGGTTCGTATACCGATCTGGTCCGGTGGGATAAAGACCTCACTATCCCAGTCGGTCGGTCTGCCGATACCCCGGTCGAGAAAGGTTTCCGTTCGAGGAAGTTATGGTTGACCAGGGGCGATCGGTGGGTCTAGACCTTCGTAAAGAGTGCTGGTCGACGGGATTTTGTCCGTGTTACCAATATCGGTGACAAGCCGCTGAAACTGGACAATAACACTATTGTTGGTATGTGGTTAGCAGAAGGAAAGGTACCAAGGAAGATGAGGTTCGTCTCGGTTGGGTCGAGGCGGTATTTCGAGTGGCAAAACCTGGCGTACCAATCGACCACCGATCTTATCAGCGATGATGGGTCGGTGGAAGAGGTACCTAACCTTTAGTGGAAAGACCAAGTTATGTCACCCCAAAAAAGATGTTGGTCCGAAGAAAGGCGCCGAAGTCACCAGGAACGGTGGACCATCAAGTATACGAGCCAAGGTTAGTCAACGTGGTGTCAGCAAAAGACCAGGCGACAGCGGAGCAAGAAACGGAAGAAGGGGAACATGAAATCGCTAGGTCGGACCATGACGGTATTCCTAATCAGACCGATATCAGTGAAGGACAGCCCGTCGATCAAGACCAGGGGCGTTCAGCCGGTCCAGATGGTCTAGGTGATATCGCCCCAGAAGATGAACAAGTCTGTATACATGAAGGCGGGGAACAGTACATTCAGGAGCTGGAAAGCCAAATGGCAGTCCTCCCTGAAGTGTCTGCCGACTCGCCCGAAGTTACAATGGATGATTTACAACTGGGTGATCGAGACATTAACAGTCCAGACCATATCGAGCAGTTGAAGAATATCATTGGGAGAAAAGACATCTGCTGATCGGAAAGGGCAACGCCTTACCACCTGCAGCCCGTGGTGCGATTTGTGATATTGATGTTGGAGATGCCAAGCCGATTGCCCAGCGATGTCGACGCGTGGCGCCACAGTACCGTGAAAAGCCTTCTGATCTCATTAAAGGACTGTTGGTCACCAAGATTATTAGACCGTCGACCTCGCCATGGGCCTCGCCGATCGTAATTGTTATCAAGAAGAACGGCGTCAACATTAGGTTGTGCATCGACTATCGGCTGGTAAATCGGTTAACTAAACTTATGGTGTACCCGATGCCGCTGATTAATGATTTGTTGGAAGACCTGGACAAGACCTTGTGGTATTGTTCTCTGGACATGGCAAGTGGATTTTGGGTGGTCTCGATGACTGATCGAGACCGTGAGATTTCCGCATTTGTGACACCGTTTGGTCTTTTCGAGTGGAACCGTATGCCGTTCGGTCTGAAGAACACACCCCAAATCTATCAAAGGCTGATAGATAACGCATTGTACGGACACTTCAAGATCAAGACCGATCGGGACCCCGTTGAAAATTATGATGTGTTTAGCGAGGGTGAACACGATCGGAAAAGAAGACCGTCCGTTCTAGGGAGGCGGTCGTACATCGACGACATTCTGATACCTGCCTCGTCATGGAACGATCTGTGAGAGAAGGTTGAACGATTGTTGGAGACATGTGACCGCTGGAACCTATCTGTCAGTGCCGTGAAAAGTTTTTCGGGTATGTCCAAGGTCGCCTATTTGGGTCATATGGTCTCGAACAATGGTCTAGAGGCTAATCCCAAGGACCTGGATTCGCAGAGTAACCTCCCGTTCCCCAGATCGCTGAAGGCAATGCAGTCCTTCCTGGGAAGCTTGAATTATTATAGCCGATTCATTGAAGACTTTTCTATCTACGCGGCTGTGCTGTACGAGCTCCAGGAAGTTGACTATCATATGTTGCGCGAAGGAGATCGGGCAACTTTACAGGAGGGCGCCGACTCTGGTCTTGCTGCAGTTTGTCCGCAAATGGAGGCCGAAGATCATATGAAGCGTGCACAGTTTGCCTTTGGTATGTTGAAGGTTAAGATGGCGACGGCACCGGTTCTCAAGCATTTCGCTCCCGAAAAAGTGCCGACCATTATTTTATATGCCAGTACGTGGGCTATATCGGCCACTTTAGTGCAAGATCACGATGGTGTGTATCATCCAGTCACGTTTACGAGCCGGACGATAAAACCAAATGAAGTGAACTATGGAATTGTCGAGAAAGAAGTGCTGGCGTTGCTACGAATTCTGGATGTCTGTTACAACCTGCTGGTCGGCCGACCTATAAAGGTCCTGTCAAGACGGTCTACTTTGTCCTGGCTATTATCATCCAATGGGATGGACGGACGTCTAGGCAGATGGTCGGCGGTCTTGTCGCAGTGGACCCTCGAGGTCGTTAAGTGTACCAGGGGCGAGGAAGAGATATTGGGCACATTAGCTGCCAGTATCACCCCTCGGTATGAAGTACACGAGGCATTGATATCGATTGCCCCGAGGAAGCAACCTCGACAGTCAGTTTCGAGACCGCCACCGACCGTCGACCATGACGAAGAGCTCTTGGTCTTATGTTTTGACGGATCGGCAAGCGTGAAGAAGAAGGTCGGCGCCTATAGTGCCATATTGTGGAAGTTGCCACAATGGTCTATAGTTGCAGCCGCTGCCAATTTCACGCCGGATATTACTGTTAACGAGGCGGAGTACCAATGTATACTTCTATGTCCGGACCTACTGCCATCGCAAGAGAAGGGGCGAGTCATCATATGTGGTGACTCTAACCTAGTGATCAGGCAGATCACCGGAGAGATCGACTGCAAGGCTCCACGACTAAGGACGCTAAACGATCGAGTAATGAAGGCATTGAAGGACCACCCAAACCACGAGCTATTGCACGTGAAACGGGACTGGAACAGAAGCGCCGACTACCTCGCGACCAAGGCCATGCAAGACCAGACCGGGGCTACTATCACCGAGAAGGCCGTTCTGGATGAATTGGTGAATATAAACAGGCTCCCAGAAGTGATCGGACCCAAGAACGCCCCAGTCCAGGTGCATGTAATGGTCGCGACTAGATCAAAATCTCAGAAGTCTCGCCGACCGTTCCCGAAGGAAAGTTTGAACGAATATGCAGTGCAACAGTTAAGGATGGAACGGATCCTCAAGGCGCAGGACGAAGAAGAATGGATTATGAACCTGAAGACCTACCTGCGTGGTGAACTGTCCAAGTTGACGAACGATCAAGCGAAAGAGTGCATCAAGATCGCGGATAGCTACGAAGTGGATGATAATGGATTATTGTATTACTGCCTCGATGCCGACCAAGACAGTGCAGACCGGGACCGACTGGCGAAATTAGTGATCCCCGAGTTGCTGCAGCCGGATGTCATTCATCACTATCACGTGAGTCTAGAAGGGGGACATCAGGGCAGGTCCTATCACAAGATCATCAGGTCCCACTTCCACTGGAGAGGTCTTTTCCGCAGTGTGCTGAAATATGTGGGCTGTTGAACGGATTGCGAGACCGGAAAGGGTAGACCGGTAATCAAGGGGCGATCGCCCGGAAATATCGAAGCTACCTACCCTTTCCAGGTCATAGCGATGGACCACATACCGTCACTGCCTAGATCGACGCGCGTCAACACTGAGCTGCAGATCTGGATAGACCTGTTCACCGGTCTAGTTATTGCGAAGGAAAGTGCATCTCGGTCTGCGGAGCAGATCTCCCAGAGCTACGAAGAATGTGTGTTCCGAAGATTCGGCGCCAGCGAGGTCATCAGGCACGATCGAGAACCCGGTTTTATGGCCGAGGTGTTCCGGTCGTTCAATAACATGGTGGGCCAGAAACAGAGTGCGACGATGGCATATCGTCCGCAAGCAAATGGATCGGCGGAACGCATGGTGCAGACCATAACGAGGGCGATCAAGATGTACGTTGTTGACCCAGACCAGCGATATTGGGACGAGTATGCAGAAAGGCTGGTGTTTGCACTCAACTCGTCGACCGATCGGGTCCGAGGAGAAACGCCTTTTTATCTGGCATATGGATGGGACCCTCGGTCGACATTGGAAGCTGCGATACCTATCGGTTGCACCCGGACCCGTGATCGCGATGCTCGACGCTGGCGCATGCAGGTCCAGAAACACTACCAGCATGAAAAAGAAGTCGTCAACGAAAAGCTGCGTCAGGCCACACAAGACCGGGCAGACCGGACCAATGACCAGGTCCGACCCCACGGTCTAGAACCAGGGGCGAGGGTATGGCTATACCTAGACCGAGCGAAAGAGGGCTATGCGAAGAAGCTGGCTCACATGTGGAACGGCCCTTTCCGTGTTGCCGAGCTGATTGGTGATCACGCTGCCCGTCTAGTAAAAACTGGTACAGATTACAAGGTCTTCCCGATTGTGTATGTGTCCAAGTTGAAGCTGGTCCGAGACTTTCCTGATCGACCCAAAACTCCCTGTCTGGTAGACGAAGAAAAAAGATTTGATTTCGATGAAGCGTTACTGCCGGAGGACAGTTGGGAACGACCATTAGAGGAAGACTAGTTTGAAGTGGAGAAGGTCTTGGATGTTCGGTCGACCAAGAAGACCAGGTTCGGTCGGACTCACCGAGAGTACCTGGTCCGATGGAAGGAACATGATGAATCAACTTGGGTCCATGAGCTCGACTTGAATTGTGGGGATCTTCTACGCGAGTTCGAACGAGAACGAGTCAGTCGTAATCGCTTCGCAGTGATGCAGACTCATGAAGACCAAGACAATGACACGCAGTAGCCTCGGTCGGTCTAGACCGGTGTGAAGATGTGGAAGGTCCGGAGTTGATGTGATATTGTGATGAACTGTGACGAATTGTAGTAGCGGAATGACGAATGTGATGACTATTTTTCGTGATGGAGGTGGAACTGTTTACGATAACGTGTTCGGTGCAACTATGGAGAGAGTGGTAAAATTAGTTCAAGTGATTTGACGATCGGACATATGAAAAGAAATGATGACATGTATTACGAGTTATCTGGTCGAGTACCTACGACTTCACTTGCTATCGCCCCACAGACGGCCGATGACCATTGACGGATGATGTTCCACTTGATCCTGAAACTGGTTACGCCAGGGGCCCTCCCGGTCAAGCTGGACCAAAGCATCCTTGAGGTCCACGACCGGCTCAGCGCAATCAAGACCGGGGTACCATGTGCCGTCGTCGGCCAGCAGTCTGGTCTTCTCAACGCGACGCCTTGGCATGTGGAGGAACACCGGGTACAGGATGTCCCGGGGAGAACCGAAGGCGCCGGCGTCGCGGATGTTGATACCGGTGCAGCGTCACTTGGCAGACCGGTCTTCTGCTCTGACCCCACTGTCGACGCCACTTGGACGAAACTGTCATGCAAATTCGTTTGTGATTCGGACTGGATGGGGATCATGAACTCGGAATCGCCGGACCCTTCGCTGGAGTCCTCCTCAGACGAGACCCCTGTGTACTGGATGCGACTTGCAGTACGGCGCGAGGGCGCTCGACTTTCCGAGGGGTTGTAGATGTCGTCCATGTCCGAGTCCTAGTCCATGAGAAACGCCTGTGTCTTGGCTCTCTTATGGGACACTGCACGCTTCCCCCCCCCCGATTCCGGGTCCGCGCGCAGTGCCCCGCGCCCACGAGCTACTCGGCGCGTCCGCGCGCTTCTTTTATTTTAATGTAATTTCGGGATGCTGAATATCGGCCAATGAGCGACGTCGGTCTTGGTCCTGCTTCAAGCGGTCTTGGTTCTGTTTCAAGCGGTCTTGGTCCTGTTTCAAGCGGTCTTGGTCCTGTTTCAAGCGGTCTTGGTCTTGCCCCGAGGCGACTAAGGTTGCCGATGCGGACCAATCTACGCTGGAGAAAGCAGTCGAACACGGAGGTACCAAGTTCATCAAGCGCTGGCGGCACTGGTCTAGTGCCACCCGACGACGACCCGACTCTTGCGTCCAAGCGTCGGACCTGTCTTGACAGGACCGGACCTTCCCGGTCTGGTCTTGAATCGCAATTTGCAACTCGGCAATTCGTCGCTCAAGGTCGTCGCCTTGCATGCACAGTGAAGTCGCATCAATCTGTCCGTCCAGCTGCTGCCGTCGAACAAGTTCAAGTTGATCCCGGAGATGGGACTGATGAGCCTTCAGACGGGACAGCTCATGGTGCGCGCTTATCAGCTCCTCCAAAATGTGTGGAAGCTGGTCAGCGTGACCGTCAGACTGCCTATCAGCATCGACCAAGGCATCTATTGCCTGGACTATGTTGGGAGAGATGAGAGCTGAAGACAAACGAGGGTCAAGAAGAGTACAAGATGAAGACCAAAGATGCGCACCTCGTGTTGCCTGGATGACCACCTGGGTCTTGAGACGCATGTCTTCTGCGAACATATCCTGCATCCGCGTGTCGGCTTCAGTCTGACACCCTTCCGATGTTTGAAGTGCAGGAGAATTATGTGGGCTGTCAGACCGGGCCGACCGAACAGGTGAAGCAAGGTGTGGCGACTCGGCGAATAGAGTTTCTACAAGAACAAGCGTCAAGAGGAAGCATACGAGGATCGAGTGCAGTGAAGGCAGTACCTGACGCAGGTGTAGAAGATGTTTGGTCCATGGTGAAGAAGTGTGAGTGACCAAGGTCCAGTTGGTCAAGTGATGGATGAGTCAGACCGTTATCATTGTGCGACACGGTCGGACTCAGGGGCGGCTGTGGTGAAGTGTACCGCAAATTTGGTCACTTTTGGTCAAAGCAGTTGGTCGAGTTTCCGATTGGTCCAAACAAGGGGGGATTTTTAGCCTATCAAATTCAAGGAGTATCAAGAACGCTGGTCTTGGGTGAGTCACCTGACATTGGGTATTTTACATAATTTTTTGTGGGTACATTAGGGACCATAGGGAGGTAGTATTATTGGTTAGTTGCGGTTTTTCCAAGTAAGAGTCTTTTGGTTGCGGATTTTCTAAGCAGAAGTCCTTTGGTCTTGGTCTATACCACAGCAAGGGGTCGCCGTTTTCTTTTTACGTACATTAGTCGCCTCCGCCCACCGCGGAGTGTTTGGGGGCAGAGGGTTGAATTATCCCCTCTCGCCTATTATACCCGGTCTGGACGCGCCGCTCGCGCACTTTGGCCACCGGAAGTCCCTCGACGGGAGTACGATTTGGCGATCTCGACACTTTAAGTCAAGTACGTTTGGAACGTGCTATTCACTGGATTAGTCTTTACGTGGAAATATCGTTTGTGGAGTTTCACGGGCATATTGGGTCTTCACGTGGACATATTGGCTCATTGTAACATTGGTTGGAGTTTAGACCGGTTTTGGTCTTCTCTCATATTGGTCAGGGGCTAGACCGGTTGATTGGTCTACCCTCTATTATTTCGTATTGGTCAGGTCTAGATCGTTTGGACGATCGACCTATTGGAATCTATCTTTCGGAAGTGTTTCTGGTCTGTACGTACCTGGGGTGAAGAGTTCCGCCCTAGGTACACTTAGCCAGCACGGTCTCATATTCAAGACCGAATCAAATCGATCTGCGATCCCGATCCACCGAGTGTGTAACTAGACCACTCCAATGGGTACACAAGGTGAGATGGTCTTACGTGAATCGGACCAAGTGTCTCTGGATGATGACCGGTCGTCTGCCAGCAGCGGACGATCGGACCAGATTTCGAATGGAGGTCCGCGGGGTACCCCCCCCCGTAAGTTGGAAGGCTGGGCACGATGGTGGTGGTCAGGTTGTCGATACAAATGTATTCGATTTCGAACTTGACTCCACCACATGTCGGTGGGCAATGGGGACTCAGGAGAACAGGTATTTTGAATGACATACATGGCGTAGATGAAGATGACGGATGGGGAAAGATGGTTTGTGAATGGGTTTAAAGCTACTGGGGAAGGCTAGAGGGAAAAGAACTGACATAACAAGACTAGCAGGACTAGTAAGCGGCGGTGCCGATGATTAAGTTTAATGGGATATTTGATTAAGACTAAAATAGGAATTCCATTAGCGTCACCATAGCAACCACGCGTGGATGACTCAATCATGTGCCGTTAGGAAAAACATATGTGCGAATAGGTTATCCCATTTGTAAATATTTTTGAATCACTCCCCTATCTGTAATTATTTTCAAAATCACTCCCTTATTTGTAAATCCCGATTTTTATAGGGGAATGTTAAATCGCCCCGCCCCCCCGCCCATTTCTACACATCCCGGACCCGGATGTGCAACGAGCAAGCGTCTCATACGACTACTACGAAGAGGTACGACTTACTTCCGCTTCTGGAAATGTTACTTAGGTGTTACAGATATACGAAATGTTACGGTATTCGAAGAAAACCGGATGAGCAAATGCTCCTATATGTACGTACCTTTATTCCTGCAGCTTTAAAGGGATGTATCAGTACAGATGAGAGTAAACACAGATCTCGTCCGTGATACTATTCAAGGCAAACATGTCCTTTTACGGTTTGGAGTCTTGTACTTGGAACTGCTGGGTGACCAGTCACGGCCTAGGGATCTTGACATTTAGTGTTTCAGCACCTCCGATACACCTGAGTGCATGAAAGTTGGAAATGTCTCATGCTGTAAATTCACGACACAAGGGAAGATGTTTTATTGATGGATAAAACGCAAGCGAACTGCTGAAAGCTACAGGATGCAATCAATCTCCTACGGTCACTTCGCGACATTTTTCTTGCGTACACAGCGTAGTACGAGATTGCGTGTCAGCTATTTGTCAATCTCTTCGGAAAATGTATGTCGGGATTTTGTTCCGCTCAACTATCAACTATGCAATTCAACAATTCTAACACAACATGATGTGCTGCAAAACCAACGTGAAAACTTTACAACCGATAGATCGATTGCGCTCATAGGTCAAGATTGTCCTGTCAATGTCGTTATTATTAGATCGGCAGAACAGGCTGTCTTGTAGTCTTGCACAGGTCTTGTAGAGAAAGTGCGTGGTACATGCTCGCAATCATGGGTAAAGTGTACTGATGAGTTGATTAATGACGGTCCCCAACAGAGCGAGTGTTGTGAGAGGAACAGTTACACCCCGAATGTTTCTTCTTAGCAGGGAGGCCATCTCGCGCCCGGTTGGTACTGCTTCCCTATCCATCCTGTCCCGGCCACAATAGATTCCAGCTTGGGGAGGAAACTTCCGGTTGCGAGGGGTTCACGTGCAACCTTCTCCGTCGCGGCTACCCTTTATCAATATTTCTTTCGAGAGGAAGAGTTAAGTAGCACTAGTGCATGTTATATAAGCGAGAAAAACGATGTAATAATAGATCAGGTGGAAATATCGATTACCTGTCGCAGAGGACTGCAACAGCCTTCCAGTGACCGTCTACAGAATAAAGAACAAAGGAGGAGTGAATTGGGCGGGAAATAACCACACACATCGGGACACAAGGATAGTACCAGTTTATTGTTAACTGAGACACAAGTTATGAGACGCATAAAGCAGGTCAGGGTGGAAGAAGAGCACAAAGAAGGAATACTAACTCTTTTTCAATGGCAAAGTACACAGGAAGGAGTCAAAACTAAAGCAAACACTCAGGAGCTTAGGCAAAGGATACGAGAAAATTTTGGCTGAACAGTCCGAGATGAAATTCAACAACTGTTTCAATGAATATGGAACGTGCAAAGTTCACTCGGAACGCAATTAGCGCAAATGCTTGGGGTAGTGATAAGTTAGTTTGCATTGGAACCATGCTGCAACAGCACACGTTTGTGATAAGTGAGGACCCGGCAACCGGGCAGCTCCTCACGAGTAACCCCACATAGGTACTTAGGCTGGATCATCCTAACCAAGGCCTCCTTCACGCCCTTGGCTCTGCTAGACAACTAGCAAAACTTGTCAGTGGTCGTCAAGAAGGACTACAAAGTGCTAACATGTGTAATAGGCGTGCTGTTATATCCTTGCACTGTTAATTGCGTGAGTAAGTAGCTCTAACTTATTTACAATATAAAAAGGGCATTGTTACATCGATGTGTAGAAATGGGCGGGGGGGGGAGGTCGAATTAACAATTGGGGGGGGGTCGATTTAACATTCCCCTTTTTATATTATTAATATAACATATGTTTGCATAGTATAGTAAAAAAGACTGTGTCGGTTTTAAAGCAGTACTTTCAGTCTATCTAGCACAAAGTTACGCCGAGCCCAAGTTGAGCGCGCTTGATGTTATCCTGTTGAGCAGTGATACACGTTAGTTAACATTCAGACCAACACATAATTTCAGTTTGCTCCAAATTCTTACGTGATCGTGCGCTTTTAGAATCCACGAGTAGTTAGCCTCGAGGCGGCCAATACGGGTTCCCCATACAAGTCCCAAGCCAACCGAAACACGCGTGTCGTCAGCAAGATTCTTCATCCACTTCTTTTCATCCAACACGCGTTCCCACGTTGTCAGATTACCAGCGTTAAGAAAAAGCTGTCCACGAAGACCCAGCATCTAGGAAAAATCGAAAATCAAGATCATGTCTTCTGATAACAAATGCAATGTGATACGTACAGCGAAAAGAGGCAACGGGACAGGAAAGCCCATACTTGCCGTTCCGTGGTAGCTCACGTCACCACCTAGCGCGTCTCCTTGCGGGACACCACCATCAAGAGGAGAAGCACGCGGACCAATACCCTTATGATTAAAGCCTCGCACATTCATCGGTCCACCCAGAAAAAACCGGTCGCTTATGCGCGCAGGCCGATTTAATTCACTACCGTAAGACTTCACCGTCCCCAAATGGTATGAAAGGCTAAAGTTCAGAAACGGGAAGCCAAAAACAATGGGACCTACAGCCACATGCCTTTGACCTTCCACCTCCGCCTTAACGAACTTAACATCGCCCACAAGGCCTGCAATTTCCGTTCTGACAGCACGAATATCCAGTAATTAGCAGAATAAAAAGCATTACATGATGCACATGCTTATTGCACTTACGTGTACTTAAACAGCCCCCCCGCAATCGGATACATGACATCATTTCGGTTGTCATCTGTAAAAATATACTTCACACTGGTTTTGGTGGATGGCATCGCTTCCGCTAGAATGCTAGGTGAAGCACGGTACGCCGTAGGAATTTTTGGGTCACGTCGCGGGAGCAGGTCACGCCAACCAACATTTAGTGACAAGTCGTGGACGCCTTCATAGTCGCTAATGGAAATGCTGCCAGCACGAATCTTTTCATTGTACGAGCTTAGCCACTCCTGGTTCTGGATGAATTAAGAGATAGTCGATAAGTCCGTGCAATCATCGATTTAAAGAAAAAATGCGATTTACAGTGTCGTACATGCAATTCATTGGTGCATACGGCGCTCAAGTATAGCGGCAGACCCATAAAGCGCGGCTTTTTAAACGTAGCACGCTGCGTATTACTTCCTGAGCGCGCATAAGTAGCACTTATACAAATCTTTTCAGCTTCTCCGAGTGCATTCGCCAGCGTAAGCGAAGTTTCCTTCAAGTGTGAGCCAAAATCAACCAAGTAGTCATTCCCCATACTAGGATCCTCAGATAAGATAAATTTCATAACGTACTCCAGCTTCATCATTACCGTCAGTTGTGGCCCCAACATGCAAAGACCGCCAGCTTTTCTCCTTCACCGTGATAGTCACATCAGTCTCATCGCGTTGACCAGAGCTCGCTGATCCAGCACAAATATTATTCAGCTCGTCAGGATACAGTCGTCACCGGCTTCAACACCTACGAATACCTTTGTCTAGCTCAACGTCGATCGACTCAAAAATATCAAGAGCCTTCAATTCCTGTATTGATTCCCCAAGACATTCCACCAACTGACCGACACGTTCGGCTTTGTACGCCTCCTACAGATTTACGCACACCATCGCTCAGTCAAATAAACAACCAATAAAGCGGTTTACTATACACGCTACGTTAAAATGAGCACCTGAAGCTCATTCTCGAACACTTGAGATCTGAAAATTTCAACAGTTAGTCTAACGAGCAGATCGCAGACAGCTGAATAGTGATAACATTAGACGCACTTGGTACGTTCATTTCCCTGGATGAAGACTTTGCCGATGTGTAAATACGGACCCCACGGATGTTGTGCCTCGTTTTGGGGTGTCTCGGTGCTGCTGCTTGCCATCGCTTTTTTGTATCAATGCAATTCAGCTTGAACATGTCATTAAATTGAAAGAGAGACATAGCTCATGACGAGTGTGTGGCGTCGACTACAGCTCCGAATTGCCGGCACTACGCCTGCACGGCGCTTTCAGGTGCATTGTAACGAATAATGTAATCATTGCACCACTTTGAAGCGGGTTGTTTTACTGATTAGGCTGTGAATAACGTGTAGGAGGAGACCGACGTGGGTGTCGCTGCAGTACTGAGCTGCTTCCGAAGCTTAAAGCTGGATCCGCAGAATGAGAACAAGTTAGCTCTCTCGCAATAGTATAATGCTGCCAAAGCATTGAAATGATGGAGATGTGCTGTATTGATGTACTGAATGATACTGTAGGAATCATGAAGAGCTGTTCGACCAGGCTGTGGAGATCATAGGTACAAAAAAGTTCGAGCAGCAAAGGCAGTACGTACAAGACGAGGTTGCCAAGCAAGTATGTGATTATGCTATATGATCCTTATTCTTTATCGCAGATTATAGACTGTTGTTGTTGTCCATATTGTCGATAGGTTCAAAGGTGCTTTGAAGCTGTGTTGAAGATGCCCAAAGACTCGGAGAAAAACACGCCCAAGATGTCGCTGTCCGGCTTTGAACGCAGAAATGAAGTGGAGGAGAAGGTCACACAATTGTACGCTTGATGATGTGGTGTCATAGTTCAGTATCCTAATCCTGCATTTCGCTGTTGTTTAGCTGGGCATCAGTGAAGATTTTCAACGTCTTTTTGGTTTCACATTAAAAGTAGAAGATTCTAGTGTTCCTGGCGCAGGTGAAGGCGTCAAGCTCCGTGGATCTACTTCTATCGGATCGTTGGTGGTATGTTAATGCGTTTTTTCAATGTGCATTAATTAAAATCTGAGCGCCATTCTCGTATAGGCACTATACCCCGGTATCGTGTACTTGCCAGAGCATTACAAAAAGGTATTAGTGGGTTAATTTACGAAGAGTACATGGTTATGGCTCCTAAAATCATCTGCTTCGCAGAAACATTACTTAAACGAGTTGACAAACAATCCTTATGCTCGCGCTCGTTTCGATAGTGTGATAATTGACGCCAAGAAGGAGAGTAAGTGTTATATTTGGTTTAGTTTTCAGTTTTGTTGGTGTAATTTTTTGGATTTTATATATATGGTAAATTAGCTTCAAAGCCGCGGAATCCGCTTGCTGTAGCTCACAAGATCAATCATCCTCCCAGCGGAACTCCACCGAATGTGATTGGCTTCGCCTTTGACTTCCCTCCAGAAGGTTTGACACTAAAAACTCGTTTGACACTACACTGATCGTGTGTGAGGTATCTAAACACTGTAATTTTAGGACCCTTCGCGACACAGGAATTCGATGTTCTTATTCCGAATCGCTTCGTGAAAGAACCCTCATGTCTATCCTTGTTTGGTAAGCGCGCTATCGTGCATGTACGTATGCTATACATTCCTTTTACTTTCACGCGTACTAAGCCTTCGTTTTCCATCATTCATTTTAATAGAGCCTTGCTTTTATAGCTACAGCAGACATTTCGGATGGTGAAGAGCTATTTCTTAACTATCGGTCCGTATATCCTGTTTCGAGTCAATATGTTGCAGGATAATTAAATGTTCACGCTGCTTGAAATCAGATACAATCCGGATCGGCCGCTTCCCAAATGGTATACATCCGTGGACGTCGATAGTGATCGCGCAATGTGGAAATAACCCCGTCAGATTCACTTTGCACGAGCCTTGAGAGAAAGTAGTAAATGTATTTATGTGCTTAACATGCAACAGTTACTGCCTCCGCGTACACTTCCGCCAAGCGTTTTTATACTTAACGCATAACTGCCTTGGTTCACACTTACTTGGGGAATTCTGCATTATTAGACAAAATGATGCCCACGATGACACCAAAAATGCCCAGCGCACTTGCAAAAATCTCCACAATCAAAATAGTCACGTACAGTGCGGCGTTTTGAGCATCCGCAAGCACACAGCTACTACCAGCAATACCGACGGACACCCTGCATTAAACACAAGGTACCAAGTAAGCTGAACAACATTTGAAGTCATTCGTGCAGCAGTAATAGTATACCCGCTAGCAAGATTCGTTAATCCCACCGCAACACCCGATCCAAATACGGCGTAGCCTGCAAAGTAAAGCGCCT
This sequence comes from Peronosclerospora sorghi, assembly GCA_026184515.1. Taxonomy (NCBI): domain Eukaryota; phylum Oomycota; class Peronosporomycetes; order Peronosporales; family Peronosporaceae; genus Peronosclerospora; species Peronosclerospora sorghi. Next base: position 29,377,034 of record CM047587.1, on the reverse strand, counting down.
GTTCATTAATCGGTTCATCTCCGTCATTGCGTAGCCCGGGCTGGTTCATCTATTTAGTAAACGAAGTACATCGTCCTAAGCCGTCATCACTTTCGATAGTTTCTGTCATCATCCCCCCTTATCTCACCTTGCTCTGCAGGATGATTGCAATGATGACACCATAAATTGCAGTCGCCTCACAGAAAATGATGCTCACGAGGTTTTTAGACCGCACACGTGGAGCCTTTACAGCTGCACCCAGAAGACTGGAGCCAGTGATGAAGATGCCCCTGCAAAGAACATCAAAATCGGTATCTTCTCGTATAACTCCAGGATTAGTTCCTAACGCACCAGGCAGCACCGACAATAGAGAAGGTCAAGCCAAAAGCTACACCCATACTTCCCCATGCATACGGCGAGATGTTACTCAGCACGTCACCCCAACCTATAGCAAAAGTAGACGAAATTAAAACCTGAAAAGTGGATTTTTCTAATTTGTATTCCTTCAGAACAAAGACAGAGTCTATGAAAGCAATATCACGGTAAGTATTTAGGACTCTTATCTTGCGTACCTTGGTTAAACAAATCATCAGTTGCAGCGCTCATGCTAATATCTTGGTCAAAAGAGGCGCTCGATACTGCTACTTATGCTCGTTTTTTTCGGAGACGTTTTCAACGTTAGTAAATATGATATGTATACTGTGCTGGTACTATACAGAACATGTATACTCCAACTTTTATTTTTCATGTTTATACATTCGTATTTTAATATACAATGACGTCGATAAATAAGTCAGACAAGCGCGCGCTGTACGTTGGTGGCCTGGATAAGCAGGTGACGGAAGAGGTGCTATATAGCGCATTTATACCTTTTGGTCCTGTTAAAGCCGTGCAGATCGCTACGGACTACTCTACGCGTACGTGAATCGTTTGAATACCAAGTAGAAACAGAATTGATTATTGACTAGACTTTCTAAGGATTTCCCAGAAAGAAGCAAATGTTTCGGTTTTGTGGAGTTTGAGGACGAAGTAGACGCAAAAGCTGCAATCGACAATATGGATGGTGCACCATTGCTGCTACTGTATAGACCTGTGCTCTGAATTTTAAAAGGTTTCTATGGGTGCTATACTCCGCTGTGTACACTAGAGTCAGAGCTTTTTGGGAGGACATTGCGCGTCTGCATTGCAAAGCCTGATCGTCCGAAACTCGGCTCGAACAAACCTGGTGTGTTGTATTGTCGACTTTTGTGAAAAATGTGTGGGCAATTCATATCATTATCTATGCTTGTTTAGTGTGGGCGGAGGCAGATGAACTATGTGCTCAGGAAGAGCCCACCCAAGAGAGAGGAGCACAATAGAATCCTTCGAGTGAAAGATCAATCTATTTTAGTAGGGTAGAATTACAAAAAGTTATAAACTACAGAAAACTACATTTCTACAATGAGTAAGTATTAATCAGATTGGCAAGTAGTTGCATCATGTTACATAATTGTAGAGGCCAACAGTTCTTCGTCATGAGGTCGAACACGAGCATGAGAGCGTTCATTATTACGAAAGTATGTCTCAAAACATTAAAATGGTAGTATATGAATTTATCTAACGAGTTTTCTCAACATATGTCAGCATTAGGACTTACTAAGGAGGAGTCAAAACATTGTGCTGAGACTTGGAGGCTGTTTATAAAAATCTTTGAGCGAGATTTCAACTATTGGTTGAATGACCACTTCAACGACCGGTTCGTAGACAACATCAACTACAACCCCTGTTTATAAAAATCATCGAAATATTAGGGTTAGGATACTATCGGAGGAAATATTGGACCCAACACAGGAACACGCTGTTGATACTCGCAGCCATCAAGGAATCGCTCCCCTCCCGCTCGCTCGCGCTCAAGATCGCCTAATCTTCCTCCCTCCAGTCCTCCCTCCATTCTTCCCTCGCGCTCACGATCGCCTACTCTTCCTTCCCCCATTCCTCCCTCGGTTCCTCCTCCCGCGGTTCGACAGCCCGCCGCCCCCAACACCCAGCAAAGGGAAAGGAAAAGAAAAGACCAGGCAGCTCTGGCAAGCTACCTACTCAACTGCTTGCACAATGCACCTGTAGTAATTACCAAGCCGACGCCTGCGCAATGCAGCTCTTTATTTCTCTCTCTAACCGTCATTTACAGGAAGGATACGGAAGTTTCGGCGCTTCTTGGGTGTTACCAGACAGCTCGCTTGGAGCTCGAAGCAAAACAAGCATCAGGTACTATGTTCGTTGCGTGCGCTTTTGCTATGAATTTGCCGCACTTACGTACATATATCCTATTTTACGCTAGGCCTTTCTTTCATTGCGGTAAGAAAGGAACGGGAGCGCATAATAACGCGCGAAAATTGGGATCTGAGGCCTGGGCAAGTGGACGGTCAAACAGGCCACGGACAAATACAACAACTATCTGACTACATATCGGGAGGGAAGACGCAAGTTGGACGAGACTGGTGGTGGTGGCCTGGAATCGTACAGAAAAAATATCCCTGATGGGATGCTATCACCGCTTTGCTAGCAGGAAATGCCTCGGTGCAGCCCGAACATATTTTTGATGACGGTGTAGTAACGACGACGGCGTCAGCAACAACGTCCAGCAGCAGCAGAGGAGGCGATCAAGAGGCGACACCCTCCCGGCATCAAAATGAGGATATCCAGCCGGAATTAGCAGATGAGAGTGACGACTCAGACGGAAGTCGCATTCAACCGCCGCCTTCTTCCAAGCGCCTCCGCGTCAGCAAAGCTGCGAATAACGATATTAGGCAAGTGATCCTTGAAATGGAAAAACAGCGCCAAAATTTTGAGCTCAGTTTAGAGAGAATGCGCGACAAGGAGCCCATGGAGTGCGAAGCGCGACAAGAAGCTGTTGAAGAGCGCCGCCGACAGGAAGACCAGGCTGCCGAGTAACGTCGCCAGCGCAACAAGGAAGAATTTTGGCTACGTGCGGCATCCTTGTTGGCGCCCATGTTTCATACTAAAAGAGATTAGTTGAAGATATAAAATGAGGAAGTTCTTTTTCATAATTCCTTTCTTTTTTTTCAAATACTTAAAGGTGTTCCGCTATATATTTCTTGGGCAATTGCATTGAAGCGAGCAGCCATGGTTTCATTGGTACAATGAACGACATTCGAAGAACCAACCTCGACAACTGGAGTTGACCATGAAGCGCAGAATTCACTGTCAGGACTTTTGCTCGCAAGGTTTTTTAGGACCATGCAAGCAACGGCGATGTTTGATGCGGTTCATGTACTTTCTTGCTGATCGCCGAGCAATACGCGCCAGCGCATTTTCAACCACCCGAAGTCTCAATAGCAATACGCGTCGACGAGATGGCAAAGTTGAAGCTCGTTTCTTTCGGCTGCGTGCGAGCGGAAGCTGGATATGGCACCATCATCCAATCTGAAAGGCCATAACCAGAGTCGACAATTACAAAGTAGCCGGCAGGCATCAGTGATCCTTCATTTGCCTTTCGCCAAAGCGAGGATTTTCGCAGCATACGGCTATCGTGAATACTCCCAGGCCAGCCAATGTGGGTCTACTTTCAGAAACTGTTAGTAAGAGAGCATTACGAAGAAACACTGTTCGACGTTAAAGCCATCACGCTGTGGAACAGACCATCAGCATCGACAACAGCTTGGCATGCTATGGAGGCAAAGCCTTTTCGGTTGATGTATGCATTATGCAATGCATCCCTGCGGGTTTCCGAATGGCAAAATGGGTGCCATAAATAGCACCAGCCACCGGTCCAATACCACGGCGCGCGTAAAAACCGTCAGCTTTTGCTTCTAATCCAGCGAGATCGGAATCTTTTGAAAAGTGGACCACCTTACGATAGAGGCGTTCAATTATGGCATTGGCTACCTTGTTACAACACATATGTACTGTTGTCCGTCCTACGCCAAGAAGACACGACACGACTCGAAGGCTGCATCCAGCTGCCCAGAGATACAAGGCGATTGCGACGCGTTTTGATACTGGTAGAGGATCGCCAAAGCCTGTTCAGAGAGTTGTGAGCTAGCAGAGACACGTCAGAGCAAAATCGGGCACTCCAGCAGCGCTGACCCTCCGAGTTCTGCTCCAGATCCGCAATAAGCTGTTTGCAAAGCCAGATAAACAGGTTACGACCGATGCGGAAGTCCTCAACGAACTGATTGTCAGTGTATTGCGGGACGTCATGTTCCCAGAACTGTGAGTGGCGAAGGCGCGCAACGCGTGGCTTGCGCATAGAGGACTGGGTGTAGCCGGTGCGTATACGCACGGTGCGGCTAGCGCACAGAGGAAGACACTTCCTTAAAGCGGTATCTACCGCTACTTATCCGATACGCCCTTATAAAGGGCTTAGTAGGAGAGCTCTCCTACTCGGGGCCAAGATTCCCGGGTTGGTTTACTACTTAGCCTTAACGGCTGTGTTTTCTTTACGGGGTGTAAGTAAAGGGAGGGCTCCCTCTTACCTACGACACTCACTGCACGCGCGACCGGTCTAGGTCGCGCGTCTGCACTTTAGAGTGAAATGTAAACTGAATATATTTAATATGTAATTAGCCTAAATTACTTTAAACTAATATAAACTATATGTAATACTAAGTAGAATATTCAAAATTAGTACCTAGCTAAAATGTAGTGTACACACCTGTGTACCGACACGTGGATGGCTGACACACCACCACACCAAGGGCTCATGCCCTCATTGGTTAAAATAACCAATGGTTCGAAACCTTTCAAACCGGTCAATACTGACCTCAACCGTAGTGTACTCATGTACACCAACACTAAAGGTAACCCAAATGTAACCCCGTTACACTGGGAAAGCAGAAGGGGGAGCGAAATGGAGCGCATTGCATCTCGTGCTCTGTGTGGTTTGTGTGCCGTGTGTGTGGTGTTCGTGTGGGTGTGCGTGAGGTGGGCAGAAGTTTTCATGGTTTAGGGTAGTTGTAGTAGTTGAAGATTCCGTTGAGTTTCAAAGTACCTGGGGGGGGGGGGTCTTTGACTCAACGAGAGGTTGAACGAGTGCTCCAACGAGTGGTTCAATGATTGGTTTAACAAATGCTTCAAAGACCTTTATAAACACTCTCTGGATCATTCTACAATCTCTATTCAGTCTTTAATCTCCAAAATTTCCTTTGAAACGAAATCCTTTGGAACATTTCATACCACGTGTGTATTTTTGTTGTATTTTGTACAATCTTTTTAAAAAAATTTAAATCATGATTTGGTTTATAATTATTTATACCTCTTGATTATTACAACCTTTAGCAGATGGTCTTAAATTATTTTTAAAAGAAACTATTTTACCTAGTAATGCTGATGTTATTTTATTTATATTTGCTCCAATTTTAACTTTTTTTTTAAGTTTATTAAGTTGGGTTATTATACCATTAGGATTTGGTATACGTCTGTATATTTCGCCCTACTCAAGATGTTCTGTTTTCACATTGGCAATTTCACTTTGATTTTTAAAGTTCCCTTACTTAATTCGACGTTTTCTTTGCAAATTATTGATCCAGGGTAGATAATGGTTATTGTGTAATAGAGGAAGATGTCGAGGAGCGCGACGGCATTAGCAACGAAATTGATACGTGATCTTCGATATCAATGAGTGCAAGCCAACAATTCCCCAGATTATCCTAAATGATTCGACCGATTAACAAATGTGACGAAGCCTGTGAAGGATGAAGACTCTTTCCTGATGACCGCATTCATCACGAGTCCGACGATGGCGACGATTCAATCAATAAACAGGACCAGACGGACAATGTATTTTCAGGAAATGAAAAACTTAGAAGTTCTTTGGATAATATTATAACGTCAATTTTCTTCTTAGTCTTAGGTTCGCCAGTGGATGATATGATCTTCACTGGGACTAAGATCACGGGTCGCTGATCATTCATGACAATAATATGATAACTACTACATTCAGGGATGTTCTCTGTGATTTATTTCTTAGCCCCAGAAAAATGGTGGTTAAGAGTGTTCGGGAAAATCAAGGTGGTTTTCCTGGTTATAATATCTCGGCCGAAGGATTTGCAGTTAACCCAAAGAATCTGGAAGAGTTGACCGATCTGCCATTTTCACCGACATTACTATCAATGCAGTCACTTTGGTACTCTCAATTGTTACACTTATTGTTGAAATGCAGCGCTATGTCAAAGGACGGAGGCATTACGGTTGAAACATCATCGCACAAGACCCAAAAATAGGTATACTCAATTTTGTATTTTTGTGACGGACTATAAGTTTAAGTCAAATAATTTCACTTTTGCATTTTCTTTGTTATTGCGACTGGTACTTAGCATTATGTCAAACGACCAAAGAGTTAAATCATCCGGATCTGCCGAGTCTACCTGAAAACATCCCCCTTATTGCGACTGGTCGTTTCTCGCGTTTTTTTCTTTGCTATCACGGTTCGCTGTGCATACAGTGCGCCATTGGAATAAAATACTGGATATTACGATTACGTTTGGGACTGTGGAGTTAACAATTACGTGTCACGTTGTGGATCTTACGTTTTGTTGACATTTTCGGGTGAAAGAGCGAATATCGCCGATTAAACTTACATTATCTGTGAATTTCTAGTGTTATACGATATGGTCAAGCACGCTATTGCTCAACAATTATTTCATTGAAGACTTCGTGATTTACTTGATCATCTTTAATCTGTTTTTACGACATAAGCCGCCAGGATCAGGTAGATCACGACAAAAAGATTGTCTTATGCAACTGACAGAAGATGACTTGAAACGTACCAGGGTTTCTTTTAGTATGTTGAAGGCTAAAATTCTATGACATCACTCCTGCGTTATTTCGGTCCAGATAAACTTCCTATGGTCGTGGTCTACGCCATCGAGTTGGTGATCTCTGCTGCTTCAAGCAAGATCAATTAGCCTGTCACTTTTTACTAGTCTAAACATGGAAATATGAGGAGTTCAATCACAGGATCGTGGAAGGAGAAGCTCTGACGCTCTTGTACATCCTGGATGTATGATGTACCTTGCTGGTATCCCGTCCGATCCAAGCGATCTATTATGAGATGGCCCCTAGATTCAAGGGATTTCGATGGGGGATTAGTCAGTTGATATCTCATCACATTGGACGCTAAAGATTGTATGTGTGTGAAAAGCGAGGAAGAGATCTTGGTCACCCTGGCTGCAAGCATAACTTGATGCGCCACGATTGATGAAGCCTTGATCGCAGTAGCAGCGAAGAAAACAGGTGCCACCGATGCCACCACGTTGGCGATCCTGGCGAAGCCTGATCGGTGCTGAGTTGCGATGGATCAGCAAGTATGGATCGAGGTTGGGAGTGTTTAGTGCGGTCGTGGGAAGTTATCTAAGTGGAAAATAATTACTGTCGACCGATGTAGAGACGCACCGAGTTCATGATGAACGAGTCCATGTACGGCAGTCAAAAAAGCGATATCTCTTCTAACTTAGTGATCCAGCATGTGCAAAGATAAATTGAGTGTAAAGCTTCGGGATTACAGCCGTGATGCTTCGCGCGACGGAGGTACTGCAAATCTGGCCGGTTACGATTTCAAGCATAGTGAACAGAAGTCCAAATTAGCTAGCCAGTGCTATTGTACATTACGAAACTGCAATAGTTCTCTTGCCTTTAGATCAGCTCAAATATACCATCTCTTTTATTCATCATCATGAGTTAATCGAAGAGAAAGAGATATAGTTTAAGCTTTTGCGGTGGTGAGGTCACGAATACATAACATGATGTCAAGCAAGGTTCTCTAGGACAGAAAGCTGCAGAATAAAAAATGTTTTACCTTGTCGATGAATAGACGTTATTTTAGGTGACTACACGCAGTATGTCGATCTCCTTCTATGTGGTAACGTCAGATCATCACTTGAAGATCACCGATCATCTCCGATTAAGACACACCCGGAAATATTCACAAACGAATCGTCACCTTCGTAAAAAAACTCTCGTCTTCCGCGTTGATAACATCCAGGATTTGTTGAGCTTGGACCTCGCGGTATTTAGCCCTAAAACACAGATCACAAATCACGATATGTTGTTTCTTCATCTTTCCCGGGGATGATCAATCGCTAAATCGTAAACAATCTGTAACATATCCCCAGGAAAACCGTCTGCCCTTCCACATCGACCACGGGCTCGTCCAAAACTTTACAAATTTCGTATCGTCTTTCCGTTCGGTGATCTTCTATTCTCGATGTTGGCTGCGCTTCTGCTGTCTCCGGTGAAGTATTTGTTGATAGGTCCGGTCCGTCTGTTCACACATCTTCAGACCAAGTCAATGAAATTGGCTGCACCTCCTCGTCCTTGGCTCTCGAACGTTGTGACGGAATGCGTTTGTCGGTCCGGCGATGTACCATAACCTTGTTAGGGTTACATAGCCGACGTCTAGCTTTTTAACAGAATCTTCTGACTCGATCGCACTTGTCTTATCAGTTGTTTTCTGGTAGGCTAAATCCTAAGAACAAGACACTTACGAAACACGCTGAAAAAGGTTCATAATTGGTAAAAAAATGGTTATAAGGTGACAATATAGTGCTTATGACGACAAGGCATCTGATCAACATTGACACGTCAGGTGAAGATGCGATTACCAAAATTATTCGCACTCAGAAGAAAACAAGCTGAAAGCTATGGAAAATGAGTGTGCGAATCAAAAACAATAAAGAGCAAATTCACCGAAAAAAGGGAATGGCACTGAAAAATGGAAATGTCGTGAAAAAAGTTCAGCTATAACATCCGAGAGAAAGATAGAAAAATACAGAAAAAAATGGCTGTGCTGGAAGAAAAAGAAACAAAAAGAGAAAGAGAAAAGAGGAAGGTTTTAGGAAGGAGGGAGACTTGGAAACTCAGATCAATTCGAAAATGAAGTGGAAAGAACGGTGAAAACGGGGGAATTACCCAGGTGGATTACCCAGGTGTACATATTCCCCAGGTGGATAGTGGAAATTCATTGTGTGCTTTTGCTGTGATGGAATTAAGAGTCTCGGAGACCGCAACCTTTGCAGTAGCTTCAGATCCCTCGGGCTAAAATTTAACCGGTAATACAAATGGAAAGAAGCCAAAGGGAGAGAACTAAGATTGCTAGAAGATCTTGGAACATGAAAGATGGTAAGAAGGGACGCAAAAAAGCAGTAACTGTGCTTACAAGATCAACGTTTTAAGGACGATGGCACGATTGAACGATACAAAGCCAGGATTTTCGTCCGATATGTCAGGCAGGTATTCAACAAAAATTTCTTTCATGACCTTTTCGACTGCTATGGAACTTCACAATATGAAGTTTGATTATTGATTTGTTCTCAAGGTATCCATGCTGTACCAAGTTCGTACCTCAGGGAAGAGACGGAAAAAAGGTATGAAATCTACCTTCAGACACTGCTGACTCATTTGGCTTGCTCTTTTTCCTGTCTACAGAATGGAAGTCGACCGAAAAGTTGGAAGAATTGGGTGCATAAGTACCAAAAACGGGCGTTAAAATTAAAAAAAAAGTAATATATACGGCAGGCAGAGCGTTATGGTATGAGCCACTAAGGAAGGGCGTGATATTTTTATTTTGTAGAAGGTTTACTGATACGTGCGATTTCGTCAAAATAAATAATTATGAAGTGACATTGGTGGGGCGTTTATGTGGTTGACTTACTGGTTACAGAAACCAGTGAGCCCTTAGTGGATATTTTTTTCGATGAAAAAAAGTACTCAAATTAAAGGACCTAGGAAATGTTGAAAAATTGCTACGCATGCGAATCCTGGTTGTGAATATACAATTTATTAGGATTTAACCAACGAGTGATATTTGATAAGCATAGGCAGATATTGTCAAAAATCCTGTATGATGATATGTATACGAGTGGAAAATTAGACGAAATACTACCAATACAACAGATTGGAAAGGTGCGTCGGATAAATATTTTCAGTCGCTTTTGCCGGTAGCTTACTATGGATTCCACTATACTCGCGTCCTGATATCTCGTTTGTCTCTGTCTGCGTCACTATAGCTTTCGATACACAGTGGCATCGGTTTTTGCTTCAAAAAAATTCAAACATTCTGTACCTGGCCACATGATTATCTGCTTTAAAATCAATTACGGTCGGTGAGCGAGGTATGGTGGAAACTTGCTAAGGAAACATTGAGTGCACTACGGGTTACGGAACTGAGAGCAAAAATTGGATTGAAATGACGTTTCAATACTTTGCTGTATTGATTTTGCTCGAAGTTGTTCGTGTCCATAGTAGCACTTGTAGACGAAAACTTGAGTCGTAGGGTGCTCGAAAATAAATCCAATATAACGAAAAGTCAATAAAATCGCTATCTCTACAGTCAATCACGCGTTAACAGCGAAAAAGGTATCAGTAGACATTTCGTATTGTAAAGAAGAAAATATCAAAACCAGGGACTAAATCAACGGAATGTATATTGGGAAGTGTTAAGTTAGCCTAACATGAAAATATGTACCAGATGTTGAAGTTATGGTAAACACTTCCATCTGTTGTGTGGTATACATTTCTTATGCATAACAAAAAAATGTGTGTACTCAGAACTGAGTACTAATGCACTAATTATGCTATTAATAAGACCGAAAATCTAAAATTAGTCCTACTCAGTTTTAATAAATAAAACCAAAAATAGACAGGCTATTTCAACAGATTTGCATTATGGTTTCACGAAAAATGAGGATTTGGATAGCATGTGCCCGTAGAGAATCTCCGGCAACCTTTGAAGGGCGTTGAATTTTATCATGCTTTTTTTCAGTGAAGATGAAACGCATGAAATGTCATTTGAACAAGTTTAATGTGGTCCAATGCATATGAAGTAAGAATTATTGGTTAATTTTTATTAATATCAACTAATACACTTCTTGCTTTTACCAAAACAACTACATCCTTACGATTCCCTCGCAATAGGGCGCCAAGGGACTGAACTTAAAAGTCTCTGATAGTCTTGATATTTACTGTGGACACAGCGTCCTACAAATCTCTCTGTCTTCTATATCAACGTCATTTATATGCTTTATCGAAAACAGTGCTTTTAACGGGAATGTACCAGTCTTTATTAGAAGCTTTGATTCGGGTAGGGTTTTTGTTCTTTATGCAGAATGACAATTTCGACTCTGGATGCGACCGGAAGTCTCTGTTATTCTACTAACTGAAAGTGAGACTCAATCACTGCGGCAAGATTTGCTAAGAAACCGTACACATGATGCGTTTTTGAGTTATTGGGAGAAGGAGAGCGAGAAGTGCGAAGGGGAACTGTTCAACTTGGATAAGAAAGATTATGCCTGGATACGATGCGCTGAAGTGTCTTAGCGGCTATGATGCTCTCCCGTTAGGGGTTAGGTCTAAGCCAGATATCTAGCACCTTACTTTACCTTTGATAGGATTTACGGTATTTCTGTGCAAAAAATGGAACGTGATGTCCATGAGTTTTTTAACATGTAGACGAAGCAGCTTAACAAAATAGAAGCGAGTCAGTCAAATTGACGGATGGTATTGCGTGTAAGGTAGGAACAGCGAAAGTGCCTCGCGCCGCACCACTCCAGAAAGAGTCTCCAACTTTATCCTGAGCAAGATTTCATCGGTAAGACCTCTTGACACACGTCACGGCCTTTCCTCTGCATTGTTGCGAGATTGGAACACAAGATATTTTTGGTCAACTTAGCGATTCGCTGACGTCAGACTCTGATTCTGGGGAATGAACCGGCTTCCTCACCATGGGGTATACAAAAGCCAAGTATATGCTGACAAAAGAGGAAACGGTTAATGGGTGGGACCTACTAGCTAGCATTGTACACATGTAGTATCCTGGACGTCTTGTCGTTACTAGGCAAATGCGCCGATTGCTTTATGATCATTTGTCATCCAGCACAGCTCAGGTAAAACCGCAGACGATTCCAATGAATCCTACGCAACGTTACGCTTACTCTCGTAACGGCGATCAGGGCCGCGTGGATGAAAAGTGCCTTGTGCGCGTGCTGATCCCAACCGTGGACTCGTCCAACGACGGCAAAGTACGCTACCATGTGCGCGTTACGAATGTCCGCTCCGGCCAAGTATGGGAAGTCGCACGCCGCTTCTCTGAATTTCTTCAGCTGCGCAACGAACTGATCGAGTTCTTTGCCAAAACAGATAACAAATGCCCTGGATGTCGAAACTACGAGAAGGTGCTTAAACTCTTCGAGTTCCCACGCAAACACGTCTTCACAAGCGTAACACCCGTCGTAATTAATTACCGCAAGAAGGCGCTGCGTAGTTTTGTTGCCATGCTGGCCTCGCACACTTTTACCACCACGCCCAAGTGCCCGACGTGTAGTGGCTTCCTTTTCACAGGCGTCCGCGACTGGTTGACGACAAAGGTGGTAGCAGAAACTGGATTTGCAGGCAGTTCGGCCAGGGGTTCGCCGGTTAATGAGGCGATACGTGATACGATGAATGTCAAGGACTTCACAGCATATATTCCGGTGACAAACTCAATGCCTGTTGACCAGGAAGGTCGCTTTGTCGGTAGCACGGTATCAACCTGTACACCTCCTACCTCCAGCTCGGTTACGCAAAAGGAAAGTCATAGTCCATTGAGTTCCCAAACAACGGAAAACACAAGATGGTCTTCGCTTCGCTCCAAAGACAGTAATCATTCGACTGCTTCTATTAGTGGACCGCTATCTCCCCCTTCAGTCGACGAATTTGTGATGCCGGAACCACGACCTCTATCTGGTGCTGGTTCTCGAGTTGAAAAGGACATCGACATTGTGGATGATGAGGAAAGATTTGAATCTTTTACTAACTCTGCATCATCCGACGCATCAAGAAGTAGGAATCCTGCGGACCATCCTGCACGTGAGCCTCCAGCTAGCGATGATTGTTCGCTTGGTGACAAGAACATGGTCGTAAAGCAACATTTTAAATTTGCACGATGCTCCATCGCGGGTGAGAACGAAAGGCTTTCGAATTCACGTAGCTTGATTGATAACCCCGACCAAAGCGATGATTACCTCGATCAAGGCGTTAATGGTGATGGAGTGCTAAACATGGATTTTATGAACTCGGTGTATGGGGCGCCAAAAACCGCTGAACAGTTAATCGTAGCATATCGCGCCTGAAACAACGTATGTAATGCGCCAGTAGCACAAGAGAATTTAACAAATGCGTCTTGACTTGGCCGCGATCATAAATAAGTTAGTACATCAATCTTGAACAAACTGATGGTATCAAATTGTAATGCGCTGCGAGCGAGGGTAAGTGACAAACAACTGATTGATCGTACGTCATTATAGAGTTTAAGACGCAACCGATTAAACAAGTTCACTGTGGTCCACTACTTAAAAAGTTTGAACTATAGAATTTTAGATATACTGGTTTAATCTCTATCAATAATAGAATGTTGTTCCCGTACGTAATTGAATTCGACTTTATAGTTGGTAAGAAATAGCGCAGCTATATAAGAGTTTTCCGTCCGTCCGTGCGACGCTCCCGGTACGGTGTACCATAGAAATGGGTACTACGGGTACGTATAAATTGGGTTAAAATGGTTTTTTCTCAATTGGAAAAAGTAAAACGACACCCAGGTGTCGTTTTACCAGCTCTCTTCCTCAATAATGTAATGTTAAGGACTACACAATTAAAATCGTAGCCTCTCCTTAAGCCACCGTGAAACCACGGTAACCGTACTAGTTAGTGTATTATATCGTAACATATCTACCTATATGAAAGTGAACGTCGTGTGACGCTCCCGGTCATGTGAATTTTGTGTACAATGAAGAGCTGCGATGATCTGGAGAAGGATAGTAGTGGCGGACTGTAGGGTAGCATATATCGATTCAATACATGGTGATGAGGGAAAAGGCAAATACATTGCCCTGTCGGTACATCGGGTCCATAGTCTTCCGAAAGTTCGCATAAGCCTTATCAAGAATGTGTTCTTTCATGGTCAGGAGTGACCAAAAGGCACCTTGTCTCTGACGAAAATTTGCTTAAAGAGGCGGTCTATTGTAGACCGACTGATCGGTTTACCCTCCCCGATGGTGGTAGTTTATCTGTTTCAAAGTCGGAAAGGTAACGCTACGTACACCGGGAGAAGAACCCATAACGATTGAATTATCTAAAGTAATTTTTTGCACCCAAACTTGCAGAGAATCTCATTTGGCTAGGCAAGTTACGGGAAAAAGGGTACAAAATAGCAGACAGTGGATTTTTTTCGGTAGCGGATGGAAAAGTAAAGTTCTATTTCCGATCCAAGGTTATGTTTTTTTGTTGCGAGATTGTTGCTGTAGAAGCTGAGGATACACAACAGTTTTCAAGCATGTAATTGAATACTGTTGCAAAAAATGCAGGAAATGATGCACAGGAAGGTAGCTTGCATCATTTCCATGGCGATTGGGTCATTTAAGTCACGATATAGTTGAAAACTGGCCAAAAACACCGAGCCAGGCATGGTATTGACGCAAAACAGTCGACCGAATTGCCTGACCTGTGCAGAAGGTAAAGCAACCAGAACGAAGCATTCCAAGAAAGATTCTGGGCAAACCTCGCCTATCGAGCGTGTTGGTGGTGGGATCGGTAGTGATCTTAAAGGTCCTATCATGCCACGCGATAGGCGAGGGAATCGATATCTCTTGGTGTTGATAGATCAATTTTCACCCTATGAACGAGTTTTCGCTTCTCGCACGAAATATCGAGCAGCAAAAATGTTGGAACATTTTTTGACGTGGTTCAAAAATGAGATCAATTGTAGAATTCACGTACCGATGGAGGTAGAGAGTTCCGGAATGTGGATTTATTTCGCAAGCAAACTGGTGTATGGAGACAGGTTACGGAGGCTGAGAATCCATCCTCAAATGGAAAATCCGAGATAATGAATCGAACCATTTTAAACATGGTTCGATGCATGATTCTCGGATCTGGCATACCGCTGTTATATTGGTAGGAGGCGGCTGAGTATGGGTGTTATATACTCAACCGCACAACAACCAGAGCCAACCCTACAAACATTTCCCCGTACGAAGTTTTGACTGGAAAAAGACCGTCGCTTACGAAAATTGTGCTTTTGGGTTCGCCCTCCATGGTTTGGAGGGATCCAAAGTAAAAGACCCTTGCAAGCGTGCAGATCGTGCCTTAATTCTCGGGAAGAGAGATGAGACTAAGGGGTGCCAAGTACTCCTAGTCAAAGATAAAGTGGTGACTGTCACTCGCCATGTCAGCGATATTGAAACACTTTACAAAGGTTCGAGTGATAAAATATCTAAAAGTCTCGAAAGTACGGTCGAGGAGGAGCTCAGGCAGCTTGACGACAAGCGGTGCAACGCAAACCAGCTCCAAAAAGTTTCGGAGCCAAGTCAAGTCTCAATAAGTAATGAAGCTTCTGATAACAACGAGCGTCCCAGGAAATCAGGGCAAAAGAAAAAAAACCGAAAGCAATTGCTTTTGAATGGTTGGAGAAAAAGTGAGAAAAGGAAACCGGGTGATTCTAGTAAAGACAAGAAAATACCTGTTATGAAAAATCGCCATGAAAGCAACGGAAAATGATGGAATGCTCGAATTGCAAATGCATTATGTGCTGACACAAAATTTGAAAGTGGTTTATGTGTTGCATTCCCAGATACAAAATAATTTAACGAGTCCCATGAAAGCAGAAATGGTAACATGTGGAAGTTTGCTGAGCAAGCGAACTTAAGTTTCTCGAGGATCTGGTAGCGTGAGAGTAGGTAAAGAGGCTACCTGAAAGGTGCCTCTACCAATCGAATGGGCGTACAAAACTAAGCTCCGCTCTGACGGAACTGTTGAGCGCTACAAGGCACGCCTGGTCGCAAGATTCGACAAGCAGGTGTAAAACAGGAAGGATTAATTGTTAAAATATTAACTGTTATATAAAGTAACAATGTAAAAGTAATCCTCGCCAAGTCTCAAATTTTGGGTGTGTCAGCGCGGCAGGTGATGTGCCTAGAGCCTAACCAAAGGCAAGGACCTAAGATGGATATAACATCTATCTGAAGGTGGCACAGGGTATGGAAATTACAACGGAACCCTCGAAGTTTTTGGTGTTAATTTAAGTGATCAATTGGCATCAAAATTGAAGAAAATTTATATAGATTCAAGAAAGCTGGGAGAATTTGGCGCCAGCTGCTTTCCGAAACGTTGGAAAAATTTCAAGTCAAGCAGTGTGTCACGTACACTTGCGTTTTCGTAAAAACGATTGGAAAATATTACCATTTTTGTTGGCGCATATGTTGAAAACCTATTGGTAACTACGACAACGACTGAAGTGGTCGAGGAATTCTGTAAAGAAATGGCAATTCTCGAGTTAAAGGATTTGAATGCTGTAGAAAAATTCTTGTGAATTCGAATTATAGGAAATCCCAAGGATAGTCTTACAATGGAGCTGTAAGCTGCTATTTAGGAGCGATTAATGTCGCATGGTCTAAGCAAGGTTAACCCGTCACGTACACCTGATGTTGATGCGGAATGCATCAAGAAGTTTCAAGAATTGCTCCCAAGAGAAGTCGCCCTGTGTGAAGAGCTTCCAGTCACTAGTTGGAAGTTTGCTGCAGATATCACGTTTGCCGAGCACCGTGCAACAGGACGCACTCACGAACCGAAGCTAGTGGATTTTAAAGCGGAAAAATAGTGGTCAAGTACCTCAAAAGAACCAAGTCTCTGAAGATTCACTTGAAGCACGATGATGAATTGCCTATGCCAATTCAAATCACATGCTACACGGACGCATACATTGCTGCTAACAAGCAGTATCGCAAGCGCGTCAGCGCCGCGTTCGTTTACATAAATGAAATCATCATTTTATGGCTGTGCAACAAGCAGAGCACAGTTGGATCGTCCACAGCTGAAGTTGAATTTGTTGCAGAAGCTGTGAGTGGAAAAGAAGCTCATGGCTTAAAAGAACTATTTTTCAAAATTAGGATGCACCCGAAGACGCCATTGGTGATGAAGATTGATAAATTAACAGCCATCAAGCATGTGGAATGTGAAGCAGATGCTAGAAGTACGAAGCACGATGTCAAGTTGAATTTTTTGGAAGACTTTCCAAGGAAGGGAATTGTAAAGGCGATACTTCTACCGATTTTGGAGATAATTGCTGATCTTCTCGCGAAGGACCTTAGTACGCAACGAATTCAAGATTTATGGAAGCAAATTGTATTGTATTGATGGGATTAGCTCGAGCCGTTTCAGGAGGAGAGTCGAACTTTTGTGTAGCCATTTTTGGCTTTCAAGTAAACAATTATGAATGTGGAAACGGATTGGCTATAAATGAATGTAAATACATGTTGGAAGATTACAAAATTAAATTTCTTAGTGAATTAAGTGAATTTAAGATTTAGGAGTTTTTCTGATCTATATAATAACAGAATTCATGCCGCGATCCCTTACCTAATCGAATATCTCGATCAATGTATACAACAGAATGATGGTCGAAATTCCGTACCTAAACGAATTCGAGGTATACTATAAGTCGGACCTAATTGAATTCGATTTTATATTGGTTACAAATAGCGCTTTATAGTTAAGTGAAAAACTATTCGACTTTATCATTGGTTAGAAATTGCGATTTTACATCTTCTACCTATATAATAGTTTTCCGTCCGTTTCCCGGTCACGTGACCTGCCCCTGACCCGTCAGTAATGCGGGTACCTACACTTGAAGTTTTCCGTCCGTCAGTGTGACGCTCCTGAGCAAGACTAGATATTGTTCTCAGCATAAATACTATTTGAAATACACTTTATTACTGCTCAGTGCTTGAACAGTTGACGTGGTTGTTGAGTTCAAGTGTCCTTGAATGGGGAGTAACCGTCACAGGCAGGAGCGATGTTCAGCTTGAACAGGTTCACAGCAAGAAGCGGCCATTGCGCACGGAGGAAAAGGGATACAGATTACGCAAACAGCAATGGGAGCAGCAACACCTGAAGTGCTGAACTTGCAGTCCTCACACAAAATCACCCGCCGATTGAAGGCCAGCTGAACAGGATGTAACACGAGTGCAGCGTGTATTCGACTGGATTGAGCAGCGGCTTCAGCTAAAACTCGGTCAAATGGAAGCCGGATGCAGTGTGATGAGCCGCACTGTATTGAACAGCGCGTAACAGGATCTTCACTGTGCGCCCTCACATTTCTCAACTTGCTGTAGCTGTGGGAAGGTTCAACTACCACTGATAGCTCCACCGCAACCAATGTGGTGGAGCGGCTGATCAAAGTTCTTGAGGCTCGATCAGGCGTTACCACGGCGCCCGGACTGCCGACTAACGAAGGGGGTCCTCCGGTTGTCTTGTGTGACTGGTCTTGTGTCTTGCTCACCTTGTTTACCCGACAGCTTGCGCGTGGGTCGCTCTTCAGATGACCGGGACGTAGACCCGCGAGGTTCCGATGCAAGATTGGGATGAAATCGTAACGAATCGACCGGTGTCTATCAGGCTTGATCAGGCGCAAACAGTCGATGATCAGGACCGCTGATCGATAATCAGGGGATGATCAAGGTCAATGATCGATGATCAGGGGATGATCAAGGTCAATGATCGATGATCAGGGGTGATCAGGGTCAATAATCGATTATCAAGGGTTGATCAATGATCAGGGGTGATCGGGCTTGATCAGGCTTTATCAGGCTTGATCAGGCGCTAACAGCCGATGAACAGGACCGCTGATCGGTATAGTAGATCCCTCACGAATTGGCGCGAGTTGCGAACAGGTGCTCGCAGGTCGCAGGTTGCAGATCGTCGATCTTGTGGCGATCAGGGAAGGGTACTTGATCAGGCAGCGGAAGTCTTCACCACCCAATCGCCGATCCTCTTAAGCTTAGTACGCTAATAGAATACACAATATACTATGTATTCTACGCTTAAACTTAAGAGGAGGGACTATCAGCACGTTCTACAGGCTGATCGACAGTTTTCACTAAAATCCGCCTAGAGTTACCGTGGGGCGCTTAAAGCAGCCGAACTTCTAGGGGCCAAACGTGGACCAATGGGGGAAGAGGTGAGAACACTAGGCTCGATCACATTCCCCAAAAAAACTTTACAAAATACTACCGCTGATACAGCGGGTGGAGTTGAGGGTGAGTTCCCCAGACCTTTACGTATGCCGGCTGTCCAAAAAGTACACACGTTCTCCCTCCCGGGACGTAAAGGGTGTGTATGTAAAAGAGAGGGAGGCGCGAGGAGATCGCGCTCCCCCTCGGTGATCCTACCGTTCGGACGCAAAAGAAGAACTTTATTAGCACTTATCCTAAAAACTACCAATTACCTAATATCAACCAATCAGAACTACCTATTCCAACGTACTCCGTCGACCACTCGACCTGATTTTTCTGTCGTCCGTCGCTGTCCGTTAGGTACCCGTACCTAGTCGTCCCTTCTCACGATGCCCCGTCCACGTTCGCCACAGTAATGCCCACAGTTGTACCCAAAATCTACGGTACGTCACAGTAATGCCCACAGTTGTACCTACAGTTGTACCCACAATCTACGGTACACCACAGTTGGACACAAAATTTACAGTATGCTTCACCACACCAATGTTTCGTCGTCTGTTTGAAGACCATACTTGGCGGGGCAAGAACTTTCGTGAACATACAACAGTTCCTTTGCTTAGACATCAGTTGGTGCAGAAATATGGTACAAGCGGCATTTACAACATGGGGGGGGGGCGGTTCGCGGAGTACCCCCCCCCCCGTAAGTTGGTCGGCTGGGCGCGATGGTGGTCAAGTTCCGGACACTTCGGTGTTCGATTTCGAACAGGACTCCACCGCAGTTCCTATGTGTGTAACGAGGTTACATTTAGTTACGTTGGTGTACGTAAATACACAACGGTTAAGGTCAAGTATTGACCAGTCCGAAAGTTTCGAAGTTATTGGTTGTTTTAGCCAATCAGGGCGGGAGCCCTTTGTGAAGGCGTGGCAGCCTGCCACGTGTTGGTACACCGGTGGTGTACATTACATTTCGGCTAGGTACGGATTAAGTAAGTTCTACCTAGTATTACATATAGCTTACATTAGTTTATTAAGTTAGACTAATTACATATTAAATATAAATCAGTTTCCATTTTACACTGTCCAGCTAGACGTTCGACCGGGAAAGGTCGAGCGTGCTGTGGGTGCCGTAGCAGGGGAGTACCTCCCCTAGCTAGTCCCTACTAAGTGAAGCGTAAAGCTATAGCTTTAGCGTACGATAAAGGAAACTGGGGAAATCTTGGCCCCGAGCGAGAGAGTGATCTCACGCTAAGCCCTTTCATATGGGCGTATCGGCTAAGTAGCGGCGTATCACCGCTTAAGGAAATTCTTCCTCTGTGCGCTAGCCGCACCGTGCGTTTACGCACCGGCTACATCTGGTAGAACTTGTAGTCAATCCAACACCTGTGTTGGTGGACGTCATCCTCTGCAAAGGATGGACCAGGAAGATTGGGATCAGCTGACCCCCTTCCAACAAGGAGCCTTTAAGAGGCTGATACCCATATTGGGTCAGGATGGCATGCGCCTCCTAGTGGAGCAGGGTCTCAATACCGTGCGTGAAAGGGTGAACGCCCTCATCGCCCATGAGGCGAGTTTAAGCGGAAGTTATCCTGCGTCTACGGGGGTTCGCCCTCCGTTATCCTTTAAGATAAAGGAATTCACCGGTGAAAAGGGTGATAAACTTTATGTGTGGCTTCGCGAGGTCGAAACGGCCTTCGCCACAGCGAATGTGATCGAGGATCACTTGCAAGTGGGACTTGCACTAACCCGTCTTACGGGCAAAGGAAGTACATAGGCGTTTACGTGTCCGGATTCGGTCACGGACGTGTTCCCGAACTGGCAAGTCCTTAAGTGAAAGCTTATGGACATGTACGCTACGCCTAATCTGGTTTTACAGAATCAGCTTGCGTTTTTGAGGTTCCGTCAGGGAACTAGGTTCTTGGAGACATACGTCCAAGAACTGAAGACCCTGTTGGCAGGGATGTACGCGAAAGCGTATTCGGACGATGTGTCCATCCCCGTCTTCATGGGAGGCCTGAAAGAAGGGCCAGCACGTTCGGAGCTCTTCCGATGCCGACCTCAATCCCTGGGGGAGGCGTTTAAGATGGCGTTTAACGCCGAGAGGAACTTCCGTTCCTCTAAGGTGGGTCCTGAACCCATGGATCTGAGTCAGGTCAAAGCGGAGGAGAAACCTTCCGCTGAGAGTCACCCTGACTCCTTCTCGCAGAGCTTCGAAGCGGAGCTTCTTGCGATGTTGCTGCGGCATGGACCGCTGAGATGCTTCCAGTGTGGGAGCACGGATCATCTGCGGAACAAATGTCCGCGAAACCCCCAGCGAGACACTCGCTACAAGGGAACAAGGGTGGGTAAAAGGCCCTCGCCCAAGCCGTCGGGAAACGACGGCTCCCAGTAGTTGCGGGGTGCCCTACTGGGGGATCCCTCGGTGCTGTTAATCCCCAGGGTAGGGGACGACAGCACAAAGCCCCGAGGGAAACGGTGCTTTCTAGCACCGAGTTGGTGTACCAGCCTGGTTTGCTGGTCGTCCTTGCGGACGTGAGCGGCTTTGATAAGCCTTGGAAAGTCTTGATAGACTCTGGAGCGTCTGACAATTATGTCGGACGGGCTTCTGTGGAGAAGAGTCGGCTGTATGCCGAGGCCCTAGAGGCACGTTCTCGTGAAGTTTTCACGGTCCGTCTAGCGACGGGCGTACAAGTTTCTGTACCAAAGGTATCAATTGACCTTAAGCTGATGTTTGCAGACTTCGACAGCTTAGAACGTTGACTAGTCTTGGATTTGGACTCGAGGTATGACCTCATTCTGGGCATGAAGTGGCTGGAACGCCACGAGCCATGGATATACTGGAAGTCTAAGTCGATTGGCTCAACGCACCCGCGATCGGGTGAAGCATTGGAGAGTCATGAACCCACCTTTGCTCGATCGAAAAGCGATTCTGGCGAGAGATGCCAGAGATTGGGATGTCTGAAATGATCAGTCCCAATGAGGTCAAGGAAGTGTTCCTTGACAAGGGGGATTCGGCGGTTAATCCCCACGCCGTTATAGGCGACACTGGTGAGTCGCCAGTGGTAAAGGTGGATTCCTCTGAGGATAAGCGCGAGGCGCTTCCTATAGAAGAGACACGAGGTTTGTCTCTTCTAAGGTAGGGGTTCCCGACCATGCCATGTTAGGCGAGAAAGTTGCGACTCTAGTGGTAGGGGTAGATACCCCTATGGTTAAGCGCGAGGCGCTTCCAAGCGGAGAGACCAGTCTTTCGTCTCTTCCGCGCGTCGGAATTGATTCCGACCACGCCGTATTAAGTGAGACAGGCGAGTCACCGGTGGTAGAGGTAAAGACCTCTGTGGATAGGCGCGATGCGCTTCCAATAGATGGGGCAATTGACTACCCCCATCTGGGCCCCGGGAAGAGTCCCGAGGCCAGTAGTCAGCAGTCCTATCGGATGCTGAATAGTATGACAGGTGTTGTCACGGAAGGCGTAATCCTGGAACGTTTGCCTGGGGTAGACGAACTGTTGTCGTTGGAGGAGATGTCCTTCAACAAGTTTGAGACCGCTGTAAAAGCAGGTGAACTCGACGAGATCGTCGTGTTGCGTCCGGAAGAGGAGTTAAACTCCTCATCCACGATGGACGAGTCCGTTTTGGTGCAAACCAAACAGGCATTGAATGCCCGAAGCGGCCTCAAGATCCTTGCGGATCCTGAGGACCCTTACCATTCTTTAATTAAGGAATTAGGAGATGACATTAGTGACAACTCGCCGATGGGGTTACCACCGGATCGGGGAGTCCGACATGAGATTGACTTGGTTACTGGAACCAAATACTGGGTCACTAGGCAGTGGCCTCTCCCCAAGGAGCAATGCGACGTCACCGACGCATCCTTCAAGGGGAAAGAAGAGGCAGGGATGGTACGGAAGAGCAAGTCTACCCCTCATCTCCCACTTTTTTGTCTCGTAAACCGAACGGAAAGTGGCGCATTGTGCATGCGTACAATAAGCTAAATGCAGCTACGGTACCAATGCAAACTCCGATTCCTCGGAAGGATGTCCTCCAGAACAATATGGCAGGCTGTACCGTTTACAGTGCCTTAGATCTGGTGGACGGTTAATATCAGGTGCTCATGCGAGCATCCGATATTCCGCTTCAGCGGTCAGCACGCCTAGTGGCATGCTGTTGGAGTGGCTTGTTATGCCACAGGGGCTTTCGAATGCACCAGCGACTTTCAATCGCTTGGTGACTCAACTCCTCCGACCTCATAGAAAGTACACTCAGACGTACTTCGACGATATATTCGTTCATAGTCGTGCGGAAGGCGACTCGTCTGATGTTCAGACGCGCCTTATACACCTTCGAGCAGTGCTCGAATGTATGCGAGAGCATAGGTTATATGCAAACGCATCCAAGTGTATCTTTGGTGCTGAGGAAATTCCTTTCCTCGGATGCTTCATCGGTAAGGATGTAGTGCGGGCGGATCCCGCGAAGGTGAAATCCATTGTGGAGTGGCTTTCGCCTGTAAATCTTAGAGATTTACGGAAGTGGCTTGGGTTATCCAACTATCTCCACAAGTACAGCGAGAACTACGCTGAAATGGCGAAGCCATTGACCGACCTTCTTAAGAAGGATGTTGATTGGTGTTGGGAAACTGAACACCAAAACGCTTTTGAAGCGGTTAAGGGGAGCTTGTTAAAAGCTCCCGTTCTTGCTCTCCCAGACTCTGGGAAACCATTTAGTATCGTCTGCGACGCCTCCGATTTCGCAATCGGATGTGCTTTGTTACAAGCAGACGATGCAGGAAGGGAACGCGTAATTGCGTTTGAGTCGAGGCAGCTTAAAGCTACGGAACGGAATTATCCCGTTCATGACAACGATCTACTTGCAATGAAGTATGCTCTTGTCAAATTTAGGGTTCACCTACTCGGCTCAAAGCCGTTCGTGGTTTATACTGACCACGCGTCCTTACAGACAGCGAAGAAGTCGCCTCATCTCTCCCAACGGATGGCCCGTTGGCTCTCCTTCTTTTTGGAGTACAATTTTGAGGTAAAGTACAAACCTGGTAAACAGAATGTACTTGCAGACGCGTTGTCGCGTCGTCCTGATTACGAGCTCGCTCACGCGACATTCGTCACCTCGTCTGTGGGGGATCTCATACGCCAGGCGTATGGGAAAGACCCACAATGTACGGCACTTATCAGCGCATTGGGTGACAAGGGACTTGGCTCGTCTGAGCCTACCCTGTCAAATCGAGCTAGAGCTCGGTGACACCGTTACAGTTACTGTGACGGTTTGCTATATTATAGCACGAGCGCGGAGGATACTCCGCGGGTGGTTGTTCCTCATGATGAGGAACTGAAGCACAGAGTCTTCTTTGAGGCACATGACGCCCATACCGGGGGTCATTTAGGTCTGGATAAGACCTACATCGCTTTAAGCGCTTTGTATTGGTAGACCAACATGGATAAGTGGGTCGGTGCGTATATTCGCACCTGTGAGACGTGTCAGAGGGTCAAACCCTCTGCATATTCAGCAGCGCCTTAGGCGAGCTTACCCGTTCCTAAACGGAGTGTTGGAAATCCATTATTATGGATTTTAGCTTCGGTTTTCCGAAAGATAAGGCCGGTAACATCGGCATTTTGGTCTTTGTTGACCGTTTGAGCAAGATGGCTCACCTGGAGGCGGTACCAGATTCCATTGGTGGACAAGGAACAGCGAAAGGTGTTCCTAGACCGTGTCTTTCGACAGCATGGTCTACCTGATTCCCTTATATCCCGTTTTACGGGACAGTTTTGGGGAGAGCTGTTTAAGTTGCTGGGCACCAAGCTTCTCATGTCCAATGCGGATCATCCGCAGACGGACGGACGAACGGAACGCGTTAATCGCGTAGTAGTGAACATTCTCCGGAGTTTATGTCCGGATTCTCCAAAGAGTTGGAGTGAGATGCTTCCTATGGCCGAATTTGCTATAAACAATTCGGTTCATGCATCTACGGGGCTTACCCCGTTTTACTTGAACGGATTAGTGAATCCGAGGGTTCCGTTGACGCCCCGTGTGTGTGGCCCAAGGCTTGATGGGGGAGGATTCCCTGATGTCATCCATGTATCTGTGCGAAAGCACATCGATCAGTTTTTATCGACGCGCCTTAGTGTCTTACGACACGTTTGCGATGCCATGGCGGAAATCCAAGACAAGCAAAAGGAACAGGCCGACCGCAAGGGTCGGCGTAACAGAAAGTCGTACAAAGTAGGAGAAAGTGTTTTATTAAACGCTAAAAACCTTCCTACACATGCAGTTTCTAATGTGTTAAGAAACAAACTGCGCCCCAGGTTTGTGGGTCCTTTCAAATTGCTAGCCCGAAAGGGCTTGGCGTACACGTTGGATATTACGAAGGCGATGCGTACAAATCCAAACTTTTATGTGGGTATGCTTAAGCCATACCAGGACCCGGAGCCGGGTCCCCTCTTGGAGGAGGTTGGGAAGGCAGATAGCCGTAAGGCACGGCATGGCGGAGTAACATCTCCGTCAGGGTCGAAATGCGACCACAAAACTCCGCAGCGACAGACTCGAGAGAGTCAAGCCGCCTCTAGATGCGGTCAATCGCACTCCCCTCATCGCGGAGTCCCTCCTGGATGTCCAGGATGCGACGGCTGTGTCGATCACAGCGCTCGGGAACGTCACGTCGCAATTGCGCGACCTCCTCCTCCAGTTCTCGATTCGGAGAGTAGTCAACATTACCATGTGGAGTGTTTCATGGTGCGACGCCATCATCGGGGTGAAACCCAGTGCCTGGTGAAGTGGAATGATTATCCACATTCAAAGAGTTCGTAGGAGTCCGAGACGCCCCTGCGGCATGATTGCCGAGACGTCGTTGACGCTTTCGAGCGGGAGAACCCCGCTGCGAGTCGACTACTAAAGGGGCAGAAGAAGCCCCTCCACTCCCAGTAGTTGGGAGTTCGCCGGAGGCAGTTGCAGAGTTTGCATTGCTCTCCGGCACCACATCGAGGGCAGGAGCGCTAGAAGGGCGCGTGCAATAGGGGGCAGATAATTTCCCCAGAGCTTTGGCTTGGGCAAACGCCAAGCGCAACGCCCTCTCTATCCGAACGTCACGTTCGGAATAGCTGTTGTACAGCTTCGTAAAGTCAGGGAGACTCTTCTCCCCTTCCTCCCAAGCGCGGAACTTCTGCTCTGCCTCTTCGTCATCCTTTTCTTGTAGGAGAACGAAGGGAACCTCGCGGAGGTTCTCAACAAAGTCACCCTGTGACTGTTTCTCGAGGCGCTCTCGGTATGAGGCGGCAGTGAACTGCTTCTGCGTGAGCAGTTTTTTTTTCGGAGTTGTTTCCGGCATGCGATTTGACGCGGCTGTTCAGCCGCAGGGCCAGGGGTATAGAAGTCTAAACCCTTCTTTACCTCATTCTTATCCCACTGTTGGGGATCACGAGGACCCGCAAAACGATATTCCGCCCGTGAAGGGCGTTTGGGGGCTCGTAATGCATCCTCTAGTGCCTTTGTGGAAAAATAACTCCTGAGCCGAGTCCAATTCAATGGTGATGGTCGCCTTCGGCGACTCGGATTTGCCATCCGAGGTTGGAAATGGTGGCGCGCGAGTTAGCGCATTATACCCACGTGTGGGGAAAGGATTAGGCTGCCGACATCGCCGTTCGGCGTTGTCGGAGCGCTAATATTTAGGGGAGCTATCCCCAAGGGCACCCTCCCTTCGAAATACCGGAGTCAGAGTAGCTGACATCATCCCCTTCTCGGGGAGAATCATCGCCACCTCTATAGGTGCTCATTCGAGGCCAGAGTTCTGGCAGTTGGGGTCTCCAACTATAATTGATTATTGCGTGGCAATAGTTTTGATGGGGGAGGGTGTAACGGGATTACATTTAGTTACGTTGGTGTACGTAAATACACAACTGTTAAGGTCAAGTATTGACCAGTCCGAAAGGTTCGAAGTTTTTGGTTGTTTTAGCCAATCAGAGCAGGAGCCCTTTGTGAAGGCGTGGCAGCCTGCCACGTGTTGGTACACAGGTGGTGTACATTACATTTTTGCTAGGTACGGATTAAGTAAGTTATACCTAGTATTACATATAGTTTACATTAGTTTATTAAGTTAGAATAATTACATATTAAATATAAATCAGTTTCCATTTTACACTGTCCAGCTAGACGTTCGAGCGAAAAAGGTCGAGCGTGCTGTGGGTGCCGTAGCAGGGGGGTACCTCCCCTAGCTACTCCCTACTAAGGGAAGCGTAAAGCTATATCTTTAGCGTACGCTAAAGGAAACTGGGGAAATCTTGGCCCCGAGCGAGAGCGTGATCTCACGCTAAGCCCTTTCATATGGGCGTATCGGCTAAGTAGCGGCGTATCGCCGCTTAAGGAAAGTCTTCCTCTGTGCGCTAGCCGCACCGGCTGGAAATGTTATACCTGATAACTTATATGTTTCCAAGAAGAATATAAGATAACAGAATGAGATATTTCATAGAAAAATGGTGAGAAAAGGAAGAATTGTGAGTAAATATAGATGGGAAGCTATCAAGAAATCCTCGAATCCAAGGTGCATTGGACAGTGCTTCTTTCGCGGAGATAAAGTTGCTTTCTACGAGATACTTTAAGGGCGATGCGATTCTCAGGTTGTGAAAGGTCAAGAAACGATGCAGAAACCCCAATCTCCTGTAGCTTCTCTGCCTTTGTCAGTGTGACAGCTTCTTGCTCCTCAAGCACCTCTCCGCCGGCTCCTCCGCATCCTGGACATAAGCCAGAATCTTATGCGCTTCTGTTTCTTTGATACATGTGTATGAGTCGAAAGTTACAAACATCAAATCCTTGTGTTTTTTTCAATCTAGAACAGAACTTGATGTCGGCTTCCAACTTCAGTAACCACTCCTGGAAAAATATACCGGTCATCCATGCCTTCTTCTTGCTCCGGTAGTAGAAACCCAGATGGGCACCGGTCTTGTGCTAGAAAGCACGTGGTATCTCAGCATTATCGATGAAGAACGGAGGGAGCTTCTCAGATCCATCTGCATTTGCGGTGAAGGCAAGATTGAAATGGGTCTGCAGACAAGACAATCAGAACAGAGAATACGTTACAATAATGCAAATGTGAATTTATTTCATACCTTAATCTTTTTGAAACCCTCAACTTGATTCTGTGCAATCGTTTTCTATGGACATATGCTGTAGAAGAGGCTTGTGAGATCACAAATTAGCCAGATGGTCTGATACCCAATATAAATTGAACACAGCGGATATACCTGTTTCATCCATGTTGAAGATGTTCCGGATATTGTACTTGGCAATGGTGGCCTGCAGACCAGGAAGAGCCTCCGTGATGGCGTTGTTATCAGCATAGCCGCCCTACCCGTGAATACGGACAGAGCGCAGACGGTGCTGCCGCTGGAATTTGTGCAGCCAGCCCGCGGAAAACTCGATGACATTCTCGGGGATACTGAGACTCTGGGCGAAGTTCTTGGCCTTCAACCTGATGAGATCTCCTGTTGGAAGTGCGCGCTTTTTGCGCAGCAGCTCGCGTCGCCATTTTGGATTTCAAGCGACTTTAGGTTGAAAGGGTGATGTATTGTACATAACTTTAGGTTAGGTACAAAACATTGTGTATTTGCATATTATTAGTTTTAGGTGTAAACTTAATTCTAATAAATCACTTCTGAATTTGTTTATTGATTTACGTGTGGATTACCGCGAGTGGTTAGCAAGCGCGCAACTGTGCGCGTTTTGTTTGGAGTGATTTTACGTGGATTACCTAGTACGCTGCAGTGGCAGTAGGAGTGGTTATTACGGATTGAATTCTCGTGTTTTTACGTTGATTAATTTGAGTTGCTGGTCCTTACGCTTAATTCGCTAAAATTCAATGGAGAATTGGATTACATTTGGAGTTTGATTATTCATTGTTACGCTAATTGTTAGCCTTTTGATTGTATTGGAACATCACACGGTAGTATGTGGTACCTGGAATCTGTGTGACGAAGTACGTGCAACCATATGGATGACGAGCAGTTTCAACAGGTTATGAGCCCAAATGGGGGCAGTGGCTTAACAATTCGGACAGTCACCCCGGAGGAGATGATGTAATTATATTCGGGTTTGATGAGTCGCTTCGACGACTTGGAATCGTCGTTAAATAAGGACGCGTCGGCAAGAACTACGGTGCCGGCGTCAAAGGGAGATACCAAGATGAGCTTGGTCTCCCTGGACGGTAGCGACGAGGATAAAGACGATGCTAACGCCGGAAAACGGAAGCACGGGTAAAGTGTGCTTCAAAAGTATTATCAAGGCGGGCAAGGATGTTTTCACACGGGGTGGGGGTAAGACCCGGTAACACCAATGTGCAGCCACAGAAGGTGTTCACGAAACACCAAGCAACAAATCAGTTCCAGCAGGCGTTTGCGGCACCTGTGAATGCTCAGCAGACTTATGCAGCGCCAGTAAATGCCCAGCCGGCATACGCAGCACCCGGAAACGTACATCAGGCTTATGGGATGCCTGGAAATGTGCATGCACGACACTGCCGAATGCCAAGACCACCGACGGCCAAGGAGAAGAAGTTACAACTTCGGCCGTTCGATGGGACTGAAGCATACAAGGGTTTTGGGTCTGGTTTTTGGGGCTGGGGAGTCAAGTATTTCCAGCAGATATCAATCGCCGAAGAATGTTGCGGCTTCAGATGGACTGAAGACATCAAGGTCGAGTTGCTGGGCCACTATCTGGCTGGCCCAGCGGAAGAATATTACAACCGGTTTGCCGAAAGCTGGTGGCAAGAAGAGCCAGCGTTGTGGCACATCATGAACAAGATGCCTGTCGCATTCAGCGTGCGCTTAACGCACGCGGAGGGGATGAAGCTCCTAGGTGCGCGCAAGGCACCAGGAAGGAGTTGGCCGGACCACTTTTTATATCTTACGGCAGTGGCGGATTCAGTTGGGTTTAACTGTGATGCGTTGGTGTTGGAAAACATCATCTACCACACCATGCCTGAGCTGTCAAGTTTCATCATGTCCCGGTACAATCATTTGCGGACGGACCACCTGCGGCAAGCCGAAGAAATTTGCCAGTTTGCTCAGGCTGTTGAGTTCAACAGCCGGCGGCAGAAAAGTCACGGCACCGGAACGGTTAATATGATTGTGAGAAGCCTAAAAAGGCTGTAGCGATGAAAAATCGCGGCTGCTACGGATGTGGCGAGCGGGGGCATCTCAAAAGAGATTGCCCAAAAAAGAATAAAGTTCAGAAAGTGGATTACGCTTTAATGATCGCCGGAGATGAATTGCCATACGGTCGAGATACGTGGATTCTCGACAGCGGCGCAAGTGTACATCTGACACCAGATATCACCTGCTTGACTGATTTAAAGACTGTGTATCGACCGTGCCATCAGGTAGATGGAAAAAACCTTCATCCTGAACAAGACGGGCACAATATTCATTCGATTTGTGCATGGGAACGTGGAAACTCGAGTAAAAAAGGATGTTTTCTACGTAGAAGGAGCTGCTCGAAGAATTTTTTCGTATGGTGCTTTCGAAAAGGGCGGTTTCGTAATCGACTACGTGGATGGAGAAATGACGCTCGTCAGACATGACACGCGCCTGACGATTACTCGAGTTCGTTCGGTAAAAAATGTGTTCACTATGGATGGCAAAGTGGATCGTCTCAAGAAAACATACAAGGAGATTATTATGTCGGTGCAATACCCGATGGAAGATAATTACGTGCCTAAAGACGACATACAGAACCGGCAGCTAAGGATCAGACAAGATGAAGAGAGAAACGCGGAAACTCCACCAAGAAATCGGGTTTCTGATAGTGAAGAATGTAAGTCGGGAGCCTCGCCAAGTGACCAAGGGTCAGAAGGAGCAGTGGCGGCGCCAAGTGTCGAGCAAATCGCAATAAAAAAGACATCACGAAAGCCGCGTTGGACGAGGGACCGTCACGTTACACGCCAGTACGCCGAGCGCATGGCTCAGGCGGAAAGCAAGAAAGAAGATGACGATGACGTCAATGAAAGTGAAGAAACCATTAATATGGTGATGGAGGGCGACCCGAGAAATTATCGGGATGCGATGGGTCGCCATGACGCAGATAAATGGGTCGATGCTATGTACCAACAGATAAAGGCGTTGGAAGCGAATGATGTGTGGGAAATCGTGAAGAAACCGCCAAATTCCAAGCCTTTACATTCGAAGTGGCTATTCAAAATCAAGACCGACGCTAACGGACAAGTGGAACGGTACAAGGCGAGGTTAGTGACCTGCGGAAACGAGCAGCGTTTCGGGGTCGATTACGAGCTAACCTTTGCCGCCGTGATGGAAATGACCACTGTCCGGTTCATTTTGATGCTCGCTCGGAAATGGAGAGTACGAGCGATGCACGGGGATATCCCCAACGCTTATGTGAAAGAGTTGGAGGATGAACATGAGATTTATTTATTCACCCCTAGCGGAATGAAGGTGGAACCCGAAAAAGTCAAGGAACTACAAGTAGAAAATTCGAGTGACGTGGTATTAAAATTAAAGAAAAGGCTTTATGGTTTGAAGCAGGCAGGTAGGCAATGGAACCGCCTCCTGCATTCCAAGTTACTGAACCAAGGATACGAACAGAGATTCACAGACGGTTGCCTGTATTTTAAGAAAATTCGTGGTGAAACTGTGGTGGTAGGAGTTTACTTGGATGACCTATTGGTCACGGGCACGAAACAAGAACATGTGGAAGATTTTTCAAGGAATTGAAGGATATGGAAATTAAAAATTTGGGTGGAGTAACGAAATTCTTAGGTATGCGTGTGGAATATAAAGAAGATCGCGGTTACTTTCTGGACCAAGAAGTAATGATCAAGGACCTCATCAAGGTATATGTCATGGAGGAGGCAAACGCGGTGAAAGCACCCATTGGAGACGAATTCGAAGACCAGAATTTGAAGGATCAAGACATGTTACCAAGTTGTGGAAATGATGCATCGCCGACAATCAAGAATTTTCAGTCTCTAACCGGAAGTTTGTTGTGGATCGCGCGTTGTTCAAGGCCGGACATTTCGTATGCAGTGCAAAAGGCCACGCGCAGGGCTCATGCGCCCTCAAAACTTTATTGGATGACGTCGAAGAGGATCCTACGATTCCTCAAGGGGACGGCAAGCATGAAGTTACGCTTGGAGACAGAAGAAAATGCTAAGTCGGAAAAGAATGACGAAGTTAATATTGAAGGTTATTTCGATGATGATTTCGCCGGCTCGAAAGAAGACCGGAAGTCTACAAGTGGTGGTGTGCTTTTGGTGGAAGGGTGCATCGTGCACTGGATATGCAAGCGACAGTCTTGTGTTTCGCTGTCAACAATGGAAGCCGAAATTTACGCGGCGTCGATAGCTCTATGCGAGCTCACAGGTTTCAAAGAAATGTCGAGTGAAGTGGGATTGAAGGTTGCTTTGCCGATGAAGTTGTCTTGCAACAACCAGGCAGCGATTAATATGTTGGAAGGAGATGGGAAGACGTCCAAGACCAAACACATGGATATTCGAGTGAAGTTTTTATTGTCGAAGTTTAAAGATGGTGTGATCAAGACAAGCTACCGACCTACCGACGAAAATTTGGCTGACATTTTCACGAAGCCGCTTAATTCTGAGAAGTTGAGACGTGCGCAACAGGGTCTGGGACTGGCAGCGATTGCGATGGAGTAAATTGGTTTTCACCTGAAAGTCGAGAAGGAGTGTTGGAAGTGCGCGTTTTTTGCGCAGCAGCTCGTGTCGCCATTTTGGATTTCAAGCGACTTTTAGGTGAAAGGGTGATGTATTGTACATAACTTTAGGTTAGGTACAAAACATTATGTATTTGCATATTATTAGTTTTAGGTGTAAACTTAATTCTAATAAATCACTTCTGAATTTGTTTATTGATTTACGTGTGGATTACCACGAGTGGTTAGCAAGCGCGCAACTGTGCGCGTCTTGTTTGTAGTGACTTTACGTGGATTACCTAGTACGCTGCAGTGCCATTATGAGTGGTTATTACGGATTGAATTCTCGTGTTTTTACGTTGATTAATTTGAGTTGTTGGTCCTTACGCTTAAGTCGCTAAAAGACAGTGGAAAATTGGATTACGTTTGGAGTTTGATTATTCATTGTTACGCTAATTGTTAGCCTTTTGATTGTATTGGAACATCACACGGTAGTACGTGGTACATGGAACCTGTGTGACGAAGTACGTGCAACCATATGGACGACGAGCAGTTTCAACATCTCCAGTCAGAGCCACCCCACGACTCTGGCACTGAAGGATACAGAAGGCCACAGCGTCCTCCACGACATGTTGTTGAACAGTCCGTGGCCGTCTAGCACTGATTTCAGTGGGATCCATATCCTCAAGCTCATTTCGCTTTTTCAGGATGTTGCTGATGGTGGACTGGGTGATTCCTTTGGGGAGGTTGAACCGCTTCTTTGCCCAAGAAGCCAGATTAGTCTGGCTCATGTTTGGGTTTGCTGCCTTCTCCCGGCAGATCTCGAGTTTCTGCTGGTATGTGAGGCGGAGCTGGCTTGACATCCTAAGATAAGTCAAAGAACAATCAGAATCCATATGAAGCTCTTTTTGTGACAAACAGGCTTTCTTTTGTGTTTCCCGCCTCCATGTACAGCACACAACTAACCTGTTTCAGCAGTCTTAAAAAGCTGGGGGTTGAGTCTGAGGGAGAGGGTGGTGGTGTGTGAATAACTGTCCTGATTCTTGAGTTTTGTGCTTTTGGTTGTTTTTTGGTGGGTTGCCTGGGATGGGGGAGCACACACATTTTTCGCTTTTTTGATTTCTTAATTAATTGATTTTTTCCGCTAGTTATACCCTTCGATACGTTATAGGTTCCACCTTCTATCGAGGCTATAAAGTTTCGGAGGGACATCTGTAGTTTGTATGAATTTGGATAATTAACGCAATTAGAAATGTTGTGCTGTACATTTAACACAGACTTCTAAATCCGAAGCGTAAGTGGAAAGACGTATGATCTGGTATGTCTTCCGCTTCGTTGCAATGAAATTCCGTACTTGACATTTGTAAGACCCACGTTGGCGATTGTCGCTGGCCGATGTCGTGGCATGAAATCTCGCACTCGCTCATTTCTCAAAATTAACGAAACAACATGGGAGTAGCCGCATCTATCGCTGCGGTACCAATGGCAAGCGTCACTTTGCGCTCACTGAGACGAGGTGCCAGAATCCAAACGGCTTTGAAGCGGAAATCTGTAATGTGGGCTCGCGTCCATCCAGAGAACGGCGAGGTGTCAAGACGGAGGATGAAATGTATCGCCACGTGATGGCGTATATATCGTTCGTCTTCTCGCTGACAAACATCCACGTCGTCTCTAGTACATTGTTACTCATGGCGTCGCGCCTCGAGTGAAAATGAACCATTAACGAGATTGTCGTTTTTATTCCACGCAAGAAGCAGAGCAACGGCTGGAAGTGGAAAAGGAAGCGCTTGAGTATATGAGTGGATTAGACCCTAAGTACCTATAAACAAGGAAAAGCCATGGAATTTGGACGTTATTACACCCAGAACGAAATTTATGGCCAAGTTAGCCAAGTAATTGCGCTTATATATCCGTGATCGAGTGAACAACACTTTTTCAGCGTGGAAAAGTATTAAAAGTATTGTCGTGTACCGGGAGAAAATTGGGACTCGGGTTTAGATGAAGTCAAGTTTTCGATCTTGCGTGAAGAAATTTTATTTGGAAAGAAAAATTATGAAAGAGAACGCCAGAAGGAACAGTAGATGGTCCTGGATGTGAATGGAACGTCATTAAGTGAGCGAATACGTGGCGAATTTAGCGAACATGACTCGGATTTGGTTGCGTCAGATCTAAAGCGGCTGCAGTTTCTACATATCGCTGCGTGAATATATTCGGATTGAGTTTGATTCCTTCGTCCTCTGTGCTGCCCTTCCTATATGATTCCGAGCGCGATCGACGACTTCTTCTTTTGTATTTCTTCGTAGGTAACGACTTTCTGCCGCATTTTGCCGTCAATTGATATTTGGGATGATGCACTAGACTGTTTGGGTCTTGATCTACGGCAAATGCTGAGGATTGCTAATGGATGGTGGTAATGTGAACTTGTCAAGCGTTGATGTGATACGCGCAGAGGTTGGTCAAGTGGAAGACATGATTTTCCGAAGTCGAGTGACGAAGACGAAAATCTCATCTGTCAAATGAAAATTAGGATCAGATTGCTGTGGCAGCCGCCAAGGGCTCGAAGGTCGGTATTCTCAAGAAACGACGTGTTGATAATGATGCTATTGCTATGGATTAGCAAGCAATAAATGGCGGCATGATGCCGGCAGAGGCGGTGAAGCTCCCATTGGTTATAATTACGGCTGTAATTACATGATTTTTGCATTTCTATTGGACGTTTTGAAATATAAGCATTTGCATTGGCTAAAAGCTGGCATACCAATGAAGTGGCAGCAGTGTCTGTTTTAAAAAGCAAAAGACGAAAATGTGTAGTATTTTGGTATGTACAGTTAACTCAATCAAATCCACTACCCTGGTGGTGGGTACTGTGCTTAGAAGACCGCATGCTCTCGTTCTTTTAAAGGAGTGGCTTCCCTATCGGGTACGCT
This sequence comes from Peronosclerospora sorghi, assembly GCA_026184515.1. NCBI lineage: Eukaryota > Oomycota > Peronosporomycetes > Peronosporales > Peronosporaceae > Peronosclerospora > Peronosclerospora sorghi. The sequence goes on along the minus strand of CM047587.1, from coordinate 29,341,499 downwards.
AGAGCATGATCTAAAGAGCCCGACAAATTACTGACCAATCGCGTCGTCAGAAAGCATTGCGGGGACTGATTCTTCCTGATCCAACAAAGTCGACACAGTTTTTAGGACTTTGCTTCTAATTGACGTTGGAGCTGCTCGTATGCCTGGTCAGCTACAGGGTCGAACTCCTTGTCGTTTTCTAATTGCTGCAAGAGCAAGTCATCAGTCTTCCAGTACCATGAAGATCGTAGCGCCTTAAGAACAGAAACCCGAGCTTCTTGGTTTTTCGCGTTGTAAGCCTCGAGAAAGTGGTCGAGAGACGTATATCCGTGTGCCTTAAATTCGGGCACGTCAAGAAGGAATACTTCCACAAACTTTTCAGGCCTCATCTCTTGTTCCACGAGGCGCTCAAAATGCTTATCACGCAAAGTTTTCACATACGAGGGCGCGTATTTTTCGGATGCCATTCTAGTGAGCACTAGCAACAGGCTCAGATCATTGAAACGCTCAGCCAGACGAAGCAGTTCGTTTGGGAAAGATTTTGTTAATTGCATCATCAGCTCTTCGTTTTCAAGCACAACTTTTAGTTCTGCATATTTAGTCTTCATGTCAGTGTGGCGAAGCGGACCCAAGAATTTTGGTCGGTTTGCGTCAGCAGCACACCGATCGGCTTATCGGCGATCGGATTGGTGGAAATCCAGGAGGCTTTTAAGCCTATCATGTGCAAGAGGTGTCAAGAACACGGATTTTGGTAAGTCACATGAGATTGCATGTACCTACATATTTTCATGTTTGTACATATTGGGGACCATAGGGGGTAGGGAGTTTAGTGGTGGTTTTGGTTTCGCCTGCTAAGAACATTTTTTTTGGTTTTACGTCTTAATTGTTGGGTCTTTAACTCAACCGGAGGTCGTTTCGCCTTGTACATCAGTCGCCTCTGCACGCCGCAGAGTGTTTGGGAGCGGAGGGTCGAGTAATCCCCTCCAGCTCATTATACCCGGCCGGGACGCGTTACAGAGGCACTTGGCCCGCCGGAAGTCCCTCGACGGGAGTACACTTTGGTCGACTTCTCAAGTTCAAGTTACGCACGTTTGGAACGTGTTATTAAGTTTTTTGGATTGTTACGTGGAGATATCGTTCGTGGAGTGTATCACGTTCTCATTTCGATCTCCCTATTGGATTATTGGAGTTTTATTCTCATATTGGTTGGTCTCTACGATCGGTTGAGAGATCTTCCTTTGGAGTATACTCACTCCAAGTATAACTGGCCTTCCCGTACACAGGGTGAAGAGTTCCCCCAGGGTACAACACCCAGCACGGTCTCCCACATTTAGACCACAAGTCGATTCCCAGCACCGATCCACCGAGTGTGTTACCAGCCCATTACATCGGGTACACAAGGTGAGATGAAGAAAAAATTGGACCAGGCGTCCTGTGCTGATGATCGGTCGTCTGCCAGCAGCGGACGATCGGATCGAATCGTAGGCGAAGGTTCGCGGGGTACCCCCCCCGTAATTTGGACGGCCGGGCACGATGGTCGTCAGGTTCTCGACACTACGGTGTTCGATTTTGAACTTGACTCCACCACAATGGTGCGCGTGCCCGGATCACTTGGTGATCGTGGATATCACCGAGATGATATCTCCAGAATAATCGATTATAACGAGTTAAATGTGGAATCGTTCTGTAGAGGACATAAGGAACGGCTATCAACTTATGTTCTCGTTGTCGATAAGGATGGCGATGTCTGATATGGCCGGGTGGAGGACCAGATCGGGATTAATAAGTTTTTTCCTCCCCATAAGGCTCCCACCGGAGCCGATCGGGACTATAGCAAGTCTTTCTATAGTTCGGAAAGGATTAGGACTTTTGTCCTGATCCTATGCATTTAAATGGCTCTTTTGATGAAAAGAAAATTAAAGATGAAAACGACTTGGATGTGGATCGGAACGATCCAATCCATTTTTCCAAGGCCCCCAAGCAGAGGCTCAGAATTCCTTCCGAGGAAGACGACTTGGAATACAAGTCACAGGTCGGGGATGGGGTTATCAAGGAAGAAGATCTGAACAGGATGTATTACATCCACGAGTTAAAGCGATTTATTCGTGAAGACCAGGTCATGCGGATTATAGACCCCCAGATCCCCGATCGCCTTCTAGGACCCACCACCGAGCCGATCCAAAGCGATCGGCCGTTGATATTGGTGAAGAACCTGCTGGCGATGTTGGCTGAGGTCGGCATGAAAGTGCGAAACCTCTCCAGCGTACAGAAACTGTTTGATCTGGATACTTGGAGACTGGAGATGTCGATGTAGACCCTCCATGACCATTTGGTGCCGTTGGTGGGGGCGGTTCGCCGCCCAACTCCCACCGTGGCATTGAAGACCACCGAAGTCACGGCAGCACACGATGATGTGTGTTCCGATGATAAATCGCTGATCAGTCTCCACCTGCCTCTAATAACTCATCGGAGTTGGGGGTCGGTGTTGAGCGGATGACCATGGGGGTGGATCATACCCCGTGGGAGCATAAAAAGGACGTGCGGCAGCATTGGGCTGCATGCCGGTCGGGGCCCCAGGAGCCCCCACAGGTTTCAGTACCTCCAAAGGAGGATGCCAACACGCTGCCCATGACCCAAGCTAACGTCCAAGCCATGTTTGAGGCAATGATGGAGCGTTTCATGGGAGACCGATGCCGATCACCTCCTCGCCCGCATGCCCAGGACGGATTAGCCCGGAAAAATGTCAATACTTGCCGGGATGTCGATATGGAGTCAGTGGCATCAACGGACAAAGATATCCGAGGTGGCAAACCAGTTGTCAGAGGAAGACGCAAGCCGCAGCCAGCCCGACCGCGCCGATCAAGCAAAAACAGCGATTTCGACATGGAGTCGATCGGCGATCCGGATGACCACTATGGGTCAGACGGTGAAGGGGCGGGAAGAACGCGCAAGGCTAACCTAGCCTCCACGAACGCTTTTGATCTCGGATCTACTGCGATCCCACGCATTCGCATGGATGCGACCACGTATCTCAAGGACTTTACTGGCAAGGACGCTGATGAGGAGCAAGCCAGGTCGTGGTTTCGTCGGGTCAAGTCTGCTTTCTTGAGGGGTCAGACACCAAAAAAGGAACGGTGCATGATCTTCAGGGATCTGCTGAAAGGACTGGCCGCGAAATGGATCCAACAGTTGGGTCGGGATGTCCGATCTGACTGGGATCTGCTATTTTCAGAATTTGAGGGGCAGTACTGCAACTCTGGATTCTCTACCGCCCGCAATATCACCATATGCAGAAGCGGGGCGATGAGACGCCGATAGAGTACTTACACCGTCTGAACATGGCTGCAATTCGCGCCGGGATAGTGATCAAGGAATGCAACCCGCCGACCAATGCCGCTATGGAGCTCGTGGGTCACTATATTAGTACCCTTGATGACTAAGAGCTGGCTGATCAGCTCACTCTGCTGCTCCTAAAAGATGTGGGGGAAGTGGAGCAGACGTTGCGGACGCTGCAACACTCACGCAGCATGAGGGCGAAGATCGCCGTTGGATCGGGTCGCTACAGATCGAAGACCCAGACCGACCCCTTGAAGAGGCCCCTAACCAGATCGTCCCGTGCTGTTAAGGCGATCGTGACTGAAGACAGCACTGGATCGGAAGAAAAAAGTAGCGGCATGTCCAGTCGGGAGTCAGTCGAAGACCAGAATCGCCCCAAGAACCAGATTGACGCCTAACCAGGCAGATCGGAAGGGCAGGAGTGGGAACAATTCCGACCCGGACCGACCTCGCAAGAAGTGTTCTCACTGCGGGTCGAGCAAGTACGACGGTGGACTGATGGAAGAAGTTAATATGCAAGAAGTTCGAAAGACTCGGCCACCCCACCGATCACTGCCTTTTCGTGTGCAAGTCATGTAGAGAGATCCACGAGGCCAGCCATTGCAAGATCGAAGAGTTTTTAAATCTGATGCGCAAGTGGTATGTGCCGGGCAAGCACGCGGGGATGCTCCCACCGGACGTGGAAAAGATGTTAACCTAGAACGCTCGCCAGGTTGGAATCTGGATCGAGCCGAGCGATCTACGTTTGGCATCTATGCATATGTCGGCAAGGAGAATAAAACCGACAATACATGCTCTGTTCTCAATTGCGTCGATCGGTATCATCCGGTCTACAATCTCACGACCGATGAATATTCCCGATCGAAGGTGGTCATGCAGTTGGATCTGCTGCCGGGGGATTCTCGCGGATACTGGAAGTATCATGCGCCCGACAGATGGTTTAAGCAGTCGAAAGCCTGTGGTAAGATTAACAACCAGAAGGCGATGATGTTATTCGACTCTGGGGCCGAAGTCTCGATTATCGACTCCGCCTTTGCTCGTAAGGTCGGATGTCGTATAGACGACACCCAGAGACAAGAATGCGTTGGAATTGGTGAAAACTCTTACATGACCTAAGGAAGGACGCGCGTGAAGATCACCCTATCGGGTTCGTTGGTCTACTTCTTCAGCGCTTGGGTTGGCAAGTTGGCCGGTGAGGATGCCCTGTTAGGCATGGATTTCATGGTGCCGACGGGTATTCGCCTAGATCTGTCTCATGGAGTGCTTACAATCCCGGATGAAGTCCAGCTCCAGTTAGCTGGTCGGCGGCCCCTATACGGATCGCACACCGATCTGGTCACGTGGGACCAAGATGTCACCATTCCAGTCGGCCAATCCGCTGATACCCCGGTCGATAAAGGTTTTCGATCAAGGAAGTTATGGGTGACCAGGGGCGATCGGTGGGTGTTGACTTTTGTGAAGAGCTCCGGCCGATATGATTTTGTTCGAGTCACTAATATCAGTGACAAGCCGCTTACACTCGACAAAAATACTATTGTTGGCATGTCGCAGGCGGAAGGAAAAGTGCCAAGAAAGATGGAGTTTGTCTCGATCGGATCGAGACGGTATGTTGAGTGGCAGAACTTGGCATACCAAGCGACCACCGATCTGATCAGCGATGATGGATCGGTGGAAGAAGATACCTCACCTATGGTTGAACGACCCAGCTATGTAACCCCAAAGAAGATGTTAGTTCGAAGAAAGGAACCGCAGTCGCCGGACACGGTGGACCATCAAGCAGATGAGCCAAGGTTCGTCAACATGGTGGCGTCACAAGAACAGGCGACAGCGGAGCCGGAAATAGAAAAAGTGGAACATGATATGGCTGGGGCGGACCACGATGGCACGCCTAAGCAGATCGACGTCGTTGAAGAGCAGCCCGCCGATCGGGAACAGCAGTGTTCAACCGATCAGGACGGTTTGGGTAATATTGCCCCGGAAGACGATCAAGTTTGTATACATGAGGGCGGGGATCAGTACATTCAGGAGATGGAGAGCCAGATGGCAGTCCTCCCTGAAGTGTCTGCCGATCCGCCCGAAGTCACCTTGGACGATCTACAAGTGGTTGATCGGAATGTCAACAGTCCCGACCAGATCGATCAGCTTAAGAAGATCATCTGGAAGAAGAAACATCTGCTGATTGGGAAAGGCAATGCCTTACCCCTGCTGCTCGCGGAGCGATCTGTGACATCGATGTTGGTTAAGCCAAGCCGATCGCCCAGAGATGCCGACGTGTGGCGCCACAGTACCGTGAAAAATTGTGTGATATTATTAAAGGACTGTTGGCCACCAAGATCATTAAGCCGTCGACCTCGCCGTGGGCCTCGCCGATCGTGATTGTGATCAAGAAGAACGGCGTCGACATCAAGTTGTGTATCGACTATCGGTTGGTAAATCGGTTGACCAAGATTATGGTGTACCCGATGACGCTGATCAGCGATCTGCTGGAAGATCTTGACAAGACCCTATGGTATTGCTTACTGGATATGGAAAGTGGATTTTGGGTGGTTTCAATGACCGATCGGGCTTGCGAGATCTCCGCATTTGTTACGCCGTTCGGTATGTTCGAGTGCAACCGTATGCCGTTTGGTTTGAAGAACGCGCCCCAGATCTTCCAGAGGCTGATCGACAACGCACTGTATGGACACTTCAAGATCAGCACCGATCGTGACCCCACCGAAAACCATGATGTATTTACAGAGGGTGAGCCCGATCGGGAAAGGAGACCGTCCGTTATGGGGAGGATATCATACATCGACGACATACTGATCCCTGCCTCGTCATGGAGCGATCTGTGCGAGAAGTTCGAACGGTTGTTGGAGACATGCGATCGCTGGAACCTGTCGATCGGTGCTGTGAAGAGTTTTTGGGGCATGTCCAAGGTCGCCTATTTGGGTCATATGGTGTCGATCAGTGGGCTGGAGGCCAATCCTAAGGATCTGGAGTCACTGAGCAACCTCCCGTTTCCCAGATCACTGAAGGCAATGCAGTCCTTCCTATGGAGCCTAAATTACGACAGCCGCTTCATTGAAGACTTCGCGATTTACGCGGCCGTTCTGTACGAGCTCCGGGAAGTCGACTATCATTTGTTGCGCGAAGGAGATCGGGCAACTTTACGAGAGGGCTGCGACTCTGATCTGCCTGCAGATTTTCCGCAGGTGGAGGCAGATGACCACATGAAGCGTGGTTATGCTGAAAGCCAAGATGTCGACGGCACCGATTCTCAGACACTTCGATCCGAAAAAATGCCGATCGTCATTGTATATGCTAGTAAGTGGGCCATTTCTGCCACTCTAGTGCAATAACATGATGGAGTGTACCACCCGGTTACTTTTACGAGCCGGACGTTGAAGCCGAACGAAGTCAACTATGGGATCGTTGAAAAGGAAGTTCTGGCTTTACTACGGATTTTGGATGTGTGCTATAACCTGCTGGTCGGCCGACCTGTAAAGCAGGCCTCATCAAATTTGGCATCTGCCATATTTGCCAAAAATGAACCATTTTTGGCACACTTCCAGGCCCGAAATTTGGCATATGCCAAAAATGAATCAATTTTCTCCGATTCGTTAATAAAATGTTTTTTTCTACAAGGTGACTCTATCACACGATCTTAGCAAATATGTCGTATTGTTTATCCTGAATAATACCCTCCAGTGACAGATCAGTCAGACGCTGACGGTATTCGTCCTTCTCCCAACCGAGAACAGAGAAATAGGACTCAACTGTGGCAGTATTTGGGAAGACAGATGCCACACCCCCTGCCCAATCACGAAGAGCGTTGAAGCGCGGGATCAACAACGTCCATCCCTGGTGGAAGGTAGTTGTGCTGTTGCATGTGTCGAGCGCTGCGGCCAAAGCGGGATCTTCCTTGTACGCGCTAAACAAGTCAACCTGCTCGTCTTCGATCTCGGCCACACGGTGGGCGTCCATGTACACCGACAGGCGATCCTTGAACGGGGCGAACACGCCCATGAAGTCGCGTCCGCGCAGCTTGAAGAGCTGATGCGGAAGGTCACTGGGTACCTCCATCAAGCTCGCTGAGTTGTCGCTGTCACGCAGCGTCTTAATCTGCATGATGCCGTTCATCATGCCGACAATGAAGCGGCCAATCTGCTGGTTGATCTCCAGCACAGCGCCTTCGGTAAATTTATCGAGTATTTTGCGGACAAACGTGCCTTGGTCATTGAGGAACCCTGACACATCCTCGTGCGACACTAACCAATTGCCGGCTCGCTCGTGAGCCACACGCACTACACTCGCAGTGTACTCCTTCTTGGCATCCTTCTGTACGACCAGTGCCTCAAGTAGCTGATCGATGTACTCATCCTGCTGCGACATGCAGCAGCTGCTTGCCGTGCAGTTTCGCGATCGTCTTGTTGCACTCGTAGAAAAAGGCATTGATGGCGGCAACTACGGGCCACCACCACAACGGCAGACGTAGCTGGTGGACCCGGCGCCCGTTGATGAACTCGATTAGCTTGACGCGGTGATGCATCTGCCATTCACAGTAGTTGCCAAGCTACATCCAGCGCGTCGTCATTTTCGGGCAGGTTTCGCCCATCTCTGTCTTCAGGATCTCCTGCTTACGCAAGCACGCCGCGATCGCGTTTGCTGCCGACCAGAACTCGCCGTTGAACATCTCTTTGATCACTTTTTTGGCGACCAGGTCAAACTCATGAAGCCCACACCAGGTACGGTATACATGGTGGATGACGGCCTGCTCGAGCAGTGTCACAACGCCGCCGATGCGACCGGTCATCACCGCAGCCCCGTCTGAACTGATGCCAATCAGTTTTGTGCGCCAGGAGACGCACAGCGCATCAAGCATCTTCACCATCAGGTTGGATTGAACCTGAGCCGTATGGCGGCCGTAGATTGGGATGGCAAGCTCGTGCAGGTTGTACAAGTCGCCGTTCACATGGACGTGTATGCGCGTGTCAAAGTATGAGCGGCCGAGATGCGTTGACGCATCAAAGGCTAATGAAAACGCCCAGATGCCATCCATCGACATGAGCGTTCCGATTTTCTGAAGATTGACTGCCACGAGCACACGGCCGTATCCAGACACCTTGTTGTCCGCTATGCAACCAAGCTTTGTCAGGCCTGTGATGTACTTGGTAGAATTCATCACCACCGCAACCTGGCGGAACGACAAGCCATGGGAAAGGTACCTGACTGCAAGGCGGAACTGCAACGGATTTTCTATGTTCACAACGTAGGAGCTGGGCACATCCATGACGTCAGCGAGAACAGGCTTGAACAGATCCAGGGCGCGCGCCTTGGCGATGCAACCCTCCTCCTCTGCATCGAAGAACAGATCGCTGATGATCACATCAACTCCAGGGAGCGATAGCATGAACACAACTGGCTGGGAATGGCCGAAGTGACTGAAGATCGTGTTGACGAACGGCGTCTGCACATCGAAGAACGTCTTCTTGTCCTCATTGGAGGAGGAGCAATACTCGGCCCACTTGCGTGGATGCTGCTGACCAGCTATATGGGACCTGAATAGCTCCGAGCAGAAGGGTGGTCCCGTCCAGCCCTTCACGTTCTTTGTTGGAGCTGGTGTCTTGCTCTTCGACCCGACCGCCTGGTTCACATCGGGTTCCTCTTTGCCGAAGGTATGCACATGTGGCACTGAGCGCCGTCCACGTACTTCTTGGTAGCGTGTCGGTCAACAATTTTTAGCCCATACTCCAGCACGTGTGACTCATTGAAGGGCGTGCTGCGCTTGCTCATATTGCGGTGATCAGTCAAACTTACTTGTAGACTGGCCAGGTTGGAGGGGGGGGTTCTGGGGGGGGAGGTGCTTTTATACCAGAATGAATTTACCACCTCAACACCAAACAAAATAAAAAAACAGTTTTCATTTTTGGCACATTCTGACACTCAAATTTGGCATATTTGGCATAAATTATTCAAATGCCAAATTTGACGTGGCCTGCTGTAAAGGTCCTTTCGAGAAGGTCGACATTGGCCTGGCTATTACGGCCAATGGGATGGACGGTCGGCCGGGCAGATGGTCAGCGATCTTGTCACAGTGGTCCCTCGAGGTCATCAAGTGCACCAAGGGGGAGGAAGAGATATTGGGCACATTGGCTGCCATTATCACCCGTCGGTATGACGTGGATGAAGCTCTGATGGCGATTGCCCCGAGGAATCAACCTCGACAGTCAATCTCGATGCCGCCACCGATCGTCGATCGGGATGAGGAACTCCTGGTCTTGAGTTTCGACGGATCGGCTAGCGTGAAGAAGAAGGTCGGCGCCTATAGTGCCATACTGTGGAAGTTACCACAATGGTCTATAGTAGCAGCCGCACCCGATTTCACGCCTGACATAACGGTCAACGAGGCGGAATATCGGAGGCTCCTTCTATGTATTGATCTGCTGTCATCACAAAAGAAAAGTAGGATCATCATATGTGGTGACTCCAACCTAGTGATAAGGCAGATCACCGGGGAGATCGACTGTAAGGCACCACGGCTGAAGTTGCTGAATAATCGGGGATGAAGGCGCTGAAAGACTATCCCAACCACGAGCTATTGCTCGTGAAACGGGATTGGAACAGAAGCGCCGATCACCTCGCGACCCAAGCTATGCGGGACCAGATCGGGGCGACGATCACCGAGGAGGCCGTTCTACATGAACTTATGGACATAAACAGGCTGCCGGAGTTTATCAAGCCCAAGGACAGCCCCGATCAGGTACATGTGATGGCGGCGACTAGATCGCGAACTCAGAAGTCTCGCCGATCGTTCCCAAAGGAAAGGCTGAGTGAGTTTGTTGTACAACAGCTAAGGGCGGAACGGATACTGTAATGGGGTGCCGTTACATAATTGATATTCAAGTTAGAATATCACAGTTTAATTTCAGACGCGTTGTTTGAAATTTAAATAAGAGATTATAAGTTATTATAATCTACGAAGGAAAAGTCGATTCGGTATAAATACCGAATCTTGCAGGTTAACTAATAGTACAGTTAGTTGAATACTTGATATTATTATATTAATTAGGTAATTACTATACTATTAGCCTCTAAAACACCCATTAAATAAACACTCTTAATTTTGCGTTCTTAAGACAAAGTGAATATTTATATTTACTTCTTGTATAGGATTAGTTGTTATCAACTAATCCTGCCCTAATTGTATTGCGCGCTTCCTCGCAATTACAGTGTAAGCCTGTAACAGGATCAGTCCTGTTACACCTGGTAGCACTTTGTGGTCCGTCTAAACGACCACAGTTCCGTTCCGCTAGTCAACTAGAGGAGCGAAGATTAAGAGCCGCTCGGCATCATGTCGCGAGACATCACGTCTGCCGAGCGAGAGAGAACGCTGGAAGTGGTGACGAAACACTTCCCCCACTTCTCGTCGCGTATTAAAGACGCGACGGTGGAAATGGTTCGGTCCATGGGGACCGACATCATTACCTTCCTCCAGGCTAAGTCCCCGGAGAAAGTGATACAGGTGGTGAATCGCTTTAGGCGAAACCACCTACAGAAGCCAGAACGGCCCGCGCAAGAGGCAGCGCGGACCGCATCAGCACCTACAACGCATATCGTTGAAGGGGTAAAGGCGCGAGTACCGCCATTTACCGGCGAAGGGGGCGAGCCCCTTCGTAGATGGTTCGCAGAGGTGGAAGATGCCATCTCTGCGCAAAATATTGTTGACGAACGTCAACAGGCGTACTTCGTCACAACATGTCTGGGCGGCAGAGCCAGGGCATGGGCGATGAGTCGCAGATCCACTGATGACTCTGCGTTCCTGACTTATCAGGAATTAAAAGCTGATCTAAAGCTAAACTTTGAAGCTCCAGAAATGGAGCTAAGTAGTCGGCAGGAGTTCATGGAACTCCGGCAAGGTAAGCTTGACCTTCAAGCTTACGCTCAGAAGACTCAATATTTGCTGTCAAATATTGTGTATGAGCCGGTGCCCCCTGCTATGCAGGTCACTGGCTTCATGAAGGGACCCAATGATGGTCCCGTCAAACAGAGTCTCTACCGGCACCCGCCAGAGACTCTAAGGGATGCCATTGATATGAGCATCCGTGAAGAGTTCAACATGCGATCAGCGTCATCGCATGCTGGGTACAGCCGAAGAGCTCAAGAGCCCTTCGCTTTTGACATGCCGCAACAGCATGTCAACAAGCAGCAGTCGGGCAGACGAAGTTCACACTTCGTCTCAAGAAACAGCCACCCACGCCAGAGCATGGGCGGTGGAGGTCCAGAGCCGATGGACCTATCGGTTGCGGTTGCTTCGAACACGAAGAAACCGAAATTTAAGAAGAATATTCGCTGCAATAGATGCGCGAAAATGGGGCATTTGCCCATGCGTGTATGGCACTGCGTCCGGTGCCACGCTGTCAGCGGACGGAACCGTCCGCTGCACGGCGACACCAACAGGGAAATCACCCTGTTGGTGCAAAAAACGTAGGACACCAGTAGGGGCGGGACGCCCTACTGGGAATGTTACCCCGCATGCCGACATAGGGCATGTGAGGGTAATAGCCCCAGACGGGACTATGTCCTGTCAAAAGGTGCAGGGTGATGGTAAGCCTCTTAACACCCTAGAGGTTAAGCCGCACGGGAGCGATGTCCCCATGCGAGCTTTGTTTGACATAGGAGCGTCAAAAAATTTCGTTAGAACTCAGAGTCTAACGCTGTTGAGCTTCTTGGAGGTAGAAACCCCACGAAGTATGTTGTCTGTCCGGTTAGCAACAGGTGCAACCGTGACTATTCCAAAGCGTGTGATTAAAACACGCTTTGAGTTAAATGAACTGTCATTCGAGGATGAATTCATCGTCATCAATTTAGATGACAAGTTCGATGTGATACTTGGAATCCCATGGATGTCCAAGTTTAGACCTTCGATCGACTGGGTTAATCTATCGATCGACTGCGGCGGATGCACAGGATCTGATCACCCTGTGTGTAATCCGGCTGTATCAGAGGATACAATCGCAGCGTCAGACAGTCTGGTGGATAGCGATGGCACCACCAGGTCTGTTCTGACACGATCAGCGGAAGGTACCTCCGCTGGTGAGAGTCCAGAGGGACTACCACACGCAACAGAAGAGTCGTTGCGTGTTGAAGAGAAACATTCCACGGGTGATAAAGACCACCGTGAGAATGAAGTGATATTTACGGTGGGAAACACCCACTGTGCGACCGAAGGTTCCAACACGATGAAAAAATTCCGTGTTGATGAGAGTGAACTCACGATCGGTGCAATCGTGAGCACAACTCCGTGGTGGCCAGTTCCCACCACGTTGCGTTAGCCATGCACACGGGTGATAAAGACCACCGTGTCGCAGAACAGGCGGCCGATCAGACGAGCACATCTGATCGCCAAGAAAATTCCATGGTAGGCAGTGGCCACCATGATGATGAGTATTCGCACACGGTGAATCGTAATCACTATGTAGCAGTCAATCAGACGAGTGCATCTGATTGCATGGACAGTTCCGTCGAGACGATCAACGTCTTAACGCAAACGGAGACCGGATTAGCTACCCCGTCTCTGTTGATGGAACACCCTCCGAAAGAAGGTTCGGAGGTGATGGCTCTTCCAGCGCTAAGATGGAAGAAGTTTATGAGAAACTTGCACGATGATCAGATCGAACAGATCTGTATTATCGTTGCAACAGATGATGTAGTGGATATTCGTGAACGAATATCCACACTACAAGTGGAAAACATTGAGAACGAGGTTCCCAATGATCAAACCAAAGTTCAGCGCTTTGAAGCGCAGAACTGGGAGTCGCTTAAAGCGAACTCCCCATTTTATGAGGTACTTCGAGAATACGCTGAATTATTCTCAGAAGAAGTACCTAGCGAGCTCCCTAAGGATAAGGGAACTCGTCATGAAATTGACCTCGTGTCAGGCACGAAGTATTGTGTCACGCGGCAATGCCCGTTGCCGCGTGATCAGGTAAAAGCGATCGACGAGTTTTTCGAAGCCCGTCGTAAATCAGGCCAACTGCGGGAGCCTATCTCACCGCACTCTACCCCCACCTTTTGTGTGATAAAGTCCACAGGTGGGTGGAGAATCGTTCACGCTTACAACAAGCTGAACGCAGCGACGGTACCGGCACAGACGCCGATACCGCGAAAAGATGTCATCATAGATGGCATGTGCGGGAGCACCATCTTTAGTGCTCTCGATCTAAGAGATGTATTATATCAAATCCTAATGCGTGAGAGATATCCCTCTCACGGCGGTAAGCACCCCAAGCGGCATGCTTTGGGAGTGGCTTGTTATGCCGCAGGGGCTTCGAAATTCCCCTTCTACGTTTAACAGATGCGTAACGCATCTATTACGCCCGGTGCGAGAATTCGCACCGAGTTATTTCGATGACGTGTTCATCCATAGTAAGGGTGAACACGATAAAAGCGATGTAGATGTCCATAGGGAACATCTACGTCGAGTGTTAGAGCTTATGCGTAAGCATAAGCTCTATGGAAATCTAAAGAAGTGCACCTTTGGTGCACATGAGATACCCGTTCTTGGATGCTTTGTGGGAAAGCACGGGGTGCGCTCTGATCCAGAAAAGATCAGGGTGATCGTTGAATGGCCTACGCCAAACAACGTTAAGGAACTTCGAAAGTTCCTTGGGTTGGCAACATATTTGAAAAAGTATTCGTGCAACTATGCAGGGTTAATACGACCTCTTTCTCAATTACTTAAGAAAGATGTCGAATGGCATTGGGATACCCAATGCCAAGATGCTTTTGATGCAGTCAAGCAAATCTTGACTGAAGCGCCTGTCTTGGCTATATCCGATAACGAGCGTCCGTTCCACGTCGTTTGCGACGCGAGCGATTTCGCTATCGGCTGTGCTTTGATGCAGCGTGACCACTATGATCGTGATCACGTAATCTGCTATAAATCGCGTCAGTTGCGCCCAGCCGAGCGCAACTATCCAGTGCATGACAAGGAACTCCTTGCCATGAAGTATGCACTGGCCAAGTTTCGGATCTATCTATTGGTAGATAGACCGTTTGTGGTTTACACGGACCATGCGTACCGACGCACGGCCTTGAATTCACACCACACATTTCTCAAAGAATGGATCGATGTCTGTCATTATTTTCTGAGTACAACTTTACGGTTGAATACAAACCCGGAAAGTTGAACGTGATAGCGGATGCGCTATCACGAAGGCCCGATTACGAGAAGAAACCGTCCGTAACCGAAGGTGCCACAGCAAACGCGATCCGTTGCACTGCTTTGTCGTCGTCAATTATACGACAAGTACGCGGGGCGTACAAAACAGACGAGGAGACACGTCTGTTGATTGATTACTTAAGTAATCAATCAAGTGAGAAGCGCGACGAACTCCCAGAGTTCCTCCGCGCTTGCGTGCATCGATATCGACTGCACGATGTTTTGCTGCTTTACAGCACAGACCAAAAAGATGAACGTCGCATCGTCGTTCCAAACGACGATGATCTCAAACATCAAATTAGGTTGACTATCATGATGCACCAATTGCATCAAGGTCGAGAGAAGACATACGCTTCTCTTGCACGTGACTTTTACTGGCAAAACCAGTACAAGCGGGTACGGAAATACGTACGCGCTTGCGAGATTTGCCAGCGCGTTAAGCCTGCGCAGTCTTCACAGGCTCTGCTGCAATCTCTGCCGGTTCGGACAGAGTGTTGGAAGTCCATTTCAATGGACTTCGTATTCGGTCTTCCACCCGACAATAGTCGGAAGACCGGAATAGTGGTCTTTGTAGACCGTTTCAGTAAGATGGTACATCTTACTGCAGTATCAGCGAACGTAACCGCCGCTCAAACAGCGCAGATATTCGTTGATACGGTATTCCGTTTGCACGGAATTCCGGAAGACATTGTCTTGGATCGAGATCCGAGATTTACAGGACGTTTCTGGCAAGAAACGTTCTCATTGTTGGGAACCCAGTTGAAGATGTCAACTGCGGACCATCCGGAAACGGATGGGCAGACGGAACGGGTTAACCGCGTTCTCGGAGACATGTTGCGATCATACGAACATGCCTTTGAACAGTGGAGTGACTATCTGCCACTCACTGAATTCGCGATTAACAATTAGGTGCATGCTTCAACTAAGCATACACCGTTCTACGTGAATGCCTTAAGGCATCCACGAACCCCAGCTTTACTTGGCGGTACGACAAATCTAAGTGGAGGAGGGACCCGCTAAAATTTTGAGCGAGTCAAGGCGCAAGTTGCGACTGAAACTTGTGAACAAAACGATGGCCCTTCTACTGAAAATACAGTAGAAGCGGAAGCAGCTTCAAATGAAACTGAAGCTTCATATTATGAATATGTGTCTGCAACAATGGCTGCAGACAATGAGGGCAACGCACCTACTGCTGATAAAGCAGTAGATGAATTAGTATTACAGCGCCAAGCTGTAATACGCTATGTAAAAGATGCACTTGCCTCTGCTTTTGATAAGCAGAAGCAAAATGCAGATAAAAAAGGAAGGAAGAACAAAAACTCCTTTCTTAAAGGTGAATTAGTATTATCAAGTACTGCTAATTTTCCTACACATGCAATAAGCAACTTCCCTACACGGAAGTTGCTTCCTAAGTACATTGGACCTTTCAAGGTCCAAGTGATTTGGGGGAATGCCTATACTTTAGACATTCCCACAGAAATGCGGCTTCACCCAACATTCTATGTTGGGCGGCTCAAGCCGTATCACTCGTCTTTGTCTTACGACGAGACGCAGAACCACGGAAGATACCGTGCTTCTCCAAGTCTCCCAAGAGAGACTTGTAATAGGCTTCCAGCCGTTGATGAGCAGAGCGGAGAGTCGTTACCTCCGCCTTCGACTGATCAAGATCAGCCGTGCGCCGATCGAGATCTCCCTTATAGCGGGAAAGCTCAATGTACAGAAGATCATTCGTCTGCTCGAGGGCAGTGTGCGCCCCGAGGATGTCGCGGACATCCTCGCGAAGAGACCGATATGTCTTCACACAGTGAGACATATCGCTGCTCTAGGAGGAATAACCCTCCTCGAGCTTGCGGAGCAAATAAACATGCTCCGCAACAACAACGGCGAGGTAATTCTCAACCTCCGTCGCCCCTGATTGATAATCAGGGGAATAAGTGATATATCCTCGAGCGCTTGATCTCGAAGCGCTTGGTGCCTTCGAAGAAGGGGCAGCGTACCGAGTAATTGGTACGCTGGCTGGGATATCCCCAAGAGTTCGACTCTTGGGAGCCGATTGAGGTTCTGAGGGCCGACGTCCCAGACCGTTTGACTGAGTTTGAGAAGAAGTCTCAAACTCATAATGCGAAGTAGCATCAACAGTAGGTGTTGATGCATTCAGGGTATCAATTAAACCCTGAATTTCGGCGGGTAAGGAAAAACCACCGTACCCCCGCAACTCCTCCTCTGACAGACGAGGAGCGCCCTGCGTACACCGCGGGCAAACGAGGTGAGAAGGGACACCACAGTTCAACCCTTCTTTGATGCAAGCAAAAATGGATGTATTCCATTTTGCCTGTTTGTGAGTGCTTTAAAAAGCGCTCGCGCATTACGTGAACTTTATTCACGTAATCATCTGAACTTTTGTTTTAGTTGTCAACAAAAGCGTTCCAACTCTTAGTCAGGGCGTCTTTATCGTCCCTGTTCCTCCTTGACCCTTTCCGGCTCGAATAATATCGAACCTGGAAAAAGAGGTCAATAAAGTACAGACGTCTATCGTCTGTACTTCGATCGAATCGACGTGACTGGATGTCTTCGCAGTCATCCAGCGCGTTGATATCAACAACTCATATTGGCAGTCCCGCTTACGGTGACCGCCACCGTTGGGGGTAATAGCCCATCCAGGGGTCCAAAACGCCACTTTGTACGGAACATGTGGTTCCGTAAGATGATACGCTTCAGAAGCGGCAGGCGCCGCTTCTGTTCGAGCTCTTTTAGCAGGCGGAACACCGCCTGCTTCAACACCACGCGCCGGGGTTAAACCACCCCGACGTGGAGACGTACTTGGTACAGGTGGGGCTCTGCGTTACCGCAACCATCTGTGATAATCATGGTCGCTGTCATAGATGACAGCGACACCAGAGTCGTCATCGATGTTAGGCGAAGAGCACCTAGCGAGTTTCGACTCGCTAGATCCTTTAGTGGGGACAGCTGTATCCCCATCACTTTGTTCGGAGTCAGAACTCCCGAACATGGCCCTCTTGGCAACACGCCATTCGGAAGTTGCCATCGTGCGAGATGTTGCATTAGCAACATCTCCCTGTTTCTTGCCAGATGCCGCCTTAGCAGCATCTGTGGTCGAAGACGGTACGTCTTCCGACCTTTGCGTAGTTGACGCTGCCAATGCGGCGTCACTGTTGTCACTCAACACCTCAGCACCTAGTGCTGAGGCGCGTGCCTTGACCATCGATTCGATGGTCAATCAGTTGGTAAATGAGAACGACCAACAAGTGCCACCCATGATTGGCCAAAATAAAAATTATTATTGGGCAACCACCTTAAGTGGGGGGTGATGTAATGGGATGCCATTACATAATTGATATTCAAGTTAGAATATCACAGTTTAATTTCAGACGCGTTGTATGAAATATAAATAAGAGATTATAAGTTATTATAATCTACGAAGGAAAAGTCGATTCGGTATAAATACCGAATCTTGCAGGTTAACTAATAGTACAGTTAGTTGAATACTTGATATTATTATATTAATTAGGTAGTTACTATACTATTAGCCTCTAAACCACCCATTAAATAAACACTCTTAATTTTGCGTTCTTAAGACAAAGTGAATATTTATATTTACTTTTTGTATAGGATTAGTTGTTATCAACTAATCCTGCCCTGATTGTATTGCGCGCTTCCTCGCAATTACAGTGTAAGCCTGTAACAGGATCAGTCCTGTTACAGATCCTCAAGGCGCAGGACGAAGAAGAGTGGATCGTCAACCTGAAAGCCTATCTGCGCGGTGAGCTGTCCAAGTTCACGAATGATCAAGCGAAAGAGTGTACCAAGATCGCGGACAGTTACGATGTGGATGACAATGGGTTGCTATATTACTGCCGTGACGTTGACCAAGACAGTGCCGATCGAGATCGACTGGCGAAACTGGTGATCCCTGAATTGCTACAGCCGGATGTCCTTCATCACTACCATGTGAGTCTAGTAGGGGGACATCAGGGCATAGGCAGGACATACCACAAGATCAGGGCCCACTTTCACTGGAGAGGACTTTTTCGGAGCGTGCAATATGTGGGCTGTTGCACAGATTGCGAGACCGGAAAGGGCAGACCGATAATCAAGGGGCGATCGCCCGGGAATATCGAGGCTACTTACCCTTTCCAGGTGATAGCAATGGATCACATACCGTCGCTGCCCAGATCGACGCGCGGCAACTTTGAGCTTCTGATCTGGATCGACCAGTTCACTGGTCTGGTGATCGCAAAGGCTAGTGCATCCCGATCTGCGGAGCAGATCGCCCAGAGTTACGAGGAATGCGTGTTCAGAAGGTTCGGCGTCAGCGAAGTTATCAGACACGATCGGGAACCCGGTTTTATGGCTGAGGTGTTCCGATCGTTCAATAACATGCTAGGCCAGAAGCAGAGCGCGACGATGGCATATCGTCCGCAAGCGAACGGATCGGCTGAACGCATGGTGCAGACAACAACAAGGGTGAGTAAGATGTATGCGGCCGATCCAGACCAACGTGACTGGGATGCGTATGCGGAGAGACTGGTATTCGCACTCAGCTCTTCGATCGATCGGGTCCGAGGAGAAACACCTTTCTATCTGGCGTATGGATGGGACCCTCGATCGACACTTGAAGCGGCGATACCGATCGGTTGCACTCGGACCCGCGATCGCAACGCCCGTCGTTGGCGCATGCAGGTCCAGAAGCATTACCAGCATGCGAAAGAAGTCGTCAATGAAAAGTTGCGTCAGGCCACACAAGATCGAGCAGATCGGAATAACGATCAGGTCCGCCCTCATGGTATTGAACCAGGGGCGAGGGTATGGTTATACCTCGATCGGGTCAAGGGAGGCTATGCAAAGAAGTTGGCTCATATGTGGCACGGTCCTTTCCGTGTAGAAGAGCTGATCGGTGAGCACGCTGCCCGTCTGATCACGATCGGCACAGATTACAAAGTTTTTCCGATCATGCACGTGTCCAAGCTGAAGCTGGTCAGAGAATTCCCCGATCGGCCTAAAATGCCCTGTCCGGTGGACGAAGCGGAGAGGTTCGATTTTGATGAGGCTCTGCTGCCGGAGGACAGTTGGGAAAGAACATTGGAAGAGGACGAATTCGAGGTGGAAAAGGTGCTAGATGTCCGATCGGTCAGGAAGACACGTTTCGGTCGCACCCACCGATAATATCTGGTCCGCTAAAAGGATCATGACGAAGCAACTTGGATCGACGATGTGGAGAACTGCTACGAGAGTTCGAGCGGGAACGAGTCAGTCAGAATAGCTTCGCAGTGATGCAGACTCATGAAGACGAAGATCAAGACACACAGTAGAACCGATTAGTATATCGATCGGTGTGAATATGTGTAAGGTATGAATTATTGTGAGTTTTGTGATGAACTGTAATGAACTGGAGTAGTGGAATGACGAACGTGGTGATGATTTTCGCGATGTGGATGGAAACTGTGTATGATAACGTGCTGGTGCAAGTTTGGAGAAAGTGATGAAATTTGGTCAAGTGGTTGGATGATCAGGAATTTGAAAAGAATGATGACATGTATTATGGATTATCTGGTCAGCTAACTGCTGCATCAAGAATTGCAATCACCCCACAGACAGCCGATAGTAAATGCCGGATGGTCTTCGATTTGGTCCCGATGTTGAATACGCCAGGGATCCTGTAGATCGATCTGGATCAAGGCGTCCTTCAGGTCTACGACTGGTCTGTCACACCGAACACCGGATACCAGATGCTGTCCTCAGTCAACGCCCGGGGGCTCTCAACGCGACGCTTGGCCATGTGAAGAAACACCGGATACAAAAAGATGTCTATATCGCACTTGCGGGCCAGTATCCCTTCCAGAATAAACAAGCATAGGGCCAGCCAGGCCTCGCCCACCCGACTCTGGCGCTGTTTCCGGTGCGATACAAGATCAGGTCTTGGCCACGTAACTTCCGACCCGCTGGAAGGAGGAGATAATGGGTAGACTCCCAGATCGCTTGGCAGTGAGCTGCGTTAAAAAGCCGAAGTCGTCCCAGAAGCAAATCGATCCAAGGAGTCGACGCAAACATGGAATCCAACTTGGCGCTGAGCAACACTTCCCATGGTCGATCTGCATACAGACGGGCGACTTGCGGTCCTGTGACCAGATACGCCCGCCACGCAGACGGGTCAGGGGTTTTCAGAGCTGGAGGGAAAAGCCAGAAATCTGGTCGGGACATCGACCAGGCTAGATCTTGCTGGGTCAGGGCTGATCGGTGCAAGCTACCGATCTGCCCCGGTGACCACGGCAAAGTGGCATCCGAAGTCAGCGATGGGAGAGGTCGATATCTGGTCAACAACCCTTTTAATCGGGTGTGACGGCGCAGCCCAGATGTGCCGGGCTGGAAGGAAGGCAACAATCCGGTCGACTCGCGCGTCGGTGCAGCACCATCACCCTGGGAGAGGATCGCCTTATTAGCCCCCGATGCAGGCTTCGCAGGAACGGCACCTCGGCGTTGGTCGAATCGGGACTTGGATAACGCAGTGATCAAGAACTCGGAATCGCTCGATCCTCCCCCGAGTCCTCTTCGGAAGAGACCTCTATACGCTTGGTATGAGCGGCGCGGGGGCTCGAGGGCGCACGAGATTTGGTGATGATATACTTGTCACCTGCATCCGATATTTGGGCTTGGGAGATGCTCCAGCGTCTAGGCTTTCTTCTGAGACACCGCTCGCTTCTCCTCGAGTTCGGAGTCGCGCACTATGCCCCGCGCCCTTGAGCCCTTCGACGCGGCCTTACGCTTCTTAGAAGTTTTCGGAATTTTGGGGCGGTTACTTTAAGCCAATGAGTGGCGTCGGGTCCGGTCTTGATGCAGATCGACCCTAACGGCCGATGCAGACCGGACAAAGCTAGAGCATGCAGCCGGACGCCGGTGCAACAAGTCAGTCAACTGTTGATAGCACCGGTTTTACGGCCGCCCAGCGACGATCTGACTCCTGGGTCCAGGCATCCGATCGGCTCTGGAAGGACTCGACCTTCCCGATCTTCTCTCGGACCACGACCTGCAACTCGTCGATCTGCCTCTCCAGGTCACTATGTTGGGTGCGGAGTAAAGTCCGATCGGACTGGTCCTCAAACCTCTGCCGTTTGACCACCGCGAGCTGTTCTAGGAGGTGCGATCGGTAGGCCTCCAAACGAGACAGATCTTGCCGTGCGCCGATCAGCCCGTCCAAGATCGGTCGGAGCTGATCGCAATGATCATGCGACTGCCGATCAGCCGTGAATAAGGCGTCGAACGTTTTGGCAATGTCTCGGGCAACCGATCTACATGCAAAGGAGGGTCAGAGCAGACCCAAGATAAAAACAGACCGATCGGCTTACCTCGCGTTGCTTGTTGGACGATCTGGGCCCGGAGACGTACGTTTTCAGTGTTCACCTCTTGCAACTTCGTGGACATGGGGATCAACGTATCCACCTCCTTCCGCAGTTGCAGGAGTGAAGAATCCCTGATGTCTAACTGGGACTGGAGCTCCTTGACTGTTTTCCGGAGCTGATCGACCTCGATCTGATGCCTGTCCGGTATGTCGGACCCTGAAGTGCTGAGGGCTGTCAGATCGGGCCGATCTGGTCGGCGAACCGATATGGGGCGATGAGGAACGCAGGGCACCTGTAACAAAGAATGTCAAGAGAGGTTACAAGACGATCGGGTGTACAAGCAAGTACCTGGCGAAGGTGGACTCGGAGATCCATCCATTGGTGAAGTCCGCTTCTGTGAATATCTGGATATGATGAGATCGGGCCGCTACCGTTGCGCGGCTTCGACCAGATTCAGGGGCGGCTGTGGTGAAGTGGATTCAAGAATTTTAGTCACTTCGTGTCAGCGGCACGCCGATCAGCTTATCAGCGATCGGATTGGTGGAAAACAAGGAGGATTTTAAGCCTATCATGTGCAAGAAGTGTCAAGAACGCAGATTTTGGTAGGTCACATGATATTGCGTGTACTTTACATATTTCATGTTTGTACATATTGGGGACCGTAGAGAGATAGGATTGGTAAGTTTTGGTTTTTCCTTCTAAGAGTCTTTTGTTTTTTTCCGTCTTTCTTGGTCGTTAACACCTCGACAAGGAAGTCGTTTGCATCTTTGCACAGTACATCAGTCGCCTCCGCACGCCGCGGAGTGTTTGGGAGCAGAGGGTCGAGTAATCCCCTCTAGCTCATAATACCCGGCCGGGACGCGTTACAGACGCACTTGGCCCGCCGGAAGTCCCTCGACGGGAGTACGCATTGGTCGGCTTCGAAAGCCCAAGTCACACACGTTTGGAACGTGTAAATAAGTTTGGATTGTTACGTGGAGATATCGTTCGTGGATTTTGTCACGTTCTCGTTGGTTTTCCACATTGGAATATTGGTGTTTTCTTCATACATTGGTTGGGCTCTACGATCGGTTAAGCGATCTGCCCTTTTGTGGTGGAGTCAAGTTCGAAATCGAAAACATTAGCATCGATAACCTGACTACCACCATCGCGCCCAGCCTTACAACTTTCGGAGGGGGTACTCTGCGGACCACCACTCGAGATCTGGTCCGATCGTCCGCTGCAATCAGACGACCGGTCGTCATCAGAACCCACTTGGTCCGATTGTTTAGTGTCCATCTCACCTTATGTACCCGATGGAATGGGCTAGTTACACACTCGGTGGATCGGGATCGCAGATTGGATCGAACCGGTCTTGAATATAGAAGAGCGATCTGGGTAGGTATCTCTGGGGCGGAACTCTTCACCCCAGACACAAACAGACCAAAAACACTTCCAAGAGATAACTTCCAATAGGTCGATCGTCCAAACGATCAAGACCTGACCAATACGAAATAATAGAGGGTAGACCGACCGTTCCGGTCTAGCACCTGACCAATACGAAATAAGACCAAAACCGGTCTAGTTTCCAACCAATATTAAAACAAGCCAATATGTCCGCGTAAAGACCCAATATGCTCGTGAAACTCCACAAATGATATCTCCACGCCAAGACCAATCCAGTGAATAGCACGTTCCAAACGTACTTGAGTTGAGGTGTTGAGATCGCCAAATCGTACTCCCGTCGAGGGACTTCCGGTGGCCAAAGTGCGCGTGCGGCGCGTCCAGACCGGGTATAATGGGCGAGAGGGGATAATTCTACCCTCTGCCCCCAAACACTCCGCGGCGGGCGGAGGCGACTAGTGTACGAAAAGGGAAGAATGGCGACCCCTAGCTGTGGTGTGAACCAAGACCAGAAGAGGTTTCAGCCACTTATCCGAAAGCTAAAAGATTTCCTTACTTAAAGGTATAACCTCTGTCCTAAAAGGTAAAACCACAACTAAAATACTACTACCCTATAGTCCCTAAATGTACCCCCACAAAAATATGTAAAATACCCAAAGTCGGGTGACTCACCAAAACTTGCGTTCTTGACACTTCTTGAGTCTGATAGGCTGAAAAGCCCCCCTTGTTTAAACCAATCCGAAATTAGACCAAATGCCTTGACGAAACTTGACCAGAAGTGTGCCAAATTTTGGGCACGCTTCTCCACACTACGGTGTTCGATTTTGAACTTGACTCCACCACATCCGCGGTCTCGGGTACACGAAACAATTTTTCCATAGACTGAAGAGCGTGCTGCCGGTATACCAGATTAGCTACAAGGTCGAACCATTTGTCGATGTCTAGTCGGAGCAAGAGCTTGGAATCAGTCTTCCAGTATCCTGAAGATCGTTGCGCCTTAAGAACAGAAACTCGAGCTTCTTCGTTTTTCGCGTTGTAAGCCTTGAGAAAGTGATCGAGAGACGTATATGTGTGTGCCTTAAATTCGGGCACGTCAAGAAGGAATACTTCCACAAACTGTTGAGGCGTCATCTTTTGTTCCACGAGGCGCTCAAAATGCTTATCACGCAAAGTTATCAAATACTCGGGCGCGTTTTCTTTGGATGTCATTTCCGTGAGCGCTAGCGACAGACTGAGCTCGCCGAAACGGTTGGCCAGTCGACGAAACAGCTGGTCTGGGTACCATTTTGTTAATTGCATCATGGGCTTTTTGTTTACAAGCCCAGCTTTTAGTGCATCATATTTAGTCTTGAGGTCAGCGGTCTCGGGTACACGAAACAGTGTGTCTATTGACTCGGGCGGGCACCACCATTCAAAAGTGAAGGCCGTAGCAAGTTACCCAGGATCCGTTCGATTCCTCGCTCCTCGTCGTCCTCGTCCACTGTTTCGTGGACTCGAAGGGCCCTTCCACTTGTACGAACGCGATTGTCATGACCCGAGTCCAACGTGGCGTTGTACGTGCTGGTTGAGAGCTTGGACCCAGCAGCGCTATCTAACTCAGTCACGAGGGCGAGAGACGCCAGTATCAAGGCACGATAGATATGCATGGGAGTTGAAGACTTGGAACGGGATCGCAAATTAGAGAATGAGGAGGAAAATGTATATCCTGCCTCACTCTACGGTATCTATGTCTTATATATATATATGCTGTCCAGTTTCGAATCAAGAGAGCTAGTTCTTTGTGCACAAGGATAAAAAGGAAAACATGCGAGGATGAGGAGGAAGGTGGCAACGTGGAGGTCTAAACACCTCCAAGTGAAAGACTAACCACAGCTCCAAGTGAGTTTTAAGGCAGAAAGTACATATTTCGGCCTAAATGACGTGTTTTTGTCCACTTGCGGCCAGCGGCCGTGGGACGGTTCAAAGACAGATGGCTCTGATGCTCTATTCTTTCCTACATAATCATACATTCTTCAACTGCACATTGACGCTACGAAAGTTTGAGACCTGCGCACAGCGCATACATAACTGTGTCTCTGTCACATCAACTTCAGGTGCATATTTCCAGCAGCGTGGACACTTGTGTCCCTTTGCTGAAGTCAGCACAAGCTTAATAAAAAAATGTTGATCGGGGCTTCATTTGTACCCATATTCAGCTGGCAATCCGCTTTGAATTGCTCTGCGTTCTCTATATCATCTTCAAGATCGACGATTTCCACGCTAGAACACATAAACACATCCGGAAGTTCTGAAGGGCTCCTGTTGTGCGGGAAAAGCAGCGTTTGCATGCGTGGATCCGACTCGGACGCAATAACATAGACACTGCACTCGAGTTGGCTGCTGACGCGACCTGCATGACGCATCTTCTCCACCACTCGGTTCACTTCAAAGCGTAGCTGACGGATCGCAGTCCAATCACGAGCCAAGTCGTGATTTTCCCATTCTTTAGCACTGGGCATCCAGCCTTCTTCTAAGAACACACTACCTGGGACGTCTTCAAGCGGTATATCACCTTGCAACTGGGATATCCAATGGAGTCGAATGTCTTCAGCCGTGTGAGGCACTACGGGTACCGAAGCTTGAGTAAGCGCTTGCAACGATAGCCACAAGACAGTCTGAGCCGAGCGCCGAGTCTGAGAATCAGCTGCGTCGCAGTACAAACGATCTTTGGCAGCTTCCATGTATAAGGCTGATAAATCCGTTGAAATAAAGTGCGAGAGAGAATGCTGGGCGAGGCTGAAAGCGAATGCATCATATGCAGCACTCACTGAATGAGCCAAAGAATTGAGTTCATGCAACATATAGCGGTTTACCGTAAGCTGCATCTTTGGTGTGGGACAGCGTGCTGCGCTGGATCAAAGTCTTAAAGATTACCAAGCAAAAAACGTACCGTGTTGCGTACTTTGCGCAGCGCATCACTAGCTTTCCCAACAACACTAGGACCAATGCTCACGTCGCTAGTATAATCAGTCGTAGCCACCCAAAAGCGAAGAACATCAGCACCATAAGCAGGCACCTTCGAATGCTTCATCTTCTGCGTGGTGCTCCTTGTTATCTTCGACTGCTTCTTACTTTTACTTCATTGTTAGCCATAGGGACTGACATTATGCAGCCATTGATGAAATTGTTAGACACAACTGTGTTGCCGAGCGACTTTGACATCTTACTGCCCCGTTCGTCCAATGTAAAGCCGTGGGTAATGACATTCTTGTAAGGTGCCGTTTCCTGCATTGCAAGTGATGTAAGTAGCGACGACTGGAACCACACGAACTTGTCCGTCTTCGTTTGGCTCAACCAGATTTGACAGCACCGCGTGCCAACTACAGCCACTGTCAAACCACACACCTAGAGTGTCTGTGCCTTTCTCATACTCATCTTCTTGATCTTGCAGAGACGGTGGCAACAACTCGCGTACAGATAAATCCCACCAGCAGTCAGCTCCTTCACGGAGAATTTCGTCCTTGTCGTTCTTGACGACGTACGTCTTCAAAATGCTTTGTAGGTGATCAATACTTTCCTCACTGATCAAAGGCTCGTTCGTGATCTTGTGGTAAAATACAGGAATCGGCAAGCCCCACGAGCGCTGGCGAGATATACATCACTCATGGCGGCTCGATAGCGTCACCTCCAGTCGTCGACGAGCGCTGCGTGGTACCATTTGCACCGATTCTTTCAGTACGTGCTTACCGCGTTCATGAAGGGTATCTAAGCGAGCAAACCACTGAGCTGTAGCAGGAAGAATTACGAGCTTCTTTGTTCGCCAATCGTACGGGTATCGATGACGGTATTCACTGATGGAAAGTAAATTCCCCGAGTACTTAAGTAACTCAATCACCGTTACGTTACCTTCGTCCAAGACACAGAGACCTTTGTGCATCCAATACGTCAGTATTGCAAATGAAAATTCATCGTACGCGTCCAGAAGTTTCAACACATTGTGCAACATACTACCATCGGGGCAGAAATGGATCAAACACTTGAGCATTCCAGTCATTGTTTCGGGCGTCTCTCGTGGACTGACACAGGCAAGCACTTTTCGTGCCGCTGCCATCATACTTTGCTCAGCGGTCGCTGAACACCCCGACTGGAGTTCGGCGATCACAAGATCCTACACGCTGTATTGCTCCCACGACGTCCATTGCAACGACGAGACGACAATGTTGGTCAACCGGTTCGTGAAAATCGAAAACTCCCGCATGACCACGCGAGTGCACAAGGAATGTAACATACTTATAAAACCGGTTATACCCAGGGTTATTCCGCATGGCTGGCCGCAAGTGGACAAAAACACGTCATTTAGGCCGAAATATGTACTTTCTGCCTTAAAACAGGTGGTTAGTTTTTCACTTGGAGGTGTTTAGACGGCCCCGGTGGCAACCCTTTTCTACCTCTGGCATGAACCCATTGCCACATTTTTTTCGTGTCCCATAAAAACCGCAGCACCATTCGTGTTGCATTAAAGAGCATAGCGACGATATTCATGTAATTCATTCTCTAGAATGAGCAATTGTGTACAGTACTCCATGAGTGCCGACAAGGACGATCAAGGCAAGTCACTGGTGGACCTAACAGTGGCAATCGTTGCGCTCTATACGCCTGTAAGCGAGATTCTTGCCTACGTCGAATATCTCCCGGCAGTCATCCGCCATCAGCTCTTTCGTGAGTTGCCCAAGTTCCGTCTTCGCGAGATGGAGCTGGAGTGGGAAGCTGCTGCTGCTAAGGTTGAAGCTCAAGAACCGCGGGACGGCTTCGATCCCTTAGCAGGCGACAGGTTCTTGTTCGATTTGGAGACGCAGCGCGAATGGGAGGCTAGGATGGCTTCGCCGCGATGGGTCTACATACCGAATTTGTTTAAGAACAAGGGGGCAGCACACGAACGTAAACGCAACTACAGACACGTGTTTTGGGAGCATGAGTTCCGTTCGATGCTTAAGCTGCGGAAACCGGCAAATCCAGGATATGTGGATGATTTAAAAGAAAATCTTAAATTTTTTGTCGATGTCGTGGAAATACTGAAATTGCGTGGACGAGAAGTTTGCAAAGACAACATGGAGATTATCTTGGCGCTGCGAGATTTACGGAGACTAGAAGTGCACCATCCGGAACAGCAACACACTTGTTGGGATACACTAAAACGCTTGGTGCAAGAGAATTGCCACCTTACAGAGCTTGGATTTTTTCACGGCAGGTTAAGTGATAGTGAAATTGCTCAAATTCGTGCCGCATTGATAAAACCAACCCAAGAAACGGTCGAGGTGAGGCAAAGCACGTGCAGAATTACGACGCTGGAACTGGTTTCGGTGAAAATGCGATCTGAAGGATATCGCCAGTTGGTAGCGCTGGTGGATAAGATGCCACAATTGTTGCAGCTTCGAATCAGCAGCTGCATCACGAACTTCGACACAAAACTCCTCGTCGATGCAGCACTTCGGGTCCCAGCGCTACAACGGCTCTTCTTAGAGCATAACGATCTAGAAGATGACGCATTTGTTGGGCTCGCGAAAATACGAAAGCCATTGGCTTTGCGACACATCCGCCTTAACGATAACGATATATCGTTCACAACAATTGGAGCAATTTGTAGTGCAAGCATGGATGGCGTGTTGAATTTGGAACGCCTAGAATTAACAACCAATGCGGAAATTGGTGACCCGGGAATACATGCATTGACACCAATGCTAGCTTCTCCAGCGACGGTATTGACTCACTTGGACGTATGCAGCTGCAATTTTGGTCTCGAGGGTGTCACGAGCTTGCTGCTAGCGCTGGGTCATAACAAGACAGTCAAGTATTTAAACATTGCTCATAATTTTTTGGACGTTGGTTTTGGTGACGTTCTTGCCGATTTCTTGGTAACTAACTCGTCCATTACACATCTACAAGCAAATGGTGTCGGGATAGGACTAGCCGGTGTTTCTGCTCGACTATTGATGGCACTTGAGGGCAACCTCACGCTCACGTCTCTCTCGTTGGGGGCAAATCGGCTGCAAAATGACGGTGCCACCGCAATCCTTGGAGCACTAGTAAAACGGGCTCAATTGAAGCCATTCTCGCTTGTCGACTTAAGTGGAAATTTAATTACATTGAGCGGGCTTGCGACGATAGCGGACATTTTCGATAATTTTACCAATGCTGATGTTCCACATGCCGATAGCATCCTTGCGGACAGGACGAAGGGACATGATGGAGATGATCTGGTGTGTAGCAAACGTCGACGAATCGATAATTTTGACAATGACTCAAAAAAGCTTTCGGTTCCACACAACACTAAGATCGTACCAACAATCGAAGAGCTGTGTTTGCTAAATAATCACTTTAATAGAATTGGCGCGGATGGAGGTGATAGCACAACGCTAATAGAGACTATCAGACGCCGCGTTGGCCATCTCAAAAGCAACGAGTGGGTAACACAACACCAAGTCTATGACGATGAAGTTTAAAAATGATATTCATACCTCGAAAAAAAAACTGACAACATTTGAGTATCATAACAAAATAGCCAGAAGCGTAGTGGACAATTAAACACGATCCACGACCGTCATAATTATTCGATGTACCAATACAGCAAGCGTATTCAAACATTGAAATCAGTCAACAGGATTGTTTTGGCGCCACATCCGCTCTTCCTTCCGCTCAATGAGCTTGCGCTGCCTCTCTTCGAGTTCGGCGATATCGGATTCCAAAGAATACAGTATGTGCTGAAACACATCTAGCGTTTCAGGTTCTCCATCCGAGCCACAATACTCAGCATGACCCGATGGCGCACTATTACTATCTTCACTGTGGCCATCGTCGTGTTCGGCTTCATCGTAACATTCATACTTTCTGTCGTCCTCATCATCTTCAACATTGTCCTTGAATGCTGCGGTAAAAGACTCGTTGACTCGGCGCTTTTCGATAAATTTCATTCCGTGTTGCTCATCTTCGCTGCGATTTGACGTTGAAGGTAAAGTCATGGGCTGGCTCTCCTTTGTGACACGAGGTATACTTGAGTCAGACTCCGCATAACCGTGGAGCTCATTGCCTGACTGAGCGGTTTCGAAAGCTGAAGATGCATGTTGAAACGGATCAAGATCACCTTCATTACTATCTGAGTTTCGCATGTTAAATACTTTATCCGGGATCTTATTACTCTGTGCATTGACAGCAATCACACCAGTTTGCGTTCCAATATAAGGCGTGCGGTGTAGTGGATTGTTCTGTGCGCTACATGCGTGACTTTGACCATCCGCTTCATATTGTGTTGTTTCCGTGCCTGGTACCGTCAAACAGAGGTTTTCAAAGCCATGTAACGAACCGAAACCTACATGGGCAAATATGAAGCGGGTATTAGACCAAGTATTTTTTTTGAGTAGCTGTCAGACTGAATCGCATACGCTGCTGGAACTGGGTTAGAATGAACTCAGCATCAGCAAAAACTTCTTGATACGCGACGTCTGCAACATAGAATGAATGCGAAAGTTAGCCTGTCACCTAAAGATTGAACCTCGACAAAAAGCTTGCTTCACAAGAACCTTCTTCTCATCTCCTACCTGGTGTCAGGTTTGCAATCTTGGAAAAGAAAGCAACTAATCGATTCGACCGATATAAATCGATAGATTCCTGCATGTGTCGTAACACAGCGTGCGCCACATTCTTCACCGATTGGTGGCATTGTTCAACAACATCCTGAACGAATACCGCGTAGTCATTCATTCGCTTGTTCTGGGAATCACTGGCACTCTGAATCCTTGCCATGGGGTTCGCTGTGTCAACATCTTCCACTGAAGGAATGATGAGCGAGTTTGATGTCTCCTGAGCTGTATACGTTAGTCGTCTAGGCTTAGGTCGCGAAACCCAAGCACTTTTGCCTCTTCGTCTTTTATTGCGATCTGTCATCATCTTGACACCTGTTCAAGCAGGAGTCGCATCAGTTCAGTGATGAAAGAATATAAAGGGAGAGCTTTCGTACTCCGCGCTTTCATGGCTAAATAACCGAGGGCATATGAATCGTTAACGTCGTTCCAGTCTGTAAAAACACAATGACTACATAAGATCAACACAAGAAAAATTCAAACCTTCTACCTGCACTAAAGATCTTGTAGGCGTCTGAGGTTGGATCAAAAACGATATCCGGCAAATCTAATGCATGGATGCAAGACCAATCAAGATATATAAATGCAGCTAAAAGCAATGTCGCGCTTACGTGCAGCGCGAACTGTTGGCGACTTCTTCAAAAACCTATTTTTCATATCGCCTAACTTATTTACACATGACCCGTCTGTTCGGCCTGATTTCACGTATGTATACGTGATACAACAGCTTTTCAGTGGCTAAGCATAACAGAAAAGAAGCAAGAAAACTTACCCAGCGTGTCAGCAACATGGTTCACTAGATCCGAGTGTCCGTTTTTTTGTATCTGCTTCGTAATTCGAACGATAAAGTCCACGAGCGTGTCTAATTCTTGTGGAGACCATAGCTTTTGAGTTTTACTATGCACTTGCAATTCCCTTTCCATTTGAGGGGAAGCAGGCACGCCGTCAAAAATCGATTTTAACAACGCAAATCGCACAGGTTCTACCCCCTTTCGCTCTTTACAACGCACAAACGCACTGCTATTAGTTGATCATACGTTTCAGTGCATCAGCCACTTACGGCATAAACGACGTCTATTTTCCTTTAAGTAAATATCGCGAAACGCGTAAAATTTGCGCGTAGTTTCCGCAATTGATTTGCCTGTGCATGATAAAAAATATAGTAAGAACCAACGTATACATGACCAACACCAATGCAAGAATGAGAATCCTTACTCCACACTTGAATTCGCTTAAAGTATACATCCTGGTTTCCTGGAAACAAACCACGATATTGACGAGCTTTTAAGAGGAAACGACTGAGCTCGTCAGGTAGCCATATTCCACCAATCTTGTTTTCTGCCAGCTGACTAATTGATTCGTAAAGGTGTTTGTAAAGATACACTTCTTCTTGTCCATTAACCACAATAACTGGTCATGCGCAATCACTCGTTAATATGGCAAAATACACCCAGCTTTAACACCCGTTTGTCAACTGTTCACTTAACGCACCATCCGTCCGAAAGTTTTTCGTGCTGACTCTGAGCGAAAATTGTTGCATGAGCGATCGTGTCGTCTCGATGATCTCGGGCCCCGACTTTTCTACCAATTAGCCAAGAAAATGAGAGAGGAATTCGATGACCAGAAGATTTTTTTGACAGCAAACGAACGCACCAGGTAGCTCGGTGCGCACCACGTCGGCAAAATCACTGTCAGACGTGTATATGTAGTATAGCAAGTGTTTACGAAAGATCTCCAGCAGCTTCAAGACTTCAGCATCGTCCCACCCTTGCAGCTGGACTAGCATTTTGTCAAGTTTTGTAATAGCAGCGTAGGGATAGTTTTAAGCATGTTGCGCGAAGGTTTCCTATACTGGCGTAACATTCAGTGAGGATAGAACAATGTCGGAGGAAGAGCCAACGAACCAGCGCGCATTGCTGATCCCCGTCAAGAACTCGGAGCAGGCAGTGGAAGTTTTCGTCGATGAATTACCGGATGACGTCAATGATATCATTGACATCTTGCGCGCTGAGGTTGCGCCTCTCAATGTCTGGCTACAATTCGCTGTGCGTG
This sequence comes from Peronosclerospora sorghi, assembly GCA_026184515.1. Lineage (NCBI taxonomy): Eukaryota > Oomycota > Peronosporomycetes > Peronosporales > Peronosporaceae > Peronosclerospora > Peronosclerospora sorghi. Next base: position 29,308,575 of record CM047587.1, on the reverse strand, counting down.
TCGAAAACTGAATTTGGACCATCCCAATAACGGTATGGACTCATGGGTGAAACTGTTCTATCTCTTGCTTGCATTAGGTGGAGTATTACAATCAGGGTCATGTTGCTCAATTTCAAGAAATCTTGGCCGTCGCGTCGGAACCAGGCATTGAAGAGATTTACAAAGATAATGCGTCTCGCATGTGCCGCATTAAGTTCTTTATTGCTCTCGCCAGTCACGCTGTGAACGCCATGTGGAATGAAGAAGACGAGAAAAAACGAGAGGCCATTTCCCAGCGCGCTGTGGGCTACTTTCAACGTGCAGACCGTCTCGACCACCAACATCCAATGACACTAGTGGGCAAAGCGCTCATGTTTATGGCCAAGAATGAAGATGATCGTGCCGATCGATTCATCAAGAGTGTGTTGATCTCGAATAAAACAAATTTACCAGCTATCTTGGGTAAAGCGTTGCTGTTGTACCGCAAAAAGCAGTACAAAGATGCCAAAAAACTGTATTTGGAAGCAATCAAGTTGCACCCACGCAGCCCACAGGCTGCAAACATGCGCATGTGCTTCGCATATTGTTGCTATCATTTAGGAGCTGTGGAAAAAGCGCGTGCGGTTATGCGCTATACAGCATCCCTGGATGAGTCCAACGTTGACGCGGTGATTGCGAATGCGCTGTGGCAACTAGCGAGTCAAAGTCGAGAAGAGCGGGCGGTTAGTATTCGTGACGAAAGCTCGCGGTTTATGATGATGATACATCATGCTCACGCTATTGACAAGACGAACCCGACAGTGCTAAACCATTTGGCCAATCACTATTTCTCACAGTGGATCCCCGTTCCTTGTACAGTGAGTGTTGTGCGTGGATCTGATGTAGTGGCTACATCCAAGGACATTTCCAGCGAAGTATCCCCGGGTCAGATTATCTGCATTGGAGACAAGTACGTTGCCTACATCAGCCGCGACGAAAATGCTGTATCATCCTTTGGACTTAAACTTGATGGCCCGTACCGCGATGAGTCCGCGACAGCGACAAATATCGCACGAAAGGACTACGATAAAATGTTTACACTAGCGGGTAATGCTTTTCACAGCACCAAAATTCCAGAAATCCGCTCGGAAAGTTGTTACCTCATGGGACGCGGTTGCCATGCACAGGGCAAGTACAAGGATGCGTATAGCTACTACTTTAACGCCGGAAGATTGTGGCCCAAATTCGTACTCCCGTGGTTTGGCCTCGCACAAATGTATTACGAACGAAAGGAATTTACTAAGGCGGCAACCTACTTAGAGAAAGCTAATAAAGCCTATCCCGAGAACGTTGAAATCTTATCACTTCTCGGTGATATATATGGCAAGATTGGAAAAAAAGATGAGGCCGTTATCTTGCTTCGTCGTGTTGTCGAGTTGGAACCGGGTAACGTGGAGGCCCTGATAGGCACAGCTGAGCTGCTTCACGCATCTCCGGAGCGAAAAGACCAGATTATTGCTATTTCGTCGTACATTGCAGCAGAAAAGGTGATGAATAATGCATCGGAATGTGTGCCCATGGAACTGTATGTCAATCTGGGCGTGCTTCAACAACGCGTAGGCAAGACAGCTGATTCCATCAAGTGCTTTATGATGGCGCTGAAGCAATTACGAAATAATGACAACGACAATGGGGAAAGCAAGTCAGAGGAAGCCAAAGCGTTGGCCGAAGAAGGATGGATTCCAAAGCCGTCTGAAGCAAATGTCACGATTTTGTATAATATGGGGAGGGTATACGAGGAAATGGGCAACCGTGAACGTGCGAAGAACCTCTATGAGGCTATCCTTCAAGTTTTTCCTCGATACACTGATTGTTTGCTGCGTCTGGGGTGCATGTTGAGAGATCGTGGCCAGGAGGCTGAGGCAATAAAGACGTTTGACAAGGTGTTGGAGGTAGACTCGACTTGTGCCGAAGCCTGTTTGCTTCAGGGCAACATTCACCTAAAGAAGCGCGAATGGGTGTTTGCTCAAAAGAAATACGAAAAAGTTATGGGAATGCCTGGTCTGAAGAATGATCCGTACGCATTTCTATCTATGGGCAATATTTTTATGAGCAATCTGGGCGAAAAGAATCGGTACACAAAAAACATGTCCTTGAGCGAAGTGTACTACAAGAAAACGTTGACATCGCACCCGCACAATATTTACGCAGCCAACGGTTTGGGTATCATGATTGCCGAGAAGGGTAATTTTGAAGTCGCTAAACAGATTTTCTCGCAGGTGCGTGAAGCAAGCCCCGATATGCCGGACGCCTGGATCAATCTTGCGCATATTTTCGTTGCCGAAGAGCGTTATCAAGAAGCTATCCAGCTCTATACTGTGTGTCTTACCAAGTGCTATCATGGACAAGATCTTGAGGTGCTTCTCTACCTTGCTAAGGCTTACTATGAGTGGAAAGATTTTCCGAGTTGCATCGCCACGTTGTCTCGTGGATTGCACATGTACCCGAATGACCTCCGTCTTTGGTACAACACTGGTCTTGCCCAGGAAGACTATGCCGTGACAACGTTAGGGCAAGAAACGACTACAACACGACCGGGTGGCGGCAATGCAGTGCCTCAAGTGCGCACGATGGCTGACGTTCAACGTGCGATCTTGGATTTGAAGCGCGCTCAGCGCATCTTCCGTTTTCTGCTTCAGCAAGCGGAAGGAACCAACAGTTCCAGCACTAGCGAGAAGAAGAAACATCATAACAATCCGCCGTTCGATAAGGAAAAAGTGTCTGACCACGAGAAATTTTGTGGTGACACATTGACAAAAGCCAGCTATCACTTGGAATTTGAGCGTCAAAAGGAGGAAAAACGTCGATTGGAGATTGAGGCGCAGCGCAAGTTGCTGCGTGAGTACGAGGAACGAGTTGCCCGTGAACAGGAAGAGGCGCGGGTGAAAGAGGAGGATATGCGCAGGCGCCACGATGACATTCGACTCAAGCAAGACGAACGTTTAAAAAAGTTGCACGAAGGCTGGAGTGTGCGTGAACGTGAGGAGGAAGAGAAGAAGATGGTGAAAAAAAGAGGGGGCAAGAAGCGCAAAAAAGCGGGGGACGAGGATAGCGGCTTTATTGATGATGGAGAAGACGAGTTGGAGGAAGATGGTGACAATAGTCTGTCCATCGAGGACATGAAGAACCGCAACGCGACGATGAAGAGGTTGGTGGAGAAGCGTAACAAGCGCGCACGCATGGATACTGCCTCCAACGATGAGAAGGCCGACTCGACTGGGCTGTTTGGCTCCGACTCGAGTGATGACGAGCGAGAGGAGACGAAAACAACAGAAGTCGACACGGTTGAGGATACGACTTCGGCCGAAGAGGCTGCAGCTGCACTAAGCCGAGAAGCAGAGAAGAACGAGCTCTTTGGCTCTTCCTCTGATGAAGAGTAGCACGTTATATTGATAATTTTACGGTAGCATTGTAAATGTTGCAGTTGACATTTTTGTGTTACTGTACCGTATTTTGATTTTCAAAAGCGTGGGCGCCAACGCTTTATTCTGATTGGTCATGGAAAAAGCGCGGGAGGCTTCAATTGTGTTGCTCTCTCTTCCCGCCAGCCATGAGGCGAGCTCCTCGTTATCATTTCGGATCTGGCGCTCGACCCAGTAAGCAACTTTCCCTGATCGTATCTGCAGCAACTAGCGTTTCTATCTACTCATAGCCACAATGGTTGCAGCCTTATCAGAACCTACCTCCGCCGACAAGTCTTTTGAGCAACCTGAACACGAGCTGTGTCCCCACTTAATTGAGTCATTTACTAAGGGTGTCAACATAAAGGAGGAAAAGCCAGTTCTCGCAATGTCTGAATACAAGCGCAAGGAGCTGAGTGGCGAGTTACCACCTGAGCCGTTTCTTGTGGAGAATCCCAACCGCTTTGTGCTCTTTCCCATTCAGGAGCACGACGTGTGGCAGATGTATAAGAAGGCTGAGGCTTCGTTCTGGACGGCCGAGGAGCTGGATCTGGTACACGACCTTAACGACTGGGTAAATTTAACGGACAATGAGCGTCACTTTATCAAACATGTACTTGCCTTCTTTGCAGCGAGTGATGGCATTGTGAATGAGAACCTGGCCATGAACTTTAGCAACGAAGTACAAGTACCCGAAGCTCGCTGTTTTTATGGTTTCCAGATTGCGATTGAAAACATTCACTCGGAAGTTTACTCGCTCCTCATTGATACTTATATCAAGGATACCGCGGAGAAAAATCATCTTTTCCGTGCCATTGAAACAATTTCATGTGTTAAAAAGAAAGCCAACTGGGCACTCAAATGGTGCGATCCGCACATATCTTCGTACGCCGAGCGTTTGTTGGCATTTGCGTCAGTTGAAGGCATTTTCTTTTCAGGCTCTTTCTGTTCCATCTTTTGGCTCAAAAAGCGCGGCCTCATGCCTGGACTTAGCTTTTCAAATGAGTTAATCAGCCGTGACGAAGGGATGCACACAGATTTTGCATGCTTAATGTACTCTAAACTAGTCAACAAGCTGCCGGAGAGCCGAGTACACGAGATTATTCGTGAGGCTGTGTTGATCGAGCACGAGTTTGTGCGTGAATCCCTTCCTGTTGAACTGATTGGCATGAACTCAGCGCTAATGTGCCAGTATATCGAGTTTGTTGCAGATCGTTTACTCTACTCACTGGGTGTATCAAAGATTTATCACGCAAAGAATCCATTTGATTGGATGGACATGATCTCGCTTCAGGGCAAGACCAACTTTTTTGAGAAGCGCGTGGGTGAATATTCGAAGGCGGGCGTAGGTGTCGCGGCCGAAGAGCAGGTGTTTACTCTGGATGCCGACTTTTAATCTTCATTATGGAAAATGTGGGCCGTGTTCTCGTCGCCCGCAGCGCACCATGCAGCTTCATACGTCTCATGGTTCGAGTCTGGAGGTCGCAGCGGCGGTGTACATAGCCAGCTTCGTTGCATATTTAAAAAAAAGTCTACACGCGACGTAGTAGCTACCGTAAACTGCTCCAATTTATTTTAACTAGCATAACACCGTTTAGCTTCTTTGATGTAGGTTATTCAGTGCCAAGTATAATTTCGTCTATTGCCTCCTGTTGTTTACATTAGGTGGATGTCCTATTTCTCTCGCAACATCGTGCAGATACAAGGGCATGTCTTTACTGTACAAGTGTTTACGCTTTGTGGATATCTCTCTATTCGTACAATACTAGCACACGCCGCCGATTCCCAAATGAATCAAGGATGAGTCATCGCGATTGAGTGAATCTGTTGGCCAAAGTTTCGGCTTCTTCTAGTTTTGCGAACGTACAAGTTGCTGGGAGATGTCCAAGCTCATACGAGCCCCCTTTCACCGCCAGCTAGGCCCACTATCCATGGATCTTGGATCTGGATTTCTACTGATCCACGATCCAGATCCATCCCTATCCTTTGGATCCATGATCCTGATCCAAGATCCATGGATCAATTAGCAGAAATTAATTTTGAAACAAAATCCACCCAAATCAATTGCAGAAGGTTGCATTTTTGCTAGTAAACAGACATTTTTGAATCCATAGTTGTATTGTTTTCTGTCTTTTAAGTGGATTCAGAGATAGATGGTTACAATACAGGCAATCAATTTTCAAAGAGAAAAAGGAGCATAGATGTACAGGCTAGAAATTGCTAGCTATTCTAAAGAACTACTCTGTGTCTAAATACCCTTTCTGCCTGTAAAACTCCTTTAGACACACTAGGGCTTCAATGTACCTTGGTGACAGGGCACTTCCATCCTATCTTAAGACCCTTCTGCCAAAAGAGAAGACTCTCTCAGAAGGTGCACTGGTGGCAGGAATGGAGAGGATGGCTCTGGCCATCTTGGCCACCACTGGAAACTGTGAATGGTGTACTTTCCACCAGCCCAAAGGACAAGTGCTTGGGTGGGCAGCCTTCTGAGTGCAGTATGCCTTCATCTCCTGATCCAAAGCACTAGGGACATGGATGGCATGGTCTTGATCATACCCCAAGGAAAACAGCTCATCCTCCATGGTCTTGGTCTGTTGTCCACTGTCAGTTATCTCCTCCTCTATGTCCTCCTGGTACACCTCATATTTTTTTAGTTCCAGATAGAAAAGCTCCTGAACGGCCTCCAAGCTGTAACCATGCCCCAAAGTCCTGTCGTGAGCTGTATGCCAGTTTTGCTGGAACCATCTTAAGTTAAATCTGGGATCCAGGATAGTGGCAAAGTAATTTGCCTCCAGATTAAAGGCCATATGATCGTACTTCTGGATTTTCTCCAGCATTTTCTTGGCCACAGGCTGAAACTGGGCAGCATCATACTGGCTTTCCACCTGTACCAGGCAAATAATTTAGACATTTGGCATACTGCTATCCGATGTTAAAATCAATCACATATCTGAAATAACTTTTCCATAGAATAGAAGAAAAAGGCAGCACAATGCCCAGGGTGGGATAGATTGTCCCAGAGAGCATCTCAGTGGCAGCATTGATGTAGCCGCTTCGTATACGCACGGTGCGGCTAGCGCACAGAGGAAGACTTTCCTTAAAGCGGCGTTCGCCTCTACTTAGCCGATACGCCCTTATTAAGGGCTTAGTAGGAGAGAGCTCTCCTACTCGGGGCCAAGATTCCCGGGTTAGTTTACTCTAGCATGTACTAGTGCCTTAACGGCAAGGATCCCTTACAAAGGGTGTAGCTAAGGGGAGGGCTCCCCTTACGCTACGACACTCACTACACGCACGACCGGTCGAGGTCGTGCGTCTGTACTAAGGAGTGGAAAGTAAACTGAATATATTTAATATGTAATTATTTAAACTAATATAAACTATATGTAACACTAAGTAGAATATTCCTAATTCGTACCTAGCTAAAATGTAGTGTACACACCTGTGAACTGACACGTGGATGGCTGACATATCACCACACCAAGGGCCCATGCCCTGATTGGTTAAAACAACCAAAGGTTCGAAACCTTTCAACCCGGCCAATACTGGCCTCAACCGTGGTGTACCAATGTACACCAACACTCAGTGTTCCCCGAATGTAACCCCGTTACATCCTCCCCCATCAAGACTATTGCTTACGCAATAATCAAAATTTTGTTGGAGAACTCCAACGCCAGTTCCCCTGGCCATCCACATGTACACCTCTAGTGGTGCTATGGCGTCTCCTCTAGAAGAGGTAGACTACTCCGAAAACTCGAAAGTGGATGCCTTTGGGGATACCTCCCCAATGGTGAGCCGCTCCGACAGCGCCGAACGGCGTTGTCGGCAGCCTAATCCCTTCCCCATACGAAAGGAAAATGCACTAACCAGTGCGGCACCCATGCCCGTATCGGATGATACATCCGAATCGCCTAAGGCGATCACCACTAATGAGCTGGACGCAGCTCAAGACTCCCAACTTGCCGCACAGGCACTAAGGGCTGCGTTGCGCGCCCCCAAACGCCCGTCAAGGGCGGCTTATAATTTTGATGGTCCTCGTGACCTTCTAAGATAGGCCAGACGTTTGGTAAGGACTAGTCTAGCGTCCTATACCCCTGTCCCCGCGGCTGAACAGCCGTACCAACGCGAACGCCGTGAGAAAATCCGGCAACAACTGCTTACACAAAAGCAGTTCACTAGCGTCTCGTACCGAGAGCGCTTAAACAGGCAGGCACAAGTGCCCCTGTTCAGAACCTCCGCGAGGTTCCTTTAGTTCTTTCTCCGGGAGAAAGTGCCGATGACGCAGAGAAGAAGTTCCGCGCTTGGGCGGAAGGGGAGAAGCTTCTCCCAGCTTCGATGAGCTGCATGACAGCTATTCCCATCGAGACATTTGGGTGGAGAGGGTGTTGCGCCTTACATGTGCCAAAGCTAAGGCGATGGAGCAACTACGTGCTCCGTATCGCACGCGCTACACCAGCGCCCCTGTCTCCACCCCGGTGTCCGGAGACAGTGTGGTCGCCACATCTGCCTCCGGCCAACTCCCACTTATGGGGAGTGAAGAGGCTTCTCATGCCCCTCTGGTCGCTGACCCGCAGCGGTATTCTCCCGCTCGAAAGCGTCAACGACGTCGCGGCAATCCTGCCGTAGGGGAGTCTCGAACTCCCACGAACTCTGTGAGTGTGGATAACCTTTCCACTTCACCAGATACTGGGTTTGACCCCGATGATGGTGCCGCGCCATCAGCCGATCCACATGAAAGTGTGGAGTACTCTCCGCATCGAGCATTGGAGGAGGAGGTCGCACAATTGCGACGAGAGATTCGCGCGCGCTGTGATCGATACAGCCTTCGCATCCATGATCTCCACAAGGGGATCCGCGATGAGCGGGATGCCACTGATCGCTTCGAGAGGCGGCTTGCCTCTCTCGAGACGACCGTTGCGGAGCCTCGTGGTCTCATTTTAGCCCTTTCGGGCTTCCTTCGCCCTGCGGTGCCTTACGGCTATCCGCCTTTCCACCCTTCTCCAGGAGGGGCCCCGCCTCCGGGTCCTGGTATGGCTTAAGCATACCCAAGTAGAAGGTTGGATGCGTACGCATCGCCTTCGGGATGTCTAAGGTGTACGACAAGCCGTTCCGGGCTAACACCTTAAAGGGGCCCACAAACCTGGGGCGCAGTTTATTGCGCAACACATTTGAAACTGCATGTGTAGGAAGATTTTTAGCGTTTAATAAAACACTTTCTTCTACTTTGTATACATTTTTGTTACGCCGTCCCTTTCGGTCAGCTTGCTCCTTCTGCTTGTCTTGGATTTCCGCCATGGCATCGCAGACGTGTCGTAAGACACTAAGGCGCGTCGATAAAAACTTATCGATGTGCTTTCGCACAGATACAGGGCTGACATCGGGGAATCCTCCCCCCCTCAAGCCCTGGGCCACACACACGTGGCGTTGACGGAATCCTCGGATTCACCAATCCGTTCACGTAAAACGGGGTAACCCCGTAGATGCATGTACCGAATTGTTGATAGCAAATTCAACCATCGGAAGCATCTCACTCCAACTCTTTGGAGAATCCGGACATAAACTCCGGAGAATTTCCACTACTACGCGATTAACGCGTTCCGTTTGATCGTCCGTCTGCGGATGATCCGCAGTAGACATGAGGAGCTTGGTGCCCAGAACCCTAAACAACGCTCCCCAAAACTGTCCCGTAAAACGGGAATCCCGATCCGACACAACGGAATCGGGTAGACCATGCTGTCAAAAGACACGGTCTAGGAACACTTTTGCTGTTCCTTGTCCATCAATGGACTCTGGCACCGCCGCCAGGTGAGCCATCTTGCTTAAACGGTCTACAAAGACCAATATGCCGGTGTTCCCCGGCCTTATCCTTCGGAAAACCGAAGATAAAATCCATGCTAATGGATTTCCAACACTCCGTTGGAACCAATAAGCTCGCCAAAGGCGCAGCTGAACTTGCAGAGGGTTTAACCCTCTGACACGTCTCACAGGTGCGTATATACGCACCGACCCACTTATACATATTGGGCCACCAATACAAAGCGCTTAAAGCGCTGTAGGTCTTATCCCGACCTAAATGACCCCCGGTAGGGGCGTCATGTGCCTCAAAGAGGACTCTATACTTCAGTTCCTCATCATGAGGAACAACCGCCCGCGGAGTGTCCTCCGCGCTCGTGCTATAATATAGCAAACCGTAACAGTACCTGTAACGGTGTAAACGAGCTCTAGATCGACTTGACAGGGTTGGCTCAGACGAGCCAAGACCTTTTTCACCTAACGCGCGGATAAGCGCCGTACATTGAGGGTCTTTCTCATACGCCTGGCGTATGAGATCCACTACAGACGTGGTGACGAATGTCGCGTGATCGAGCTCGTAATCGGGACGACGCGACAACGCGTCTGCAAGCACGTTCTGCTTGCCAGGTTTATACTTAACCTCAAAGTTGTACTCAGCAAAGAAGGAGAGCCAACGGGCCATCCGTTGCGAGAGATGAGGCGACTTTGTCGCTGTCCGTAAGGACGCGTGGTCAGTATAAACCACGAACGGCTTTGATCCGAGTAGGTGAACCCTAAATTTGACAAGAGCATACTTCATTGCAAGTATCTCCTTGTCATGAACGGGATAATTCCGTTCCGCAGCTTTAAGCTGCCTCGAATCAAACGAGATAACGCGTTCCCTTCCTGCATCGTCTGCTTGTAACAAAGCACATCCGATTGCAAAATCGGAGGCGTCGCAGACGACACTAAATGGTTTCCCAGAGTCTGGGAGAGCAAGAACGGGAGCTTTTAACAAGCTCCCCTTAACCGCTTCAAAAGCGTTTTGGTGTTCAGTTTCCCAACACCAATCAACATCCTTCTTAAGAAGGTCGGTCAATGGCTTCTCCATTTCAGCGTAGTTCTCGCTGTACTTGTGGAGATAGTTAGCTAATCCAAGCCACTTCCGTAAATCTCTAAGATTTACAGGCGAAGGCCACTCCACAATGGCTTTCACCTTCGCGGTATTCGCCCGCACTCCATCCTTACCGATGAAGCATCCGAGGAAGGAATTTCCTCAGCACCAAAGATACACTTGGATGCGTTTGCATATAACTTATGCTCTCGCATACATTCGAGCACTGCTCGAATGTGTATCAGATGCGTCTGAACATCAGACGAGCCGCCTTCCGCACGACTATGGACGAATATATCGTCGAAGTACGTCTGAGCGTACTTCCTATGAGGGCGGAATAGTTGAGTCACCAAGAGATTGAAAGTAGCTGGTGCATTTGAGAGCCCTTGTGGCATAACAAGCCACTCCCACAGCATGCCGCTAGGCGTGCTGACCGCGTAAGCGGAATATCGGACGCTCGCATGAGCACCTGATAATACCCGTCCACCAGATCTAAGGCACTGTATACAGTACAGCCAGCCATATTGTTCTGGAGGACATCCTTCCGAGGAATCGGAGTCTGCATGGGTACAGTAGCTGTATTCAGCTTGTTATACGCATGCACAATGCGCCACTTTCCGTTCGGTTTACGAACACAAAAGGTGGGAGATGAGTGAGGAGACTTGCTCTCCCGTACCATCCCTTCCTCTTCTTTCCACTTGAAAAATGCGTCGATGACGTCGCATTGTTCCTTGGGGAGAGGCCACTGCCTAGTGACGCAGTATTTGGTTCCGGGAACCAAATCAATTTCATGTCGGACTCCCCGATCCGGTGGTAACCCCATCGGTGGGTTGTCACTAATGACATCTCCGAATTGCTTTAATAAAGAATGGCAAGGGTCCCCAGGATCCGCGAGGATCTTGAGGCCGCTTCGGGCATTTAATGCCTGTTTGGTTTGCACCAAAACTGACTCGTCCATCGTGGATGAGGAGTTCAACTCCTCATCCGGACGCAACACGACGACCTCGTCGATTTCATCTGCTTTCAAAGCAGTCTCAAACTCGTTGAAGGACATCTCCTCCAGCGACAACAGTTCGCCTACCGCAGGCAACCGTTCCAGGCTTACGCCTTCCGTGACAACACCTGTCACACTATTCAGCATCCTGTAGGACTGCTTACTACTGTCCTCGGGACTCATCTTGAGACCCAGATGGGGGGAGTAAATTTCCCCATCTATTGGAAGCGCCTCGCGCCTATCCACAGAGGTCTATACCTCTACCACCGGTGACTCGCCGGTCTCGCCTATACCGTCGTAATAGGAATCATTTCCGACGTGCAAAAGAGACGAACTTCGGGTCTCTTCGCTTGGAAGCGCCTCGCGCTTAACCACAGGGGTCTGAACCCTACCACTGGAGTCGCAACTTGTTTGCCGGACACGGCGTTGTCGGAATCAATTCCGACCTGTAGAAGAGACGAACTTCGGGTCTCTTCTCTAAGCGCCTCGCGCTTACCCTCAGAGGATTCCACCTCTATCACTGGCGACTCACCAGTCTCGCCTACATCGTCGCGGGGATTAACCGCCGAATCCCCTCGTTAAGGAACTCTTCCTTAAAACCATTGGGAATGATCATTTCAGACATCCCAATCTCTGGCGTCTCACGCCAGAATCGCTTTTGCGATCGAGCAAAGGTGGGTTCATGACTCGCCAATGCTTCACCCGACCGCGGGTGCGTTGAGCCAATGGACATAGACTTCCAGTCTATGCATGGCTCGTGGCGTTCCAGCCACTTCATGCCCAGAATGAGGTCATACCTCGAGTCCAAATCCAGGACTAGGCAACGTTCTAAGCTGTCGAAGTCTGCAAACTTCAGCTTAAGGTCAATCGAGACCTTGGGTACAGAAACCTGTACGCCCGTCGCAAGATGGACCGTGACAACGTCACGAGAACGTGCCTCTAGGGCCTCGGCATACAGCCGACTCTTTACAACAGAAGTCCGTCTGACATAATTGTCAGACGCTCCAGAGTCTATCAAGACTCTCCAAGGCTTATCAAAACCTTTCACGTCCGCAAGGACTACCAGCAAACCTGGCTGGTACACCAACTCGGTGCTAGAAAGCACCGCTTCCCTCGGGGCTTTGTGCTATCGTCCCCTACCCTGGGGCTTTACAGCACCGAGGGGTCCCCCAGTAGGGCTCCCCGCACCTACTGGGAGCCGTCGTTTCCCGACGGCTTGGACAAGGGCTTTTTTCCCACCCTTGGTCCCTTGTAGCGAGTGTCTCGCTGGGGAATTTTCGGACATCTGTTCCTCAGATTATCCGTGCTTCTACACAGGAAGCATCTCATCGGCCCATGCCGCTGCAACATAGCTAAGATCTCTGCCTCGAAGCTCTGTGAAAAAGAGTCAGAATGACTCTTAGCGGGAGGTTTCTCCTCCGCTTCGACCTGACTCAGGTCCATGGGTTCGGGACCCACCTTAGAGGAACCGAAGTTCCTTTTGGCGTTGAACGCCATCTTGAATGCCTCTTCCAGGGATTCGGGTCGGCATCGGAACAATTCCGAACGTGCTGGCCCTTCTCTCAGGCCTCCCATGAAGACGGGGATTGACACATCGTCCGAATACGCTTTCGCGTACATCCCTGCCAACAGGGTCTTAAGCTCCTGGATATAAACCTCCAGGTCCTTAGTGCCTTGACGTCACCTCAGTAACGCCAGTTGATTCTGGAAAACCAGATCAGGCGTTGCGTACATGTCCATAAGCTTCTTCTTAAGGACCTTCCATGTTGGAAACACGTCCTTGACTGATTCCGAGCATGTAAACGCCCATGTACGGTCTTTGCCCGTAAGATGGGTTAATGCAAGTCCCACTTGCAAGTTATCAGCGGTCATGTTCGCTGTGGCGAAGGCCGTATCGACCTCTCGCAACCAAACATAAAGGTTGTCACCCTTCTCTCCGGTGAACTCCTTTATCTTAAACGATAATGGAGGGCGCACCCCCGTGGAATGACCTCCACCACAACTCGCCTCATGAGCGATGAGGGCATTCACCCTTGCCTTTACGGACTCAAGGCCTTACTCCACTAGGAGCTTCATACTTTCTTCCCCCGTTAAGGGTAACAGCCTTTTAAAGGCTTCCTGTTGGACGAGGGTCAAACTATCCCAATCGTCCTGATTCATCCTTTGCAGAGGATGTCTAGTCTACCAACACAGGTGTTGGATTGACTACAAGTTCTACCAGATGTAGCCGGTGCGTATACGCACGGTGCGGCTAGCGCACAGAGGAAGGCTTTCCTTAAAGCGGCGTTCGCCGCTACTTAGCCGATACGCCCTTATTAAGGGCTTAGTAGGAGAGAGCTCTCCTACTCGGGGCCAAGATTCCCGGGTTAGTTTACTCTAGCCTGTACTAGTGCCTTAACGGCAAGGCTCCCTTACAAAGGGTTTAGCTAAGGGGAGGGCTCCCCTTACGCTACGACACTCACTACACGCACAACCGGTCGAGGTCGTGCGTATGTACTAAGGAGTGGAAAGTAAACTGAATATATTTAATATGTAATTATTTAAACTAATATAAACTATATGTAACACTAAGTAGAATATTCCTAATTCGTACCTAGCTAAAATGTAGTGTACACACCTGTGTACTGACACGTGGATGGCTGACACACCACCACACCAAGTGCCCATGCCCTGATTGGTTAAAACAACCAAAGGTTCGAAACCTTTCAACCCGGCCAATACTGGCGTCAACCGTGGTGTACCAATGTACACCAACACTCAGTGTTACCCGAATGTAACCCCGTTACAATTGAAGGGCTCCAAAAAGTCACACATCTGTTGAAGTTTATCCCATTCCTCAGGCTCCAGTTTGAACTTCTCAAACTCCATTGTCTGTGTCATATGCTGGAGGCTGGGTCTGTTTAAAAAAGTATGAGTAAAAGTGTTTTACTTTCAAAACTGATTCACCTGATGACTCACTGTAGATCCAAAGCTCTTTTGAACAGAGCATGTGTAGAATTCCATCTGGTAGCCACATCTTGTATCAGAGTGTTCACACTCGATTTTTTTTGCTGCAATGCCACCACTGTCTGTAAAAGGTTCCTCCTTTGAGGACTCGAATTCACTGTGGTATCCAGGAAGAACGTGAAAAATTAATGGAATGCTCTGATCCTTTTGTAAACTGGTTTGAGATCCACCCTTGCTGTTCCTGGCTCTATTGTCAAAGATAGACCACTGACAAGATCATTGTCAATTCTATATTTTCTATTCTGATATTGCACATGATAAACAATGAACAAAAATACCTCATGGGATTCTCTTGAATGTCCATTTGTCTTCCTTGCTCTTCTTCATCCAGGGATCCAATGTCTGGCCCCCCAAACAGAGCAATGCCATATTTAGCAATAAGTTTGAGAATATGTGCAAAACATCTGTGAAGCATGCTTTTGGCCTCAAATTGGACCTCAGGCCTCAACGCAAACTTGGTCATGAACTTTCAGGAAACCCAGTCTGGCCACCATTTGAAAGTAGAATTCTTCAAGATTCTCTCCTGAATAGTTTCCTGAGATATACAAAAAGGCAAAATGTTTCAATTGAAGGTAGATAGTATAGTAAATCTTGCTGGATTCAAATCTTACCTTTGATTTCCTCAAGACCAAATATACTACTCTTCATTTCCCACTTAGTATCGATCTAGTGACCTGTCAAGCTCATAAAAGCATTCTTTATGGCAGGTGTGCTCCATCAATCAGTGTGAAATGGAGTTGCTGAATGTCTTTGACATCAGCTAAAGCCTCCTCAGTCATGTTTCTCAGGTTGATCAGATGCAATTGTTGAGCCCAATACTTCATGGCATCTGCCTTAACCATCATGTTGTCTGTCTTGCCATTGCTGTCCAAAGACAGCAGGCTTTTGAAAGACTTCCTTTCCACACTCTCAAATGACAAATCTAGATCAAAACAATGGCCTCCAAAATGTTGGTTTTCAGATTGATCTGATTCATCATCTGAATAGACAAATATTCATAATTATTTCCCTTTTTTGAGGTATAACAAAATGATTTCAACAGCTGTACATTGACCAAATCAAGTCTGGATTTCTTTTTGACCACAAAAGCATCCAGATACATGTTATTTGCAGGTGTGTCCCTCCCATCCTTGATAATCTTGTGTACTTATATCAGATGTCTGTTTAGGTTACCTTGGCCATTACCTGAGATAACAAATTCCTTCTTGCAGGACTTGGAAGCCTGGCATCTGTAGGTCTTATTCACTGTCTTGCCAGATCCCTTAGTGCTGACCAGCTCAAAGTATCCCCAGAAATGGCTCCTGGTATTGTTATTGGTAGAACATTCACTTGTTTCACTTGGGCCACCCAGAGTAGTGCTGCCCATCTCGCTCAACTGGCTTACACTGTTTTCACGCAAAATCTCTGGGCTTTGAGGAACTCTGTCAGCCATTTTCCTTTGGATGGGAATATTTGGAGGAGGACTCAGTGCAGTTGCACTGGCTATGAAAGACTGCAGATGAGGGTTAAGGTTAATTTGGGTGTGGTAAATGGGAAGGAAGTGTCAGTGCACAGTTATAGGGTGAGTGTTTTGAATTTCTTTGCTTACAGTAAGTGGTGAATTTTTGGGCACAACATTTCATCAGGGGGAAATTACTGTAGCCTATTGGCTGATATTTATTGGAATACAGTGAGCCCTCTAATAACTTACCTCTATTAAATTTAGTCCTCAGATATCTTTACAAGAAAAGTTTAAACTGTTTCAGTGTAGTGGTCAAAAAACAAAAACTTATATCTTCAGTAGACTTGTTCAAAGTAAACTAATGTGAGGGAGATTTTATTACTATGAAGAATATATAAGCTATGCATCACGGGTAGTTTTAACCAGTGCTGGATATGCTTGAGGTGCATATAAACTATAAGATCACTCTCTTTTGAGAGATCAAGAAGCTAATTTCTATTACTAAGCGATCTAATCTTCTCAGCCTTTCCCAATGTCTGTTGCTCTTCCTCTATGATTTCCTTGTCATCTTCTTCATCTGGCTACTGTATTCATCTGGGTCATCTGATTTTTGTTCATCTTCTTATTTGCAGTTTGTGGATGGTTGGGTTAATTAGTTGATTTATTCTACATCAAGGAAAGATTATTGTCCATCAGTCTGCCAGTATGTTATCCCGCTGTCACAGTAGTCCTCTCCACTTCTCTAGTTGTCTAATCCTCATATAGCTTATCTAACCTGTGTGTGACCATGAATATGTGGCGAAGCGGACCCAAGAATTTTGGTCGTTTTCGGTCAGCAGCATACCGATCGGCCTATCGGCGATCGGATTCGTGTAAATCCAGTAGGCTTTTAAGCCGGGCATGTGCAAGGGGTGTCAAGAATACGGATTTGGGTAAGTCACATGAGATTGCGTGTACTACATATTTACATGTTTGGTACATATTGGGGACTATAGGGGGTAGGTAGTTAGTTGGAAAAGTTTTGGTTTTGGCTTCTTCTAAGAAGAGCGTTTTTGGCTTTACGACTTACTTGTTGGGCCTCTAACTCAACCGGGGGTCGTTTCGCTTTGCATATCAGTCGCCTCTGCACGCCACAGAGTGTTTTGGGAGAGGAGGGTCGAATAATCCCCTCCAGATCATTATACCCGGCCGGGACGCGTCACAGACGCACTTGGACCGCCGGAAGTCCCTCGACGGGAGTGCACTTTGGTCGACCTCTCAAGTTTAAGTTGCGCACGTTTGGAACGTGCTATTACGTCATTTGGATTATTACGTGGAGATACCGTTCGTGGAGTATATCACGTTCTCATTTGGATCTCCCTACTGGACTATTGGATTATTCGAGTTTTGTTATCGTATGGGTTGGGCTCTACGATCGTTTGAGCGATCTGCCCTTTGGAGCATACTAAATTCGAATATAACTGGTCTTCCCGTACCTAGGGTGAAGAGTTCCGCCCGGGGTACACTACACAGCACGGTCTACCACATTTAGACCACAAGTCAATTCCCAGCACCGATCCACCGAGTGTGTGACCAGCCCAATCCATCGGGTACACAAGGTGAGATGAAGAGCAAATCGGACTGGGCGTCCTGTGTTGATGATAGGTCGTATGCCATCAGCGGACGATCCGATCGGATCGAAGGCGAAGGTTCGCGGGGTACCCCCCCCCGTAAGTTGGAAGGCCGGGCACGATGGTGGTCAGGTTCTCTACACTACGGTGTTCGATTTTGAACTTGACTCCACCACAAATAAGCTTGTTACAAGATTAACTGTAAATTGACAAGGTCAGTGCTAATTGGTTTATTTGATCCAGTTTGATTCGTGGATCATGGATCTGGATAGAGGGCCTACCCCCAGCTACGACATTACCATTGCTATAAATGAAAATAGAGATATACCTATTTTTGGTACAAACGTTATAATGCATATTTTGAACTGATCTCACATTGTGTATCCATTACATCTTGTGGTTACACTGACCATGTGGACCTTAATGTAGATGATGTTGCCGATCTAATCGTTTGTGGAGAAGCTATTAAGAAAAATACCAACACTTCAAGTGTTGCCATCCGCTAACAGAAAGTTACATTGAATTAAGTGCTGCCCGAGTGATGCGATTGGCTGAAGGGGCTGTCCGGATAATGTGACTGGTTGAAGTAATGCACGGATGTTAAGCACGAAATAGCTGAACAGGTGTGGAGCACCAACGTAGCGATGGAAAGCGCCCGGATAAGTCAGAAACGCATTGACGATGCGAGATAGAGATCAGGAAAAAAAAGAAGGCAGCGTTTCAGGTGTCTCCATCGCTGGTGAGAATGCCTTATCCGTCTGTATTTGAAAGGTTAAAAGTTTTTTAGGAAGAGACAAAGCTCACTTTTGAGCCTCTACATAATCAATTCAAATGTCGATCTGAATTCATGGGTCTGTCACAAGGTTTCTGCGATAAGCTTATATACAAGCCTATCGTAAAATGGCGAAGTTTGTTACCAAATATTATGAGTGGACCAATGGGATTGCCTGAGTTCGTGAAGGGACTGAACAACGGTACCGTCAAGTAGTATCTCTTCCAGCATGATTACAGGATGCTATATTCCAAAGCATCCAGTACAGATTTTAGTATACACAGTATAATTGTGTCATTTGAAGAGGGAAAGAGCTCTTGGTGTAGCGTGCAGGTGGTAATCAAAGCCGAGGATGCTCACCTTAGCGGTATGCAACCGCGACATAGTGGGGTGGGGGTCTAGAACCGATGGACATTTCAATTGCGGTTGCTTTTACTCCAAATCAACCAATGAATATGATACAATTCGCTGCAATAGATGCGAAAGGCTTTGAACTTGAGTGCATGGCACCGTGTCCGGCGCTACCAAGCAGTAGACACGAAATAACCTTTGTTATAGGGAACTCCTATAGGAAGAAATGTTTCATATGCCGACATCGGGAATACGAGGGCCAAAGAGCAGGACGGGTCAATCCAATGTCTGGAAGTTCTGGGTGACGCAAAAATGCACTCATAGTCCTGAAGGTTACACAGCATGGGACCGGTGTCAGCATGCGTGCATTGTTTGATACCGGTGAATCGACATTTGTGTCTGGTTTTGAGAGCACAAACTTAGCGTCGTCAACTTCGTTAAAGCACCACGAAACATGTTTTCAGTCCGGTTAGCAACAAGTGTAACTTTAGCAATGCCAAAGCGTATAATAAGAATTGGACGAATTCTCATTCAAGGATTAATATATATCGTACACTGTAGCCGGTACGTACACGCACGGTGCGGCTAGCGCACAGAGAAGACTTTCCTAAAGCGGCGATGTGCCGCTACTTAGCCGATACGCCCTTAAAAAGGGCTTAGTAAGAGAGAACTCTCTTACTCGGGGCCAAGATTCCACTTTGGTTTACTAGTTAGCACAAGCTAACGCCTTAACACAAGGCTCCCTTAATAAGGATGTAGCTAAGGGAAGAACTACCCTTAAACTACTACACTCACTACGCTCGCGACCGGTCGAGGTCGAGCGTCCTGTAGTCTTTGAGTGAAATGTAAACTGAATGTATATTTAATATGTAATTAGCCTAAATTAATTTAAACTAATGTAAACTATATGTAATACTAAGTAGAACTTACTAAATTCGTACCTAGCTAAAATGTAGTGTACACCACCTGTGTACTAACACGTGGATGGATACCACGCCTCAACCAATGGCTCCTGCCCTGATTGGTTAAAATAACCAATGGTCCAAAACCTTTCGGACCGGTCAATACTATCCCCAACCGTAGTGTACTCACGTACACCACATACTAAATGTAACCAGAATGTAACCCTGTTACATCCTCCCCCATCAAGACTATTGCTTACGCAATAAATCAAATTTATTTGGAGAACTCCAACTGCCAGAACCTCTGGCTAACCATGAGCACCATTAGTGGTGCTGTGGAGTCTCCTCGAGAAGAGGAGGTAGACTATTCCGAGAACTCGGAGGTGGATGCCCTTGGGGATATCTCCCCAAAGGCTGAACGCGATTTCGGCAGCCTAATCCGTTCCCCACACGTGGGGAAAATGCACTAACTAGTGCGCCACCCCTGCCAATGTCGGATGATTCATCCGGATCGCCGAAGGCGATCATCACCAATGAGCTGGACGCAGCTCAAGAAACCCAACTTGCCGCACAGGCACTAAGGGCTGAGTTACGCGCCCCCAAACGCCCGCCACGGGCGGCATATAATTTTGAAGGTCCTCGTGACTTTCCAAAGTGGGCTAGGAGTATGGTAAGGAATGGTTCAACATTCTATACCCCTGGCCCAGCTGGCTGAACAGCCGTATCAATGCGAACGCCGGGAGAAACTCCGGCAACAACTGCTTACACAGAAGGGGTTCACTAGCGTCTCATACCGAGAACGCCTCGACAGGCAGGCACAGGGTGCCCCTGTTGAGAAACTCCGCGAGGTTCCTATCATTCTCTCTCCAGGAGAAAATGCCGAAGATGCAGAAAAGAAATTCCGCGCTTGGGAGGAAGGGGAGAAGCTTCTCCCCAGCTTTAATGAGCTGCACAACAGCTATTCCCGTCGTGACGCTTGGGTGGAGAGGGAGTTGCGCATGGCATTCGCCAGAGCCAAAGCATTGGAGCTATTACTTGCCCCTTATCGCACGCGCTACGCCAGCGCCCCTGCCCCTACCGCGGTTCCAGAGGACAGTGTGAGCGCCACATCTGCCTCCGGCGAACTCCCAACTACTGGGAGTGAAGGGGCTTTTCGCGCCCCTTTGGTTGTTGACCCGCAGCGGGATTCTCCCGCTAGAAAGCGTCAACGACGTCACGGCAATCCTGCCGTAGGGGAGTCTCGGACTCCCATGAACTCTGTGAGTGTGGATAATCCTTCCACTTCACCAGATACTGGGTATGACCCCGATGATGGCGTCGTGCCATCAGAAGCTCCACATGGAAATGTGGAATTACCCCCGTATAGAGAAATGGAGGAGGAGGTCGCGCTATTGCGACGTGAGTTCCACGAGCGCTGTGATCGACACAGCCGTCGCATCCATGATGCCCAGGAGGGACTCCGCGACGAGGGGAGTGCGAATGAAAGAATCTAGGGGCGGCTTGCCTCCCTCGAGTCTCTCGTTGCGGATCTTCGGGATCGTATTACGACCCTGTCGGAGATGTTCCGACCTGTCGTACCTTTCGGCTATCCGACTTCCCATCCTCCTCCAAGAGGGGACCCGCCTCCGGGTTCTGGTATGGCTTAAGCATACCCAAGTAGAAGGTTGGATGCGTACGCATCGCCTTCGGGATATCCAAGGTATACGACAAGACCTTTCGGGCTAGTACCTTAAAAGGCCCCACAAACCTGGGGCGCAGTTTATTCCGCAGCACGTTGGAAACTGCATGTGTAGGAAGTTTTTTAGCGTTTAATAAAACACTTTCTCCTACTTTGTAAACCTTGTCGTTACGCCGCCCCTTGCGGCCATGCCTGCTCCTTCTGCTTGTCCTGGCTTCCCGCCACGGCATCGCAACCATGTCGTAAGACATTAAGGCGCGTCGATAAGAACTTATCTATGTGCTTTCGCACAGATACAGGGGTGACATCAGGGAATCCTCCCCCCTCAAGCCCTGGGCCACACACACGTGGCGTCAACGGAACCCTCGGATTCACCAATCCCTCCACGTAAAACGGGGTAAACCCCGTAGATGCATGTACCGAATTGTTGATAGCAAATTCAACCATCGGAAGCATCTCACTCCAACTCTTTGGAGAATCCGGACATAAACTCCGGAGAATTTCCACTACTACGCGATTAACGCGTTCCGTTTGATCGTCCGTCTGCGGATGATCCGCAGTAGACATGAGGAGCTTGGTGCCCAGAACCCTAAACAACGCTCCCCAAAACTGTCCCGTAAAACGGGAATCCCGATCCGACACAACGGAATCGGGTAGACCATGCTGTCAAAAGACACGGTCTAGGAACACTTTTGCTGTTCCTTGTCCATCAATGGACTCTGGCACCGCCGCCAGGTGAGCCATCTTGCTTAAACGGTCTACAAAGACCAATATGCCGGTGTTCCCCGGCCTTATCCTTCGGAAAACCGAAGATAAAATCCATGCTAATGGATTTCCAACACTCCGTTGGAACCGATAAGCTCGCCAAAGGCGCAGCTGAAATTGCAGAGGGTTTAACCCTCTGACACGTCTCACAGGTGCGTATATACGCACCGACCCACTTATACATATTGGGCCACCAATACAAAGCGCTTAAAGCGCTGTAGGTCTTATCCCGACCTAAATGACCCCCGGTAGGGGCGTCATGTGCCTCAAAGAGGACTCTATACTTCAGTTCCTCATTATGAGGAACTACCACCCGCGTAGTGTCCTCCGCACTCGTGCTATAAAATAGCAGACAGTAACAGTACCTGTAACGGTGTAAAAGAGCTCTAGATCGACTTGACAGGGTTGGCTCAGACGAGCCAAGACCTTTTTCACCTAACGCGCGGATAAGCGCCGTACACTGTGGGTCTTTCTCATACGCCTGGCGTATGAGATCCACCACAGATGTGGTGACGAATGTCGCGTGAGCGAGCTCGTAATCGGGACGACGCGACAACGCGTCTGCAAGCACTTTCTGCTTGCCAGGTTTATAATTAACCTCGAAGTTATACTCCTCAAAGAAGGAGAGCCAACGGGCCATCCGTTGGGAGAGATGAGGCGACTTCGTCGCTGTCCGTAGGGACGCGTGGTCAGTATAAACCACGAACGGCTTCGATTCGAGTAGGTGAACCCTAAACTTGACAAGGGCATACTTCATTACAAGTATCTCCTTGTCATGAACGGGATAATTCCGTTCCGCAGCTTTAAGCTGCCTCGACTCAAACGAGATAACGCGTTCCCTTCCTGCATCGTCTGCTTATAACAAAGCACATACGATTGCGAAATCGGGGGCGTCGCAGACGATACTAAATGGTTTCCAGGATCTGGGAGAGCAAGAACGGGAGCTTTTAACAAGCTCCCCTTAACCGCCTCGAAATCGTTTTGGTGTTTGGTTTCCCAAACACCACCAATCAACATCCATCTTAAGAAGGTCCGTCAATGGCTTCGCCATTTCAGCGTAGTTCTCGCTGTACTTGTGGAGATAGCTGGCTAATCCAATCCACTTCCGTAAATCTCTAAGATTTACAGGCGGAGGTCACTCCACAATGGCTTTCACCTTCGCGGGATCTGCCCGCACTCCATCCTTACCGATGAAGCATCCGAGGAAAGGAATTTCCTCAGCACCAAAGATACATTTGGATGCGTTTGCATACAACTTACGCTCTCGCATACATTCGAGCACCGCTCGAATGTGTATCAGATGCGTCTGAACATCAGACTAGTCGCCTTCCGCACGACTATGAACGAATATATCGTCGAAGTACGTCTGAGCGTACTTCCTATGAGGGCGGAAGAGTTGAGTCACCAAGAGATTGAAAGTAGCTGGTGCATTTGAGAGCCCTTGTGGCATAACAAGCCACTCCCACAGCATGCCGCTAGGCGTGCTGACCGCGTAAGCGGAATATCGGACGCTCGCATGAGCACCTGATAATACCCTTCCACCAGATCTAAGGCACTGTATACAGTACAGCCCGTCATATTGTTCTGGAGGACATCCTTCCGAGTAATCGGAGTCTGCATGGGTAAAGTAGCTGCATTCAGCTTGTTATACTCATGCACAATGCGCCACTTTCCGTTTGGTTTACGAACACAAAAAGTGGGAGATGAGTGGGGAGACGTGCTCTCTCGTACCATCCCTTCCTCTTCTTTCCCCTTGAAGAATGCGTCGATGACGTCGAATTGTTCCATGGGTAGAGGACACTGCCTAGTGACGCAGTATTTGGTTCCAGGAACCAAATCAATTTCATGTCGGACTCCCCGATCCGGTGGTAACCCCATCGGTGGGTTGTCACTAATGACATCTCCAAATTCCTTTAACAAGAAATGGTAAGGGTCCTCAGGATCCGCGAGGATCTTGAGGCCGCTTCGGGCATTTAATGCCTGTTTGGTTTGCACCAAAACTGACTCGTCCATCGTGGATGAGGAGTTCAACTCCTCTTCCGGACGTAATACGACAACCTCTTCGATTTCACCTGCTTTCAAAGCAGTTCCAAACTCGTTGAAGGACATCTCCTTCAACGACAACAGTTCGCCTACCCCAGGCAACCGTTCAAGGTTCTGTGACAACATCTGTCACACTATTCAGCATCCGATAGGACTGCTGACTACTGGCCTCGGGACTCATCCCGAGACCAAGATGGGGGGAGTCAATTGCCCCATCTATTGGAAGCGCATCGCGCCTATCCACAGGGGTCTCTACCTCTACCACGGGTGACTCGCCGTTATCACCTTATAAGGCGTGGTCGGAATCATTTCTGACGTGCGAAAAAGATGAAGTACGGGTCTCTTCGCTTGTAAGCGCCTCGCGAGTAACCACAGGGGTCTCTACCCCTACCACTGGAGTCGCAACTTGTTCGCCGAACACGGCGTGGTCGGAATCAGTTCCGACCTGTAGAAGAGAAAACTACGGGTCTCTTCTCTAGGAAGAGACTCGCGCATAACCTCATAGGAATCCACCTCTATCACTGGCGACGCACCAGTCTCGCCGTTAACGGTGTGAGGATTAACCGCCGAATCCCCATCGTCAAGGAACTCTTCCTTGAACTCATTGGGACTGATCATCTCAGACATCCCAATCTCTGGCATCTCACGCCAGTATTGCTTTTGCGATTGCGCAAAGGTGGTTTCATGACTCGCCAATGCTTCACCCGACCGCGGGTGCGTTGGGCCAATGGACTTAGACTTCCAGTCTATCCATGGCTCGTGGCGTTCCAGCCACTTCATGCCCAGAATTAGGTCATACCTCGAGTCCAAATCCAGGACTAGGCAACGTTCTAAGCTGTCGAAGTCTGCAAACTTCAGCTTAAGGTCAATCGAGACATTGGGTACAGAAACCTGTACGCCCGTCGCCAGACGGACTGTGACAACGTCACGAGAACGTGCCTCTAAGGTCCTCGGCATACAGCCGACTCTTCTCCACAGGAGCTCGTCTGACATAATTGTCAGACTCTCCAGTGTCTATCAAGACTCTCCAAGGCTTATCAAAGCCTTTCACGTCCGCAAGGACTACCAGCAAACCTGGCTGGTACACCAACTCGGTGCTAGAAAGCACCGCTTCCCTCGGGGCTTTGTGCTGTCGTCCCCTACCCTGGGGTTTAACAGCACTGAGGGATCCCCCAGTAGGGCGCCCCGCCCTACTGGGAGCCGTCGTTTCCCGACAGCTTGGGCGAGGGCTCCTTCCCTACCCCCGTCCCCTTAAAGCGACTATCTTGCTGGGGATTTTTCGGACATCTGTTCCGAAGATGACGGAAGGGAGTCGGTGTGACTCCTAGCGGGAGGTTTCTCTTCCGCTTCGACCTTACTCAGATCCATGGGTTCGGGACCCACCTTAGAGGAACGAAAGTTCCTCTCGGCGTTGAACGCCATCCTAAACGCCTCCCCCAGAGATTGGGGTCGGCATCGGAACAGTTCCGAACGTGCTGGCCCTTCTTTCAGTGTATCCGGTGCGTATACGCACGGTGCGGCTAGCGCAAAGAGGAAGACTTTCCTTTAAGCGGCGTTCGCCGCTACTTAGCCGATACGCCCTTATAAACGGGCTTAGTAAGAGAGAAATCTCTTACTCGGGGCCAAGATTCCCACTTTGGTTTACTATTAGCTTTCGCTAATGCCTTAACACAAGGCTCCCTTACTAAGGGGGTAGCTAAGGGGAGAACTCCCCTTACGCTACTGCACTCACTACACGCGCGACCGGTCGAGGTCGCGCGTGTGGTAGTCGGTTGAGTGAAATGTAAACTGAATGTATATTTAATATAGTTACCCTAAATTAATTTAAACTAATATAAACTATATGTAATAATAAGTAGAACTTACCAAATTCGTACCTAGCTAAAATGTAGTGTACCCCACCTGTGTACCAACATGTGGATGGCTGACACGCCACCCCCCAGGGCTCCTGCCCTGATTGGTTAAAATAACCAATGGTTCAAAACCTTTCGAACCGGTCAATACTGACCCTAACCGTAGTGTACTCACGTACATCACCTACTAAATGTGACTCGAATGTAACCCTGTTACATCCTCCCCCATCAAGACTATTGCTTACGCAATAAACAAATTTTTTTTGGAGAACTCCAACTGCCAGCACCTCTGGCTGACCATGAGCACCTTTAGTGGTGCTATGGAAGAAAACTATTCCGATAACTCGGATGTGGTGGAGCGGCCGATAAAAGTTTTTGACGCTTGATCAGGCGGTACCACGGCGCCCGGACTGCCGACTAACGAATGGGGTCCTCCGGTTGTCCTTAACTGCTTGTGTTTCTGCTCACCTTGTGTACCCGACGGCTTAGGCGTGGGTCGCTCTACAGGTGGCGGGGATGTAAGCACGGCAATTCCTTGATGACCCCGAGGCGACGAGTGTCCAGCAACAGGTCTAACGGGGCGTCAAGATTGGGGAACTTGTAATGAGTTGATCGAGGTGCTGATCAGACGAGAACCGGTATAATCGAGCTCGAATCAGGTGCGAACAGGCTTGATCAACAGTGATCAGGCTTGGGCAGGAACCGAAAGTCGTTGATCAGCTGAGATCGGACTTGATCAGGCTCGATCAGGCACTAGAAGTAGTTGATCAGCTGAGATCAGACTTTATAAGGCTCGATCAGACACTAAAAGTAGTTGATCAGCTGATATCAGACTTGATCAGGTGCCAAAAGTCTCTCAGGTACAAGTTGGTGCGATCTGCGGTTGTTGATCGCGGGTCACGAGTTGCAGAGTGTCGATCAGGTGTTGATCGGCGAAGGGGGTAATTGATCAGGCAGTGGAAGTCTTCACTGCCCAGTAACGGAGCCTATGGAGTCTTCAACAGCTAAAGGAGCACCCAAATATCTGTATTCCTAGCCTAGACCTACGAGGGGGGGGTAAATTTAACTTAATCCACCTAGAGTTACCGTGGGTCGCTTACAGCAGCCGAACTCTAGGGACCAAACGCGAACCAAACGTGGAGAGGTGAGAGCACTGCTCAATCACACTCTCAAAACAAAAAAACTTTACTGAAGAACCGCTGACACAGCGGGCGGAGTTGCGGGGTGAGTTCTCAACACCTACGCCTGCCGGTGGGCCAAAAACGCACAAAGTGCTCCCGCCCGGGACGTAGAGGTGTTTATTAACTAAAGGGAGGCGCTAGTTGCCGTCCCTGAGGTGTCCTTAGTGTTTGGACGAAAAAGGAGAACTTTCTTATTGCTTAAATCCTAAGAACTACCAATTACATAGTATCCACCAATCAGAACTACCCGTTCCAGCGTCCCCCGTCGACCAGTCCACCTGATTTATCCGTCGTCCGTCGCTGTTCGTCGTTGTACGCTGAGTACCTGTACGTAATCGTCCCATCTTCCTATGCCCTTTCTATGTCCCGACTATGTGCACCACGGTTGTACACGCAACTGTATACGCCGTGGTACACACAATCGTATACGATTGCGTACCCGATTTTTGTCCATAATCGCCCCCCCTTAATTAGGCCCAATAATTAGGCCCTATAATAAGGCCCTTTAATAAGGCCCTATAATAAAGCCCTATAATAAGGCCCGTTATTGGGCCCAATTATAGCACGCTTTACGACAGCCGCCTCTGATCCTCGTCCCAGACGTACAGTGGTTGGGGCGAGGGTCGATCATGCCGTTGGATATCGTGGATCATGCTACCGTTGGTCGGCTTGTCCACCATGACGTCATCGGCCAGGTGATAATCACCCATCGATCTGCCTGCACCTTCTCCCAACGATCAGATCCCGTTCTGTCAGGCTGTTACCGTTAGTGGTACGCCCCTCGCGATTCAACGTTCACCCTTCACCAACCGTGTCATCTGCGATCAAGCTGTCTCGATCAGGCATCCCTGCATTTCGATCATGCAAGCGATAACGGACGGCACCCCGGCAAACACCACCGACACTTCTGCCCTGGATCGGGACGCAGCTGATCAGGCAATCGCTGCTATCAATCAGGCTTACATCTTGCAAGAGGCTCTACACGCGCGTGATGATCAGATCGCCACGTTATCCGACTCGCTTGCGATGAGTGAAGACACTGCCCCGATGCTTCGGAAGCAGCTCGCTCGTGCCAAATGCGCCGTGGTGGAGCGAGATATTGCGATCAAGCGGGACGCCTTCAAACATCTCAAGCCATTGCGTGATTTCGTCGACACCGTAGTCAATGATCTCCAGACTAAGTTGAAGACCGTCGAAAGCGCTATGGCCGATCAAGAAAAACTCATGGTCGATCAACGCGCACAGATCCGGGATCTGGAAGGACGTCATGCCCGTGATAGTTATCATGCGATCGATGCATGAAGACACCATCGCTGATCAAGCGCGGGAGCTGGATCAACTTCAGCAGCGCATAGCCAAGTTACAAGAAGAATACGATCGGGCTGCTTCTGGGAATCAGCGCTTGTTCGAAGAGGCGCTCAGGCTCGCCTCCGAGATTAAACGGCGCAAACGCCAGTACAGTCGCCTCCGAAGAAAGAGCAAGTCGAATTGCATGAAGATGGACGAGTATACTGCCATCGTGGCCCATAAGCAGGAACTATCCGACCGGGTTGCGGGAGTGTCGGCCCTCCAAACTGAGCTGGACGATCTGCACGCCGCATATTCTCAGCTGGAGAACGAACATTCCGCCATGCAATTCCGCTTCGATCAAGTTTCCGTAGAACGCGACACGTTGCGCCATCAACTGCAGGAGGTTCAGGGCGAAGTCACACAGTTGCGCTCGTTTCACTCGGATCTCCAGTCTCAGTTGGATGGTATGTCATTGCGGATGCATATCACACCAGTTATCCGCACCTCTTCGGCGGGTTCTGCTCAAGATACACCGCCAGCTGGCCTTACTGATTCTCCTGACGGCTCGATCAGCCGTGCCGCCTCTTCGCCTAAAAGGCGTACTCAGCGTTCCCGATCCTCCTCTCGTCTGAAGCGGCCACGCCTCCTTTCTCCTATTTCGGAGGCGAAGACGGAAGACGATGACCCCCCAAGTCCTGATCAGGACGATGAAGGAGGATTTCCTGGCACGATTGCTTCTATTCCTTCCACGCCTACAATTAGCGAGTTCGGGAGCAAGGATCTACCTGATCAAGGCACTACCGGGTCTCTTTTTCCGCGTACGGGTGATTTCCAGACGTTAATCGCGGTGTCTGATGATGCCAGTGACGCCTACATCCTGCCGTGGACTCCGGATCAACTTGGTGGGTTTGATCTGCGTAACGTCACGGCCCAAGTGGTCTTTGACTACTTGACCCGCCCCTCAGGATGGTTGTTCCCGGCTGCCGTGCACACCCCTCCGGCTGATTCATGGTCCAGTCATTTGATTACCCAGCCGGAAGTGGAGCTGCTGTATTCTCAATGCACTTGGGGCGTTTTCACGACCATGTTGCCGCCCCTTTCTTTTCGCTCAGTCGGATGGTTCGCCGAATTCGAGACAAAGTACCGGTCATTTCTCGAACATCACGCGCTGGCGATCTGGGAGTCGACACATTACCTCCCTATCGCGAAAGGCCTTCGCGAGACGGATGACTTCTTCCGGGAATACTACAACGGTCGTCGCCAACGCAGAAGTCGTGCCGGAGCGACCTGGAAGAGGGTTGTGGATTTCGTCCTGCGGGGGATGATCGACGGAAGATGTGATCTCGACATTTTCTTGGACCCGTCGATCACTCATTGTTCTCGCAACCGTCCTTTGAAGTATGTCCCGGCCGACGATGGGGCGTGGTACCCTGGGTTCCTTTCGGACCCAACCCCGGACCCTAGTGGACGCGTTGAAGGAGGTTGATACCTTTGAACCTTGGTGGGTTCAATATCGTTCCTCCCC
Source organism: Peronosclerospora sorghi (assembly GCA_026184515.1). Lineage (NCBI taxonomy): Eukaryota > Oomycota > Peronosporomycetes > Peronosporales > Peronosporaceae > Peronosclerospora > Peronosclerospora sorghi. Next base: position 29,278,862 of record CM047587.1, on the reverse strand, counting down.
GAAATCCACCCTGGCCGTAAAATCCCTCTTATTCGTTGCAAGTTCTTCGGGTCTAGTTAATCGGTTGATCGTTCCGTCTTTAGTCAATAATCAATCTAGATCATGCCATTTCCACTGTGCTTCTTTACTTTCCAATGCATGATATAAACCGGTATTCTGTCGTCTTATCTTTCGTTACTCCATCACCTTGTCTCGTAATATCGATCGTAAACACATCACCTCAAGTCATTTATCACTTCTTCCTCAATTGTGAGTTTCATCAATCATTTTTCTTCAGTCGGTAATTCTTCGATCGTAATTCATGACCAGTTCGCCGATCACGCATTCGTTGGACTCTTCGTCCACTTTCATCACGTCAAACCGATGTCTGTTGATCCTTTTCCTCTCGAAGTCCTTGATCAGCACCTTTTGGACCTTGATAGGTATCTCTTCGTATCATCTTGTTGTTGCCATACAGGTTTTTCACCCTTAGGACCTCGTAAGGTATCTCTTCGTATGGTCTTGCACTGATTTGTCGTTACTTTGCCTTGTTTTGTGTTAGATGTACAGGTTTTGCACCTTTTGGAGCATCACAGTTCAGGTCTTCCTCGTCTACCCACGACGGCTCAGCATAACCTTTCCGGTAAACTTGATATTCGCGTAACGTTCTTCCATATCTAGTCTTTCGACCTGATCGGACATCGGTGATACGATCAACTTCAAATTCATCTGGATCTAGCGTCCTTTCCGAGCTGTCTTCAGGTAACAAAGCTTCATCGAAGTCAAAACGATCCTCTATCCCATCTGTTAGTGCAGTAGTAGGGCGATCTGGAAATTCCTTGACCAATTTCAACTTGTACAGGTGCACTACTGGGAACATACGATAGTCGGTGCCAGCTGTAACCAGTCTCGCCGCATGATTACCGATTACCTCATCGACTCTGAAGGGCTCATGCCACATGTGCGCCAGTTTCTTCGCGAACCCTTCTTTCACCCGATCAAGGTATAACCAGACCCTTGATCCAGCTTCGATCTTGTGTGGTGTCACTTGATCATTGCGCTTCTCAGCTCGCTCAGCCATCGCTTGATGCAATCGAGCGCTCACTTGATCACGGGCGTAACGATAGTCCTTTTGTAGATTATATCTCCACCGGCGAGCATCCCGGTATTTACGCCGAATTACACCCAGTTGCAATGTCGATTCCAGCGATGATCGTGGGTCCCAACCATACGCCAAAAAAATGGTGTTTCACCACGAATGCGATCGGGGGTCGAGTTCAGCGCGAATACCAGCCGCTCTGCATACAAGCTCCAATCTTTCTGGACGGCATCTGCTACATACATCTTGATTGCTCGCGTAATCGTCTGCGCCGTCCTCTCCGCCTTGCCATTCGCATGTGGACGGTATGCCATAGTGGAACTCTGACGTTGTCCCACGATTTTGTTGAACGCGCGGAATACTTCCGCATAAAACCTGGTTCACGATCGTGCCGGATCACTTCGCTAGCCCCGAATCGTCGAAACACACACTCTTCACAATTTTCGGAAACTTTCTGCGCTGTGCGAGACGATCCAGCTTTCTCGATCACCATACCCGTGAACAGATCCGTACAAATCAGCAGTTCAGTATGTCCATCCGTCGATCGGGGTAGTGACAGGATATGATCCATGGCTATCACTTGGAATGGGTACGTAGCCTCGATATTCCCCGGCGACATGCCCTTGATCGTAGGTTTGCCCTTCCTCGTCTCGCAATCTACGCATTGTCCGACAAACCTTTGTACGCTTCGGAATAGACCACGCCAATGGAAGTATCGTCTGATCCGCTGATATGTACGCCCTATGCCTTGGTGTCCTCCTTCCAAGCTCACATGATAGTGGTGGAGGACATCTGCATGTAGGGTCTCGGGTAAGACCAGCTTAATCGAAAGGTGCCGATCGTATTGATCATCTTTGTCATCGTTGGATTTTCTTTTAGCCATGTTTACACAGTAAATCAGCAATACTTGTTTATCGACATCGTAGTTGTCAGCAATTTTCGTGCAGTCCTTAACCTCATCTGCGCTCAATTGTGAGACGTCACCATACAGATAACTTCGCGAATCATGAATCCATTTCTCTTCGTCCTGTGCCTTTCTCACCCGTTCCACCCTTATCCCGGCTATATATATATATATCGGGCCACGTTGACGGTCGCGGCTGACGTAGGTTACGTGATCGTTTCCTCACTAGTACTTGCGGGGTAGTGGGATCTTCATTCCACGTGATCACTTCCGGCAACCTGTTGAGATCGGTCAATTCCTCCAGCGGTTTCACGTCATCGACTTCAAATCTTGTTCCACCTTGCATAGCCCTAGTGGTTATGTGATCTGCATTCTTATTTCACTCTATGTTGACATTAACTAGATCATGATCCGACCATTCGCGAAGGAGATTAAACGCACGCTGTTGCAACACTTGCAATCGCGGAGCTTTACACTCTATTTCGCCGCGCATTTTCCGGATTACCAAATTCGAATCTCCACACACGATCATCCTTCCTTTGGGGTATCTCGATAGTAGTTCCAAACTTAAAAGCAATCCATGTTATTCCGCTTCGTTCACCGTGATATCTGGTGCATGATCGGCTACCGCGGTCATAATCTTCCGCTCCGGTAATTTCCCTACGATAGCGCCGAACGCACCTACACATCGCTTGACACTTTCAGATCCATCGAAACTAATCACATAGAGTTCTTAGCCTTTTCCGAACGTAGGAGGTGGTACTTCAATCATCTACCGCGGTTGTTTTTTCGGTGCGATCGCAATCAGTGCTTGATCGATTTCGGTGCGAGGAGTGTTACTTGCAGCTAACGCCCCCATTACCTCCTCTTCTCCCTGTACACAATTCTTGATCTCGAGGTCCCATTGTGATAATATCGCAGCCCATCTGCCCAGCCGTCCTTCGAGCCCGTTGGATGTTAGTTACCATTTCAGCGTGGATAAACGCGACAAGACAGTGATCGTCTTTCCGACCAGCATCGTGAAGTAAACATCCAAAACCCGTAGAAGCGCCAGAACTTCCTTTTCGACGGGTATTTAGTTCAGCTCACCGTTCTTCAACGTTCGGCTGGCGAATGCCACGGGACAATATACTTGATCATGTTCTTGTACCAGCGCGGCGGATACCGCCCACTTGCTGGCGTAAACCACGATCACTGGCGTTTTTTTCTGGTCTAAGTGGCGCAGGGTTGGAGCTGACGCAATCTTCGCTTTCAGCATGCTGAATGCTACTTTTGCTCTGATTAATCGATCACCTTCCTGATCCATATTCTCCTTGCTCAACGATTGTCTCTTTAACTCTTGATAATCCATTTCCCTTAATTCGTAGAGCACAGCGGCATACATCGCGAAATCTTCGATAAACCGACGGCAGTAGTTCAAAATCCCCAAAAACGATTGCATGGACCGTAATGTGCCAGGGAAAGGCAAATAAATCAGATAATCCAAATTTTTCGGATTTGTTTCCAAAGCTCGGCTAGAGACATGATGCCCTAAATAGGGAACTTTGTTTCGCCCCCAGTACGATTTGGCCACGCTGTTTGATAAATTCCATTGATCGCACTTCTCCAACAAACATGCACCTTGTCAAACAGTGTAGTCCAGGTACGTGCAGGGATCAGAATATCATCGATATATGATCGCCGCTGCAGTACAGACGGGCCCGGTGTTTAGTCGGGCTCTCCCACCGTAAATACATCACCCGATTCGTCAGCACCGTCCTTAACCTTGAGATAACCATATAATGCGTTATTAATCAGCCGCTTGTAGATTTGCGGAGCATTCTTTAGGCCAAAAGGCATACTATTCCATTCGAACAATCCAAACGGAGTGACAAACGCCGAAATCTGACGCGCTCGATCGGTCATAGATACGACTCAAAAACCGCTCGCCATATCCAAAGAGCAAAACCACAGCGCTTTATGCAGCCCAACTCGGCCGCAGCATACTCGCACATTTCCTGACACTGCATCCCTGAATCAGCTAAGTAGAGTTCCCACACCTTGTTTACGGGTAGTCTCGTTTATCGGAATTGGTGTTTTCGGTCACTCCTGACGGCTGCTATAGTCCGGCGCGTAATTGGACGGCGTGTTTGCGTTGAAATTCATTTAACTCAGAGAGGCGAGGGAGTGTGTCAAAATTTTCGCTACGCTTCTTGAGCCGCCGTCGCTGATTCTTGGTCAAATACTCAACAACAAAGGGGCGCTAGGGCACATGATATAACAAGACAAACAGATTGTGAAGACGAATTTTCAGCAGTGCATAAGGGATTCAAGACACAGGCGCAACTTACTAGTACAACGGCGGGTCCGTTCATGGCGGTGAAG
>CM047587.1:29169449-29231649 GCA_026184515.1 Peronosclerospora sorghi | reverse complement strand
GGTCTCCCATGAAACGCTCCATCATTGCCTCAAACATGGCTTGGACGCTAGCTTGGGTCATGGTCAGCGTGTTGGCATCCTCCTTTGGAGGTACTGAAACCTGTGGGGGCTCCTGGGGCCCCGACCGGCATGCAGCCCCTTGCTGCCGCACGTCCTTTTTATGCTCCCATGGGGGTATGGTCCGCCCCCATGGTCATCCGCTCAACACCGACCTCCAACTCCGATGAGCTATTAGAGGCAGGTGGAGACTGATACAACGACTTATCGTCGGAGCACACATCATCGTATGCTGCCGTGACTCCAGCGGCCTTCAATTCCACGGTGGGAGTTGGGCGGCGAACCACCCCCACCAACGGCACCAAATGCTCATGGAGGGTCGACATCGACATCTTCCACTTCCAAGTGTCCATATCGAACAGTTTCTGCACGTTGGCGAGGTTCTGCACTTTTATGCCGACCTCAGCCAACATCAACAGCAGGTTCTTCACCAATAGCAACGGCCGATCACTTTGAATCGGCTCAGTGGTGGGTCCGAGAAGGTGATTGGGGATCTGGAGGTTTAAGATCTGCATGAATTGGTCTTCACGAATAAATCGCTTTAACTCGTGGATGTAATAAATCCTGGTCAGGTATTCTTCCTTGATAACCCCATCCCCGACCTGCGACTTTTCTTCCAAGTTGGCTTCATCGGATGGCATTCTGAGCCTCTGCTTGGGGACCTTGGGAAAGTGTATCGGATCGTTCCGATCAGCCTCCAAGTCGTTTTCATGTTTTACTTTTTTTATCAAAACATTCATTCAAATGCATAGGATCAGGACAAAAGTCCTGATCCTTTCTGGAAATATAGCAAGATTTGCTATAGTCCCGATCGGATCTGGTGGGAGCCTTATGGGGAGGAAAAAACTTATTAATCCCGATCTGGTCCTTTACCTGGCCAGATCGGACATCGCCATCCTTATCGACAACGAGAACATAAGGCGATAGCCGTTCCTTATGTCCTCTCCAGAACGATTCCACATTATTTCGTTAAAAATCGATTCTTCGCGATATATCATCGGGGTGATATCTACGATCACCAAGTGATCCGGGCACGCGCACCATTGTGGTGGAGTCAAGTTCAAAATCGAACACAGTAGTGTCGAGAACCTGACCACCATCGTGCCCGGCCGTGCAACTTACGGGGGGGGGGCGGTACCACTCGAACCTTCGCCTACGGTCCGATCTGATCGTCCGCTGCTGGCAGACGACCGATCATCAACAGGACGACTGGTCCGATTCGCTCGTCATCTCACCTTGTGTACCCGATGGAATGGGCTGGTAACACACTCGGTGGATCGGTGCTGGGAATCGACTTGTGGTCTACATGTGGGAGACCGTGCTGGGTAGTGTACCCTGGGCGTAACTCTTCACCGTGGGTACGGGCAGACCAATTATACTCGTAGTACGTATACTCCAAAGGGCAGATCGCTCAACCGATCGTAGAGCCCAACCAATACGAGAATAAAAGTCCAATACTCCAATAGTCCAGTAGGGAGATCCAAATGAGAACGTGACAAACTCCACGTACGATATCTCTACGTAACAATCCAATACTTGATTACACGTTCCAAACGTGTGCAGCTTGAGCTTGTGAAGCCGACCAATGCGTACTCCTGTCGAGGGACTTCCGGCGGGCCAAGTGCGCCTGTAGCGCGTCCCGGCCGGGTATAATGAGCTAGAGGGGATTACTCGACCCTCTGCTCCCAAATACTCTGCGGTGTGCAGAGGCGTCTAGCGTACTTAAAGATGTAACGACTTCTTGTTGAATTAAAGGCAAAAAAGCGACGACCCGGTAAAGCCAAAAATATCTCCCTACGGTCCCCAATATGTACATACATGAAAATATGTAAGTACACGCAATATCATGTGACTTAACAAATCCGTATTCTTGACATCCCTCACACACGATAGACTTAAAAGCCTCCTTTATTTCCACCAATCCGATCGCCGATAAGCGGATCGGTGTGCTGCTGACACAAAGCGACCAAAATTCTCGAGTCCACTTCACCACAGTACACACAATCGTATACGATTACGTACCCAATTTGTGCCGGCAATTGGACCCCTAATTAGGACCCTAATTAGGACCTTGATTAGGCCCAATTATAGCACGCTTTACCACAGCCGCCCCTGACCCTCGTCCCAGCCGTACAGTGGTTGGGGCGAGGGTCGATCATGGCGTTGGATATTGTAGACCATACTACCGTTGGTGAAGTTGTCCACACCCATCAATCATGGCACTATCGACCAGGTAATCATTACCCATCGCTCTGCCACTTCTCCCGCCGATCAGGCCCCCATCTGTCAGGCCGTTACCGTTAGGGGTATGCCCCTCGCGATCCAACGTTCATCCTCCACCAACCGTGGCATATGCGATCAAGCTGTTTCGATCAGGCATTTCTGCATTTCCGTCATTCAAGAGATAACGGACGGCATCCCGTCACACCACCAACGCCCCTGCCCTGGGTCGGGCCGCAGCTGATCAGGCGACTGCCGCCATAAATCAGGCTTACAGCTTGTAAACTGGTTTATTTATTTAATATAAAATTAGCCTAACTTAATAAACTAATATAAACTATATGCAATACTAGGTAGAACTTACTTAATTCGTACCTAGCCGAAAGTAATGTGCACCACCTGCGTACCAACACTTGGCAGGCTGCCACGCCTTCACCAAGGTCTCCCGCCCTGAATGGTTAAAACAACCAATAGGTCCGAACCTTTCGGACCGGTCAATACTTGACCTCAACCGTTGTGTATTTGCAGGGTTACATTTAGTTACACACCAACGTAACTAAATTCAACCCTGTTACAGCAAGCATTCCCATTATTACGCGGCCGTGATTAGCTAAGGTAACTCAGAATCCAGTAAAGAATCAAGAAATAATAAAGTAGAAAATCCAGTAGAAAATCCATTAGGCTTAGAGGTAGCGAACAGTTTGCGAACTAAGGACCTAAATTAAATTCACTTTGCATTTTACCATGAAGTGCTCAAACGACCTATAACTTCAATCCAGAGGGTGACAAAAGAGGAACTGAATGGTAGAAGTCCAATTGAGGTGCTGCTCGAAGCGTTACGGGAGGAAAATTATGAGGTGGAGGTTCTTTTGGATGCGGATTGACGTGTGACGCACGTGTTCTTCACTCATCCAGAAATGGTGGAGTTGAGGCTGTTCCATGAAGTTCTCGTGTTGGACTCAACATACAAGACAAATATGTATTGCCTCCCACTACTTCATCGTTGGGTCCACCGCCCTTTATTTCTCGTTATCCGCCGCCTTCGTCTTTATGAAGAATGAAGATGATGATTCGTACAAGATTACCGTGGATTTCTTCCGAAAGATGTTTCACGAGTACGCACTCCCTTCAGTCTTTGTTGTGGATCGGGAGCTTGCTTTGATTGCGGCATCGAAGGTTTTTTTTTCAACGCCGCTATCCTCCTTTGCATTTGGCATATCTAGAAGAACGTCACGAAAAATTGCAAATCCGATCTTGGAAGAAATTATGAGTAATTTTTTAAAGATTGTAATGTGGTAAGTTATCGCTTCTTTCCCTCATATAAGTCTAAATGACTTGATGTTAACAAGGAATTCTTTTGCAGATGGTGCACGCCGAATCCGAAACCGTTTTTGAGGAGCTATGGTCCAAAATCCAAAAGCGTTACCAATCATACAAAACAGCTGTGGAGTCCTTGAGGAAGACTTGGATAGATCCTTTCAAGGAGAAATTCATCGCAAACAAGGTTACGCACTTCGGTCATTCGCTCACCTCTCGCGGCGAAGGAGGTCATATCCGATTGAAAAAAATACCTAGGAAAAATCAGGTCGGATCTGCCCCAGTGTTTCAAGAGGATTAAGCAGTCCATGGAGAACTTCCTCACGGATTATCGTGCAGAGCTTGCAAAGGATCGGATGCAGATTTCGTTGTTTGCCCATCCTTCGACAAGATCTGACATTCTCCAGAACGTTACAAAAGCCATATCAAACTTTTCATTGAAAAAAATTAACGAGCAGGTACGTGGTTGTTGATATACCTGTTTCGCTGTTTAATGGTCATCTTTGATGAATATTGCACAGCATGAACTCGCACGCCAACCCGTCAAGGATGACTACAAAACTTGCTGAAATTCTTTCACCACCGTCTTGGGTTTGCCCTGTTACCACCGTCTTCGTCAGCTACTTGAAGCCAAAAAGCGGATTGAAATTGGCGATGTTCACTGCCATTGGTACACAGCAACGTTCGCGCCACTCAGTCCGGCGGGAATCATAAATCCACAAGATGAGCTTCCGGTCGTCCTTGAAAGCGTTGCTTCCAACCTGGCCTCTATTCCTGACCACCAGCAAAGGGCTGCAATTGAACAGCTGCATGGATTATAGCAGCAGTTACCAGAACCAATCAGGGAACCAGAAGTTGCCAGAACAAAGGGGCGGCCTAGCAAGTCAACAAGGAGAGATCCATCGGGCTTCGAATATGCCGAAGGAACTGTGAAGAAAAGGCCACCAGAAACTTGTGGAGCATGTGGACAGCCTGGACACCGCAAGAACTCTGCCACGTGTCCGAATAGATTGGCCGACGGGGGAACACAAGGCGTACATGCACAAGTCCTGAATCTTATGGCGACAGGATCATCCGTGGAAAATTGGCAGGACTTGCAGCACCGATGGCTCATATGGCGTTTCATTCCGGACCTACGTTTGTGGAGAGGAGAAACAGTGGAGAAGGAAGGGAAATTTGGCGGACTTGTGTTTGTGAAGAGGATGAATGATTATGGGAATGTTTGCGGGTGTTTGTGGGGAGGAGGAATGATCACAGAGAGAAGAAATGATCCTGGGGAATAACCGGCGGGCTTTTATATCTATTTATATGTATATATGTCGTTTCGTTAAAGCTCTGCCAGCATTTCGCGATTGAGCCATTTTCCATTGCGCCATGTCTGTCAAAAATTGTGTCCAGAGTAATTTTTGGTATGTCCCTTGCGGTGCCTTTCATTAGTAGCAATATTCATTTCGTACTTACTAGTAGATAAGATTGTGTTCTGGTACACGATTGTGAGTACATATGTTTGAGTTCTGATAAGTGGTGTAGGATAAACAACAGATGAAGTTCGCTATAGCTTCAGCATCTTATGCATATTTCATGCTAAGCTAGCTAATCACTTCTCCATACACGTTCCATTGATTAAGTCCCTGACTTGGTTATCTTCTAGTGTTCTCTACGAGGTGTCTGTGGTGAAGCGGATTCAAGAATTTAAGTCACTTTGTGTCAGCGACACGCCGGTCAGCTTATCGGCAATCGGATTGGTGGAAATCAAGGAGGCTTTTAAGCCTATCGTGTTCGAGAAGTGTCAGGAACACAGATTTTGGTAAGTCACATGATATTGCGTGTACTTAAATATTTCATGTTTGTACATATTGGGGACCGTAGGGAGATAGGATTGGTTAGTTATTGTTTTGGCCTTTTAACTCAACAAAGAAGTCGTTAGCATCTTTGCTAAGTACGTTGGTCGCCTCCGCACGACGCGGAGTGTTTGGGATCAGAGGGTCGAGTAATCCCCTCTAGATCATTATACCCGGCCGGGACGCGTTACAGACGCACTTGGACCGCCGGAAGTTCCTCGACGGGAGTACGCATTGGTCGGCTTCGCAAGCTCAAGTTACACACGTTTGGAACGTGTAAGCAAGTTTTTGAATTGTTACGTGGAGATATCGTTCGTGGAGTTTGTTACGTTCTCGTTGGATCTCCATATTGGAATATTGGTCTTTTATTCTCGCATTGGTTGGGCTCTACGATCGGTTAAGCGATCTGCCCTATTGTATTATACTTACTGTGAGTATAATTGGTCTGCCCGTACCCAGGTTGAAGAGTTCCGTCCAGGGTACACTACCCAGCACGGTCTCACATTTTAATACCCGAATCAATTCACGGCGACGATCCACCAATTGTGTAACCAGCCCATTCCATCGGGTACACAAGGTGAGATGGAGACGCACAAATCGGACCAGGCGTCCTATGCCGATGATCGGTCGTCTGCTAGCAGCGGACGATCAGATCGGATCGTAGGCGAAGGTTCGCGGGGTACCCCCCCCCCGTCAGTAGGAAGGCTGGGCACGATGGTGGTCAGGTTCTTGACACTACAGTGTTCGATTTTGAACTTGACTCTACCACATGTCTACCGGTGTTGTTTTTATCGTCAACGGATTTCTGGTTGAGATATTATACGACACATACGATTTCAGTATATTAACGACTTAAATCACATCTATGGCTCAAGATTCTAACTATCTACGCAAGGATGGATGCTGAAGCATTTAAACTCGTCATTCATTCATCAAGATGATCATTTTTATTTACACAAAGTGCCATTTAGTCACTCCACCCATTAGATCATATCACTGACGTAGCGCTGCATAACCGCCATTCGTGCCACAACTAGAGCATTAGCAGAAACCGAGTAAGGATGCTATGTGCTTGGTCATGGTCGACAAGATTCTCTGCAGATAGATGAAATAATAGCGTTTTTTGCAGACGTGCCTTGTTTTATTCGTAGCGGAGCTCTTGATGTTTATGGATGGGCACATGAATACGTTATCTATGCGCGTGGGAAACGATGTAATCGCTGAGGATCTTAAGATTACGCGTGAGGTAACGATTTGTGCTATTGCTACTATCGCTATCACAAACTTTGATAAATCACGTACGTATGATTACCATAGATACTTTACTGCTCTCTGAAGAATGATAAGGGTTGTGCTAGTGTTGAAATGTTTCTTTGTCCATTTGCGCAAGAACTGAGTAAACTTGAGTCGTAGATGTTAATATTAACCTTGAATAAATTGAATGACTTTCTTGAATATTATCGCAACCAATACCCGTTCTTGATGAACAAAACACCCCAAGATACTTCAAAGATAGTAACCAAGTCAGGGACTTGCTCAATTTAATGTGTAGGAATACTTAGACTTAGCGCAGTCTCATACTATCTGATCTGATAATTTTGATAATGTAGTAAACACGTAGGTAGATGCTTGCCGGTCGCTGTAAGGCACCGGTAATAAATCGTAAGGATGTAAAAACGAAAAGGAAAAGAGAAGTATATAATTAGAAAATTAGAAAAACCACCAAATATATCCACACGCATTTATAGTCAATCCGCTTCCGTCCTTTGAATTTACATTTCACACTAACTTCCCACATGGGTACATGTGACTTCAACCTTTCGTGCCGCTCAAAATCATAATATATACGTCTCGATACGGCCAAGGAGGAATTTACTGTCTAAATTTAGTAGCTACTTTGACGACGCAGCTCTCCAAAATACAAAATGTTGTCAGTAGAGTGTGAAATCGACGAGTTCTTGCATTTGTCAGACTAGCCAACTTTTTGGCGCTTCGTGCTCAACATATCCACCTCATCTTGTACATCGATACTGACCCAATGGAATCTATTGAGGTGAGTAATATCGGTATCATTTAATCTTTCTACGATGCATACTATCATCGCAAGCCCTTCAAACGTGATTTAATTTTTGACTGAAGTCGCTAAGCGTGAATGGTCCCGTTTGCAAGTGCGTTCAGAATTAGGATTACGGAACCATCATCAATCAAATTATTCTTAAGTGATAATGATGTAATCATCAGAGTGTGACAACCTATAAAAGCAGAAAGATCCAGTAAGCCGTTTATAATTCGCGTCTACCTGAACAGAAAGTTACCCAAACACGATCACCAAAATCATGCTTGAAAAAATTGTTGGCGATAGGCTGTCTTGTTGTGACCACAAGAACATGTGTATATTACTAGCACCGTAAGATAACTACTCTTTAGCATGAAGCTCATCCTAGTCTCCAATCAAGATTTTTCTCTTCAAAATTGTGACTTCCAGTTTCTGGAACTGCCGCAGCGCCAAGATGATCTCCTCGTTGTCTGTGGTGACGTCTCTGTCGTGCAACGTAAATATTTCAACTACATCAATAAATAGCTTTATATTATAATCTACATATCATGAATATTTAGGTTTAGCACTTTCTAAGCTCATTCTCCCAATATATATGGCTGTATTAACGACCAATCCCCGGTGCTTACCGCACATAGCCCCCTGACGCTGCCATAAAACCTCCCCCAAGCGCTGCGTCTCTCGGAATCGGTCGCCTGCCCACGGATAAAGGATTTCCCACGCTTTTAATTTCAAACATAGAGCATCTCCACACGAAAACTCCATCTCACGCAGACGGACTTTGGGCACTGACGAAAAGTTGGTGGGCCGGATGACCGCTGACAGGTATTTGACATAGGTAAGAAGTTTCTGGACGGGTATATAGAGCGCTACGACCGCCGTGTTTAATAATTCCTACCCTCATGTTTAACTAGATACGTAGAGAAAAGGAGCTGACATCAATTAGAGTATTAGCGCTTGTTGGTTGGGATTGATCAGATCTAAAAAGAAGCTTACACATGCTTCGGCGCATATCGTACTATGACACTCTTTGTAACGGGGTTACATTTAGTTACGTTGGTGTACGTAAATACACAACGGTTAAGGTCAAGTATTGACCAGTCCGAAAGGTTCGGACCTATTGGTTGTTTTAGCCAATCAGGGCGGGAGCCCTTGGTTAAGGCGTGGCAGCCTGCCACGTGTTGGTACACAGGTGGTGTACATTACATTTTCGGCTAGGTACGGATTAAGTAAGTTCTACCTAGTATTACATATAGTTCACATTAGTTTATTAAGTTAGGTTAATTACATATTAAATAATAAATCAGTTTCCTAATTACACTAATCCAGCTAGACTTCCAACCGGGAACGGTCGGGCTTGCTGTGAGTGTCGTAGCAGGGGAGTACCTCCCCTAGCTACTCCATACTAAAGGGAAGCCTAAGGATAAAGCGTTAGGGTACGCTAACAGGAAACTGGGGAAATCTTGGCCCCGAGCGAGAGAGTGATCTCACGCTGAGCCCTTTCATTAGGGCATATCGGCTAAGTAGCGGCGTATCGACACTTAAGGAAATTCTTCCTCTGTGCGCTAGCCGCACCGTGCGATTACGCACCGGCTACAATCTTGCCATTTAGCGTGTTGTTTAATTGAATAAAATATTTTTGATGCATTATGTTGCTACTACATATTCTGTAAGATATTTACCCAACGGGCGCCGTCCAGCTGGACTTCCGTCGGGCACCATGCTGTTTGACCAAAAAAAATCCATCGAGAAAAAGCCTCGCCAATCGGCCTACCCACCGTTAAAAAAGTAGACCAATGAACCTGCCGAAGTGATCTTGAAATCGATTCCTTCGTTCATTCATGTATGAATTACTCCAATTCCCACACATTCTTGCTTCTGTGTTTTGCTTGGACTTGTGCCATATTGAAGCTTATCAAGTCTGTACTTCCCCTGATCCCGAGAAAACATTCCTTATATATACGGACATCCCTCTGAAATCTTATCCCCTGATAGTTAATAAATTCCAGTAGTTTATAAGTTTCGGCTTCCACCGCTGTCGTTCCTATGTGGAAATATTATACATTGATTTTTTTCCGCTAGTTTATACCCTCCCATACGCTATAGTTTCCACCTTCCACCGAGGCTATAAAGTTTCGGAGGGACGTCTGTATGTGAGATAAATCTTTTGAACCACCTTCATTTTTCCATATTCAACCATTTATTTGCCTAATGCATCGGCTCCATACCACTCAATGTGTTCTTGTAATGTCTGGATATTCCGCTAATAGACTACTTAATTCTCGGCTGCCATAGCCAAGCGATACTTTACTCAAGATCTCGATCCCGATATTTCTACCGGATACGCATCTGTAGATGGTCTCCCACTTGTGGCGCATATATGGTAGCTACATACGTGGATGTCTAAACTAACTGGCCCAAATATCTAAACTCACTGGCCCTATAAATAAAGGACTGGCCCTATAATAAAGGGTCGCCCTACGAACACGATGGAGATATTAGAGGAGGACCCCAGCAGTTAGGCCACACAGTCACCAACTATGCGTCCTTTCTTACGCTTGCATTGCTTGGGACTCCAGAAGCGTTGGAGACAATAGACCGGCAGTCGCTGTACCGATTCTTCCTTGCAAGGAAACATGTGGCTTCGGGAGCCTTTACAGCTCATGATGGAGGGTGCGTGACACATGGTAGTATTGATGTTTCTCATCTTTTTTACGCATTGTGCGTTCTGTTGGCAGTGAAGTAGATGTACGCGTGACATACTGCGTCATCTCCATTGCCAGTTTGTTCGGTATATTAACGGATGAGCTAAAGTCTGGCGTCGTGAACTACGTGCTGTCTTGCCAGACGTATCAAGGCGGATTTGGTGGTGAACCAGGGAATGAGGCTCATGGTGGATATGCATTTTGTGCCGTCGCTACCTTGTATATTCTAGGAGCCGTTGATCAAATTCGTGAACTACCGGGACTGCTCCATTGGCTCGCAAATCGACAGATTCCCTTTGAAGACGGCTACCAAGGACGAACCAATAAGCTTGTCGATGGCTGTTATAGCTTTTGGCAAGGCGCTGTTCCTGCGCTACTGTGTGATGTGTTGCGAGAACGGTATGGTGAGGATATCCATTACCAATGTACCAACAGATACTGCAAAGGTATATTCTATTATGCGGACAAGAAATTACGGGCGGTTTACGCGATAAACCTTGCAAGCCGCGTGATAACTACCATGCATGCTATTGTCTTAGTGATCTGTCGATTGCTCAGCATGGTGATGGCAGAGATGACCCCGTCGTCTACGGAGATGGATCGAACCTCCTTAAACGCACGCATCCTGCCTATAACATTGCTTACGACAAGGTAATGAAGACAATCGAGTATTTTAAGGCCAAGGGCCACTTTCATCCTGAGTAGTTAGAGCCGAAACGTTACAATTAAATATATCTACCCTAGAAACGTTCTAAGAAGTCACTATTTCCCATTGCGCCATTTGCCATTGCGCCATGTTTAGACACTTGGGCCAGTGAGTTTAGACATCAACATAAAAAAGAGAGTTGGTAGGGCCCTTCCAGGCGGGGACCGGGTAGGGCGACCCTATCTATAACTCTATTTCTTCTTTAGGTCAATCAATAATAGCCTTTTAGTGAAATTGGCGTAAGCGCCAGGAGGAATGCGCAGCATGTGCATCTATCTAATCTTCCTTGTCAATGTTTCGTCTAGGAGCTAATTCTATTGGTTGAAAGTCACGTGGGGGGTGCCCCTAGGGTGGAGGGGGTGCGGGTAGGGCGACCCTTTATTATAGGGCCAGTCCTTTATTTATAGGGCCAGTGAGTTTAGACATTTGGGCCAGTGAGTTTAGGCATCCATCCACCTACCTTCAGTTTCTATTTCCACTTTCGGCTATGGATATTCGTTACAAATTCGTAAAAAAACAGGCCCATACCGCTTGCACAATATGTGTGCCCCCTTTCTGGACTCTGCGCACACTTGATCGAGTGGGCTTTGCATCTTGTGGGAGACGTTTATACAATGCGCTAAATGCGCGTAACACCCCAAAATGCTGGTAATCCGTTAGCATATTGTGTACCTCCAGACATCTTGCGCTAATTGTTCTTGCACCTGTCTTGACTCCTTTGGTTGGCCCATTTAATGGCAGTATCTGGTTAAGCTACACCTTTTTCGAAAAGCTCTTCTAATTTTTGCGTCATATAGGAGCTCCTTCAGACTTGCCACCGTCCATGGATACCTATACAAATATGGATGAGCTCTGAATATCACTATCAAGGTTTCATATCTTCCCATCCTGGGAGATGTAGCGCCCACGTTTCCTGGAATGATGATCTTGCTCCAGAACCACCTTGGCTTTCAATTTCGTCTACTTGACACGTGTTAAGAGCTGTGGGATCCAAAGTAATTAGAAGGCTGGCGCGTCCCTTACACACTGGTTTATTCACACGCAATTTGATAGTCGGTCAACATATGCTTATATTTGCCAGAGTTTCAGTGGGAGTTTGTTGTTAAATGAAGCCTACCACTTATTTTTCCGTCTACATCGTTTTCATCTATCCTTGGTCTCCGTCAGCGATACTGTGACCAACCGATAAAAACATACGACGAATGGAATGTCGTAATCAAGATGTAATTGACTTTCGTTTGTTCGATATCTCCACCTTCCATCAAACCATACATTTTTTGCGTAACCGTGGCACAAGTTCATTTTCAATTCCACTCCAAACATTTCACGATCATCTCGGGTGAAATCCATACCTGTGGCACATTGAAGTGTGTGTCGTATCCATCTTCATTTTTTTGCCATCGGGTAAGCGATTGAAACTTCACCGTGCCGAGCTGGCGCACTCCAAAATTGGGCCATGGTGTGAACCGCCCGCCTTTACATTGTTCTACAATACAATCTTGGCCATAATTTGTTTTCCTTGTCACCTCTCACGACTAATCGGGCATTGTACCTTTCAATGGTACCATCCGATCATAATTGGTCTTGTAGACCCAATTTGTTGGACACGGCTCCATTCCAGGTCGTTTCTTTACCAGTCTCCAGGTTAAAAGATCTTTGAGAGACTTTAGTTCGGCTTGTCCAACCTGCTTCCAGATATCAGCATTTCTGCTTTCATAAGCTCCTTGAAAGACCTTGGATCTGGATCCGCCAACCGTAAACCATTTTAAAACCACTATTTACATATACTACATAGACGAACAGTGTATTTTCTTGTGCTGCTTCGGAATGTTTCTCCAATATCGGTGGCGATTTTTCTTCGTCAGATCAACATTGGTCTTTCTTACGATGTTCTTTTTTGGACTCCTCGAAAGCCATCGTCTTTGGTGTCTTCTTTTCTTCTTTCCGGGCCTTCATACAGGTTCACAATGTCTGGGGTTTTCGTTTTCATCAGAAAATCCAGTATTTCCATTTCCATTTTTGACTTGACCTTTTAGGTTACTTTCCTGTGCTTTCTTGAGGGAAGCTGTCACTTTTGCTAGCCTTTCTTCACCTCATTTTGTCCAGGCTTTCCGTCAATTTCTGACTTGCCTCTTTGTCGAACGTTTTGATGTTCTTCACACGTCGGGTGGTAGTTATCACCTTGTCCTTCATCAACAGGACCCTGTATCCTTTTGTTTCCTCGTTTTTTTCTAAAATGGGGGCGCTTTCATCATGCTTAGCGAGGGCCTTTTTCTTAGGGGACCTCTAAACCATGCAAGGCAAACTGAGAACGACAATATCCACAAGTGATGGTCGTTTTCCAGTCAACCATTAATAGGGTGACAGGTTCCGGGGTTGGCACGTGTCGGGGTGCGGGTGAGGCATATTCAGCCGTCTCCGACCAATACACAAACGGAATATCTGAAAATGATGCACCGGACCATGTAAAAAATGGCCCGATCATACTTTCATCCTTTCTGATTTTCCATATGAGGCTTGATTGCCAGCCGCCGTGACTTTTCTTCTAACGCCAGCATGTTTGCAGAGCAAGTCCACATTTTGGTACTTTCCTTTTCCATCCGTCCGCAAAACATGAGCTTGACATTCAAATTCATTTACAAACCATGTAAAATGTGCTCGAACATTCTCGCTGCTCGAGTTTTCGCTGTGAGCGGTGTGATCGGACATTTCAAGTCAGTGCAGATCACACCGCCTACACGCTTAATAAGCGTTTTTTTTCGGAATCCGATTTCGGCTGATTTTTTTTAGTCCTTTACCTTCCTGCAAGTCCTACAATTTTGGTCAACTATTATCCATTAACCACGCCTGACCTGGGTTTATCGGAGAGTTTTTCAACTGTATTATGTGCTAGATGATCCAGGCAAACGTGAAAATGATATTGGCTTCCCTTTGCATATAAACTCTGCACTTTTCTTGGCGGTATTTAGAAAAGTGCTTTGTGCATCGACGTAATGTTTTTGGCATCAAATTTGACACGAAAATCGATCTATATAAAATAGAACTTCATCGTCCACGTGCGCATTGAAAATTTATCGTAATATCAGATTCTTGGCATGTTTCGGGGCGAAATACACTTCCGATAGTTCAACGAACAATTTCCCAGTGCTCCTAGCGTTATCTTTCCAGTTTTATAAGCCACCATCCGAGGGCGTAAAACACTCACTCGGGCAAGAGTCAACAGCTTCTTTTAGAAGGTCTTAATTCGAAACAAGGTGCCTACATGCACCGCTGTCGACAATCCACAAATTTGCTTGTGTTTCCGTTCACAACCGTTTCAATCGACAGTTCCAGCAACAATCCTGTCGTTGATAGGGTGAACGTTTTGCGTCTAGTTGCTGTCAGACTTCTTGACATCTCTATCTGAATATTTTTATTCTATTTTACCCTTATGAGGGCAATTTGTTTAAGTTAAGTGACCCTTGGTCCCACATCATAACAAGTTCGCTTTCGTTCGGTTTCCACAACCGAATTCGCGAATATCTTTATTCCATTCCGTCTCATGAAAACATCATATTTGAGCCCCTACGATCTCGCAATTATGTTTTGTGCGTGGCACCGGTAGCGCGGTCATAGCTGGATATAATCGCGATTTTCAGCTGGGGAGCAGCAATTTTCACAGTTTTCATAACTACCTTTTTGCTCGACTCACTTTCTCTGGCAAGAGCTATTAAGTATAGATAGTACTCATCCAAGTCCTTTTCGGACTTTTCTCCGACGCAAACCAAAGAGCAGCTTGATATTAAAGCAATATTCTCCCTGCGTGCTATACATGTGATCCAAAATGGAATGAAAGTAGGGAGATATCGGCCACTACGTTCCAATGTTAGAACAGAAATGTTCCATGGCCGTACATTACAGATGTTCACCCAGATTGTAGACCTTCAACGTTCGGTCCAAGCAAAACCAGATGAAATTTCTGCAAGGTCAATTTCTTTCATGAATATATATACCCATTGTTAAAACTAGCACCAAGAACCGGGTATTTTCAAACCCAAAAACTTTTCGATGGCCAAATTAGGTATTTGGTGCACTTGGCCTGTCCAAAAACGTGGAACCTGCACGTTTTCCGCCAGTATATTCAAGCCACCCAAATTAAAAGCTGCACTCGGGTCTCCAGCGGGGGCGTGGCCACATTTCCACGTGGTGTCACGCCTATTTCTATTCCACAATCTCCATTCAGGTCGTTCAAGGTCTTGACCGAACAAAACATAATTTTTGTCGGAACATACTGCTTTGCGCAACCATGAGAAGTCCTTCCGTGACCCAGTACGCAGAATGGCCGACAAAATTTCCCCCAGCGCTTCCTTCACAGACACATGACCTGCCTGAACTTCGTTCAAATTTTCGCGTATGGTTTTCAGGACCGCACACTAGTCCGTCACAATATCATCACTTTGTTCATCCATTGATTATTCATTCGTAACCACATTTTTTCCTGGATCAAACAAACAAAACATAACTCCATTAAACCTCAACAAGTGAGGGGACGTCCACTAGCTCCGGAAAAACCGTGACAGAAATCGAATAGATCCCACTTGAAAATTCACAAACCATCTGTCAATTAGTCACTCCTTATGGCTTCTGTTTCCTTGAGTTCATTACTTGTAGAAAAGTCAGTCTTTACACAGTCTTATACTACCTGATCTGAAAGATCTGATCAGGAATGATTAGCGTCGATAGAGGCGCCTCGGTTGCTGTATGGCCGATGCTAGAAGTAAATTTAGATAAAAGTAAAGTGAATTATATAAAGTTAGAAAATTAAAAATCCGATTTGTAAGCTCTTACTAAATTTAGTCTCTTGTGTATCCATATGTATTTATAGCCAATGCGGTTTCATCTCTTGAAATTATACATTCACCAGAACTTCCAACATGTTTCTTGAAGGGATACCAACAGACTGGCTGTATGGGCCCGTTTATTACGAAATTGGAATTGACCCTTCATGATCGTGAAGCCGGTTGTCGTGCTTCACTACGCCAACGTATTGTGGTGGAGCGGCTGATCAAAGTTTTTGAAGCTTGATCAGGCGTTACCACGGCGCCCGGACTGCCGACTAACGAAGGGGATCCTCCGGTTGTCCTGTGACTGCTTGTGTTCCTGCTCACCTTGTGTACCCGACGGCTTGGGCGTGGGTCGCTCTCCAGGTGGCGGGGATGACACGCTGCAATTCCTTGCTGCAAGATTGAGATGACTTGTGATGAAGCGACTGTTGTCGATCAGGCTTGATCAGGCGCAAATAGTCGATGATCAGGGCCTCTGGTCGTTGATCAGGGGTGATCAAGGGTGACCAGAGCCAATAGTCGAAAATCAGATCGAGATCGACCTGATCGACCTGATCGGTCTGATCGATTTAGTCGATCAAGCACTAGTTGGCGCGAGTTGCGAACCGATGAACGCAGGTCGCAGGTTGAAAGATGACGATCAGGTGTTGATCGGCGAAGGGGGTACTTGGTCAGGCAGCGGAAGGCTTCACTGCCCGATCACGAAGCCTCTGGAGTCTTCTTAAACAGCTAAAAGAACACCCGAATATATGTATTCTTAGTCTAGACTTTACGAGGGAGGGGAATTCCACTAAATCCACCTAGAGTTCCCGTGGGGCGCTTATAGCAGCCGAACTCTAGGGACCAAACGTAAACCAATGGGGAAGATGTGAGAGCGCACTGCTCAATCACGTTCCCAAGACCAAAAACCTTTAAAGAAGAATCGCTGACACAGCGGGCGGAGTTGCGGGGTGAGTGCTCACACTCTACGCCTACCGGTGGGCCAAAAACGCACTAGGTGCTCCCGCCCGGGACGTAGAGGTATTTATTAGTTAGGGAGGCGCAAAGGTGCCGTCCCTGAAACGATCTGCTCGATCGTACGCAAAAGGAGAACTTTATTATTGCTTAAATCCTAAGAACTACCAATTACCTAATATCCGCCAATCAGAACTATCCATTCCATCGTCCTCCGTCGACCAGTCGACCTGATTTATCCGTCGTTCGTCGCTGTTCGTCGTTGTCTGTTAGGTACCTGTACTTAGTCGTACGTTCTCACGACGCCCCGTCTATGTCCCGTCTATGTACACCACAGTTGTACACACAACTGTATACACAGTAGTACACACAATCGTACACGCAATTACTCACCCGGTTGTGCCCACAGTCACACCCACAATTGTGCCCACAATGGTACCAATTTTGTGGCACACTTCACAACAGTATCGACCACCGCCTCTCCCTCTGCTTGATAGACATGACAATAGGTGTCATATTTTTATGCGCTTGAATACAAAGCGCTCGGATTAAAAAGGTCGTGATTAGCGTACCGAGTACGCTGAGAGCCGTTTGAAGCGTTTGGGACTGACGACCTAGACCTTTTCGAGGAGTTGGAGAAGCCTGCTTTTGCTCGAAATCAAGGCTATTGTTTAGAGCACATCAAATCTCTCCACGAACTGCATGAGACGGTACTGCGTATCAATAGTACCTGTGCATCCCCTTTTTGGTCATGCGTCGTGCATCGTTCGGACAGGGGGTGCACATGAGATGCACCGGAACACCACAAGGATTTTCTGCTTCACTCAGCTTACTTGAGGTGTGCTGGAGTCGAGTTCGAAATCAAACACCGAAGTGTCCGGAACTTGACCACCATTGTCCCCAGCCGACCAACTTACGGGGGAGGGGTACCCAGCAAACTTTCGACTGCATGCCGATCGGGTGACCGATCAGCACTGCAGGTCGCCTGGTCCGATTTATCTTCAGAAATCTCACCTTGTGTACCCATTGGTATGGGTGGTAACACACTCGGTGGACCGTCGCGCAATATGAATTTTGATGGGTACCAGTACGGAGGGTGGTACCATTTCTGGCCAATATCCAACGAAAGATAATCCAAACAATCCGATCGGCAAATGGAGCGGAAATCGTAACTGCAAATGCAATGAAAACTTGGGGAAGATCGCGAAGCGGTGTGTGTACCCAACCAATAATCTGGTGCAGACCGCGCGTAGCAGTGTGGGGACCCAGCCAATGAAAATTTGGGGCGGACCGAGTGACACGATGCGTAGACCCAACCAATAATCTGGGGAGGATCGCGAGATGCGGATGCGTAGACCCAGCCAATACAATGATAATAAACACGTTCCAAACGTGTGCGACTTGAGGGGTGAGTGGACGTTAAGGAACGCTTCCCGTCTTAGGACTTCCGCAGGACTCTATGCGCCTATTGCGCGTCTTGCCGGGAAAGTTTAGCTAGAGGGGACCGTGTTAATCCTCTGCTCCAAATGACTCCGCGGTAGGAGCAGCGACTTATGCGAACCAAAGGAAAACGAACTCTATATTTAATATCCAATTAAAAACCTAATATGTAAACTACATGCAAAATCATGTGACTCACCTAAATCTGCGTACTTAACACTCCATACACACGATTGGCCCAAAATACTTCCCCTTTTCAGCCAACCCTATCGCTCCAACTTGATCAACGGTACACCGGTACATGCTAGTCAAAAATTTCACCTTCACTTCACCACAGAGCCATTCCACTCTGTCTACTAATGATTGTTTCAAAAAGCGCTTGAGCAATGTCTGTTTTTGCGCAAGTAGCCCTCGATGTTTTGTTTTAGTTATCAACAGAAGCACTCCACGATTGACAGTGGACGCTATTATTCTCCCTATTCTCTCTTGTTGACTTCCGTCTCTCAAAGTATCGAGCCTTGGAGAACAAATCAATGAAGTACCGACGTTTTTTCATCGGTACATTGATCGAACTAGTGATTCAGGAGGTCTGCGCAGACCTCCAAAACGTCGACATTGACGAGAGAATGTCGATAGTTGGTGTTGTGATAGAGCTCAACCAGGCGCCCAATAATCCTCCTTGAGCGGAACACACGGTTCAAAATTTAAAAAAAGTCCAATAATGTCGAAGTCGTCATAGATAACTGTGTCCATCTGCTTCCGAGGAGACTTAGACATGGCAGGTTTTCTGAGTCAACATTTTCAACGGGGATATTTTTTGTCCCCTGTCTATGTGACTTTAAAACGATTCAGAAGAAGCGTCTGCTCTATATTTCTATGTTTCATATCTCACATTACTGTAGAACGCTAATATCAGAAGTTTGACTTCAGCTGCACTCATCGGGCGCCGCCTCGTTGCCGCCCAATCTGCCGCAGATAGATATTTTCGGTTTGGAAGAGAATCCATGACCAAAAATCGCTATCTCCTACTGGCCTTTAATACTATTGTTCAACTGTCTTAGTAAAGAGCTGATGTAATGGATAAAGCCATTAGTATTTTATTTGAAATATCACTGTTCTAAATCCGACATATGTTATCCTTACGGAAATTTGGATCCAAAATTTTCGTTATCCATCGAGGATTCGATTTGGTATATTCCCCCCAATATAAAAGAGATTTAATTACTCAATTAAATCGGTTCCCTGATATGCAAGTGCAAGAAATGAAGACGATACTGAAGCGCGTATAAGTTTCTTTTTATATCCGATCAATACCACCCACCAAATGTAACAGGGTTACATTCGAGTCACATTTTGTTGGTAGTGTACGTGAGTACACTACGGTTGGGGTCAGTATTGACCGGTTTGAAGGGTTTTGAACCACTGGTTATTTTAACCAATCAGGGCAGGAGCGCTAGGGGGATGGCGTGTCAGCCATCCACGTGTCGGTACACAGGTGGTGTACACTACATTTTAGCTAGGTACGAATTTGGTATGTTTTACTTAGTATTACATATAGCTACATTAGTTTAAATTAATTTAGACTAATTACATATTAAATATATTCAGTTTACATTTCACTCTATCTTACAGACGCACGACCTCGACCGGTCGTGCGTGTAGTGAGTGCCGTAGCGTAAGGGGAGCCCTCCCCTTAGCTACACCCTTAGTAAGGTAGCTTTGCCGTTAAGGCAGTAGCGAAGCTACAGTAAACCAACCCGGGAATCTTGGCTTCGAGTAGGAGAGCTCTCTCCTACTAAGCACTTTATAAGGGCGTATCGGCTAAGTAGCGGCGAACGCCGCTTTAAGGAAAAGTTTTCCTCAGTGCGCTAGCCGAACCGTGCGTATACGCACCGGCTACATCTGGTAGCACTTGTAGTCAATCCAACACCTGTGCTGGTAGACTAAGACATCCTCTGCAAGCGATGAATCAGGACGATTGGGATAGGTTGACCCTCGTCCATCAGGAAGCCTTTAACAGGCTGTTATCCTTACTGGGTGACGAAGGTATGCAGCACCTAGTGTAGCAGGGCCTTGAGGCCGTAAAGGCAAGGGTGAATGCCCTTATCGCCCATGAGGCGAGTTTAGGTGGAAGTCGTTCAACGGGGGTGCGTCCGCCCTTATCATTTAAGATAAAGGAGTTCACCGGAGAGAAGGGTGACAACCTTTACGTGTGGTTGCGAGAGGTCGAAACGGCCTTCGCCACAGCGAATGTGATCGCTGATCACTTGCAAATGGGACTTGCACTGACCCATCTTACGGGTAAAGCCCGTGCATGGGCGTTTACGTGTTCGGATTCGGTCACGAACGTGTTCCCTACCTGGAGGTCCTTAAGCAGAAGCTTATGGACATGTACGCAACGCCTGATCTGGTTTTCCAGAATCAGCTGGCGTTTCTAAGGTGCCGTCAGGGCACTAGGGACTTGGAAACATATATCCAAGAACTTAATACCCTGTTGGAAGGGATGTACGCGAAAGCGTATTCCGACGATGTGTCCATCCCCGTCTTTATGGGAGGCCTAAGAGAAGGGCCAGCACGTTCGGAGCTCTTCCGATGCCGACCCCAATCCTTGGAAGAGGCGTTTAAGATGGCGTTTAACGCCGAGAGGAACTTCCGTTCCTCTAAGGTGGGTCCGAAACACATGGACCTGAGTAAGGTCGAAGCGGAAGAGAAACCTTCCGCTAAGAGTCAATCTCACTCTTTTTCGCAGGGCTTCGAGGTAGAGCTCCTTGCAATGTTGCAGCGGCATGGGCCGCTGAGATGCTTCCTGGGTGGGAGCACGGATCATCTGAGGAACAGATGTCCGTTGAACCCCCAGCGAGATACTCGCTTTAAGGTGCCAAAAGTTGGGAAAAAACCCTTGCCCAAGACGTCGGGAAACGACGACTCCCAGTACGTGCGGGGCGCCCTACTTGGGGATCCCTCAGTGCTGTTAAGCCCCAGGGTAGGGGACGACAGCACAAAGCCCCGAGGGTAACGGTGCTTTTTAGCACCGAGTTGGTGTACCAGACAGGTTTGCTGGTAATCCTTGCGGACGTGAAAGGCTTTGATAAGCCTTGGAGAGTCTTGATAGACTCTGGAGCGTCTGACAATTATGTCAGACGGGCTTCTGTAGAGAAGATTCGGCTGTATGCCGAGGCCCTATAGGCACGTTCTAGTGACGTTGTCACGGTCCGTCTTGCGACGGGCGTACAGGTTTCTGTACCCAAGGTCTCTATTGACCTTAAGCTGAAGTTTGCAGACTTCGACAGCTTAGAACGTTGCCTATTCCTGGATTTGGACTCGAGGTATGACCTCATTCTGGGCATGAAGTGGCTGGAACGCCACGAGCCATAGATAGAATGGAAGTCTCAGTCCATTGGCTCAACGCACCCGCGGTCGGGTGAAGCATTGGCGAGTCATGAACCCACATTTGCTCGATCACAAAAGGGATTCTGGTGTGAGATGCCAGAGATTGGGATGTCTGAAATGATCATTCCCAATGACGTTAAGGAAGATTTCCTTAACGAGGGGGATTCGGCGGTTAATCCCCACGCCGTTAACGGTGAGACTGGTGAGTTGACAGTGGCAGAGGTGGATTACTCTGAGGCGACTCCAGTGGTAGGGGTAGAAACCCCTGTGGTTAAGCGCGAGGCGCTTCCAAGCAAAGAGACCCGTAGTTCGTCTCTTTCGCACGTCGGAAATGATTCCGTCCACGCCGTTACAGGCGAGACTGGTGGGTCGCCATTGGCAGAGGTGGATTCCTCTGAGGCGACTCCATTGGTAGGGGTAGAGACCCCTGTGGTTAATCGCGAGGCGCTTCCAAGCAAAGAGACCCATAGTTCGTCTATTTGCACGTCGGAAATGATTCCGACCACGCCTCTATAGGCGTGACTGGTGAGTCGCCATTGGCAGAGGTGGATTCCTCTGAGGCGGATCCATTGGTAGGGGTAGAGACCCCTGTGGTTAAGCGCGAGGCGCTTCCAAGGAAGAGACCCGAAGTTCGTCTCTTTCGCACGTCGGAAATGATTCCGACTACGCCGTTTTAGGTGAGACCGGCGAGTAACCGGTGGTAGAGGTAGAGACCTCTGTGGATAGGCGCAAGGCGCTTCCAATAGATGGGGCAATTGACTCCCCCCATCTGGGTCTCGGGATGAGTCCCGAGGCCAGTAGTCAGCAGTCCTATCGGATGATGAATAGTGTGACAGGTGTTGTCACAGAAGGCGTAAGCCTGGAACGGTTGCCTGGGGTAGGCGAACTGTTGTCGTTGGAGGAGATGTCCTTCACGAGTTGGGAACTGCTTTGAGAGCAGGTGAAATCGACGAGATCGTCGTGTTGCGTCCGGAAGAGGAGTTGAAATCCTCATCCACGATGGACGAGTCAGTTTTGGTGCAAACCAAACAGGCATTGAATGCCCGAAGTGGCCTCAAGATCCTCGCGGATTCTGAGGACCCTTACCATTCCTTACTGAAGGAATTTGGAGATGTCATTAGTGACAACCCGCTGATGGGGTTACCACCGGATCGGGGAGTCCGACATGAAATTGATTTGGTTCCTGGAACCAAATACTGCGTCACGAGGCAGTGGCCTCTCCCCAGGGATCAATGCGACTTCATTGACTCATTCTTCAAGGGGAAAGAAGAGGCAGGGATGGTACGGGAGAGCAAGCTCCCCACTCATCTCCCACTTTTTGTGTTCGTAAACCGAACGGAAAGTGGCGCATTGTGCATGCGTACAATAAGCTGAAAGCAGAACGGTACCCATGCAGACTCCGATTCCTCGGAAGGATGTCCTCCAGAACAATATGGCGGGCTGTACTGTATACATTGCCTTAGATCTGGTGGACGGGTATTATCAAGTGCTCATGCGAGCGTCCGATATTCCGCTGATAGCGGTTAGCACGCCTAGTGACATGCTGTGAGAGTGGCTTGTTATGCCACAAGGGCTTTCAAATGCACCATCGACTTTTAATCGCTTGGTGACTCAACTCTTCCGCCCTCATAGAAAGTACGCTCAGACGTACTTCGACGATATATTCGTTCATAGTCGCGCGGAAGGCGACTCGTCTGATATTCAGATGCACCTGATACATCTTCGAGCTGTGCTCAAATGTATGCGAGAGCATAAGTTATATGCGAACGCATCCAAATGTATATTTGGTGCTGAGGAAATTCCTTACCTCGGATGCTTCATCGGTAAGGATGGAGTGCGGGCGGATCCCGCGAGGGTGAAAGCCATTGTGGAGTGGCCTTCGCCTGTAAATCTTAGAGATTTACGGAAGTGGCATGGATTAGCCAACTATCTCCACAAGTACAGCGAGAACTACGATGAGATGGCGAAGCCATTAACCGACCTTCTTAAGAAGGACGTGGATTGGTGTTGGGAAACCCAACACCAAAACGCTTTTGAAGCGGTTAAAGGGAGCTTGTTAAAAGCTCCCGTTCTTGCTCTAACAGATTCTGGGAAACCATTTAGTGTCGTCTGCGACGCCTCCAATTTCGCAATCGGATGTGCTTTGTTACAAGCAGACGATGCAGGAAGAGAACGCGTGATTGCGTTTGAGTAGAGGCAGATTAAAGCTGCGGAACGGAATTATCCCGTTCATGATAAGGAGCTACTTGCTATGAAGTATGCCCTTGTCAAATTTAGGGTTCACCTACTCGGCTCCAAGCCGTTCGTGGTTTATACTGACCACGCGTCCTTACGGACAGCGACAAAGTCGCCTCATCTCTCGCAACGGATGGCCCGTTGGCTCTCCTTATTTGCGGAGTACAACTTTGAGGTTAAGTATAAACCTGGTAAACAGCATGTACTTGCAGACTCGTTGTCGCGTCGTTCCGATTACGACTTCGCTCACGCGACATTCATCACCTCGTCTGTGGTGGATCTCATACGCCTGGCGTATGAGAAATACCCACAATGTACGGCTCTTATCAGCGCGTTAGGTGAAAAGGGTCTTGGCTCGTCTGAGCCAACCCTGTCAAGTCGAGCTAAAGCTCGTTTACACCTTCACAGGTACTGTGACGGTCTGCTATTTTATACCACGAGCGCGGAGGACACTCCGCGGGTGGTAGTTCCTCATGATGAGGAACTGAAGTATAGAGTCCTCTTTGAGGCACATGACGCCCCTACGGGGGATCATTTAGGTAGGGATAAGAACTACAGCGATTTAAGCGCTTTGTATTGGTGGCTCAACATGTATAAGTGGGTCGGTGCGTACATACGCACCTGTGAGACGTGTCAGAGGGTTAAACCCTCTGCAAGTTCAGCTGCGCCTTTGGCGAGCTTGTCGGTCCAACGGAGTGTTGGAAATCCATTAGCATGGATTTTATATTCGGTTTTCCGAAGGATAAGGCCGGGAACACCGGCATATTGGTCTTTGTAGACCGTTTGAGCAAGATGGCTCACCTGGCGGCGGTGCCAGAGTCCATTGATGGACAAGGAACAGCGAAAGTGTTCCTAGACTGTGTCTTTCGACAACATGGTCTACCCGATTCCGTTGTGTCGGATCGGGATCCCCGTTTTACGGGACAGTTTTGGGGGCGTTGTTTAAGGTGCTAGGCACCAAGCTCCTCATGTCCACTGCGGATCATCCGCAGACGGACGGTCAGACGTAACGCGTTAATCGTGTTGTTGAGGATATTCTCCGGAGTTTATATCCGGATTCTCCAAAGAGTTGGAGAGAGATGCTTCCGATGGTCGAATTTGCTAAAAACAATTCGGTCCACGCATCTACGGGGTTTACTCCGTTTTACGTGAACCGATTAGTAAATCCGAGGGTTCCGTTGACGCCACGTGTGTGTGGCCCAGGGCTTGAGGGGGGGGGAGGATTCCCCGATGTCAGCCTTGTATCTGTGCGAAAGCACATCAATAAGTTTTTATCGAAGCGCCTTAGTGTCTTACGACACGTCTGCGATGCCATGGCGGAAAGCCAAGACAAGCAGAAGGAGCAAGCTGACCGCAAGGGGCGGCGAAACGAAAAAGTGTACAAAGTAGGAGAAATTGTTTTATTAAACGCTAAAAATCTTCCTACACATGCAGTTTCCAACGTGTTGAAGAATAAACTGCGCCCCAGGTTTGTGGGCCCCTTTAAGGTACTAGCCCGAAAGGGCTTGTCGTATTCCTTAGACATCCCGAAGGCGATGCGTACGCATCCAACCTTCTATGTGGGTATGCTTAAGCCATACCAGAACCCGGAGGCGGGTCCCCTCTTGGGGGAGGGTGAGAAGTTGGATAGCCGAAAGGCACGACAGGTCGGAACATCTCCGACAGGGCTGAAATACGACCCTGAAACTCCGCAAAGAGAGACTCGAGGGAGGCAAGACGCCCCTCGATGCGTTCATTCGCACTCCCTTCGTTGCGGAGTCCCTCCTGGGAATCTTGGATGCGACGGCTGTGCCGATCACAGCGCTCGTGGAGCTCACGTCGCAATAGCGCGCCCCCCCTCCTCCAGTGCTCGATACGGAGGGTACTCCACATTACCATGTGGAACGCCTGATGGCACGACGCCATCACCGGGGTGAGACCCAGTACCTGGTGAAGTGGAAAGGGTATCCACATTCCCAGAGCTCGTGGGAGTCCGAGACTCCCCTGCGGCAGGATTGCCGTGACGTCGTTGACGCTTTCGAGCGGGAGAATCCCACTGAGAGTCAACGACCAAAGGGGCCGAAGAAGCCCCTTCACTCCCAGTAGCTGGGAGTTTGCCGGAAGAAGATGCGGTACTAGCATTGCTTTCCAGCACCACATCGAGAGCAGGGCGCGTGTAGTAAGAGGCAGGTAATTGCCCTTGGCTTTGGCCTGGGCATAGGACAAGCGTAGCGCCCTCTCCACCCGAACGTCGTGTTCGGAAAAGCTGTTATACAGCGCATCAAAGCTGGGGAGGCGCTTCTCCCCTTCCGCCCAATCGCGGAATGCCTGCTCTGCGTCCTCGACGCTTTAGTCCGCAAGAGAACAAAGGGAATTTCGTGGAGGATATCCACGAGGGCACCGCGTGCCTGTTTCCCGAGACGCGTCCGGTAGGACTTAATAGTAAACTGTTTAGGCGTTAGCAGTATGGCCCGGAGTTGTTTCCGGCGCGCAATTTCACGCGTCATTATAGCCGCTGGACCAGGGGTATAGGAGGCTAAACCCCTCTTGACCGCGTTCTTAGCCCTCTTTTGAGGGTCGCGAGGCCCCTTCCGTGCCCGTACGGCACGTCGGGCCTCAGGAACCGAGGACGGTTCGTTGGTGTGGTGGTCGCCTGCGGCGACTCGAAAGTATCACCCCTAGTGGGTAAAGGTGGCGCACGAGTTAATGCGTTTTCCCCACGCGTGGGGAATGGGTTGGATGACCGACAGCGCCGTTCGGCGCTGTCGGAGTGGCCAGCCGTTGGGGAGATATCCCCAAGGGCATCCACTTCCGAGTTATCGGAATAGTTTAATTCCATAGCACCACTGAAGGTGCTCATGGTCAGACAGAGGTACTGGCAGTTGGACCTCTCCAAGAAAATTTGTTTATTGCGTAAGCAACAGTCTTGATGGGGGAGGATGTAACAGGGTTACATTCGAGTCACATTCAGTTGGTGGTGTACGTGAGTACACTACGGTTGGGGTCAGTATTTACCGGTTCGAAGGGGTTTGAACCATTGGTTATTTTAACCAATCAGGGCAGGAGCGCTAGGGGGATGGCGTGTCAGCCATCCACGTGTCGGTACACAGGTGGTGTACACTACATTTTAGCTAGGTACGAATTTGGTATGTTCTACTTAATATTACATATAGTTTACATTAGTTTAAATTAATTTAGACTAATTACATATTAAATATATTCAGTTTACATTTCACTCTATCTTACAGACGCACGACCTCGACCGGTCGTGTGTGTAGTGAGTGCCGTAGCGTAAGGGGAGCCCTCCCCTTAGCTACACCCTTAGTAAGGGAGCCTTGCCATTAAGGCAGTAGCGAAGCTACAGTAAACCAACCCGGGAATCTTGGCCCCGAGTAGGAGAGCTCTCTCATACTAAGCCATTTATAAGGGCGTATCGGCTAAGTAGCGGCGAACGCCGCTTTAAGGAAAAGTCTTCCTCTGTGCGCTAGCCGAACCGTGCGTATACGCACCGGCTACAGCTATGCATAAATATAACGTGTAGCTAAAAGACACTCTCGCTATTTTGCGTGTTCTTTAATGCTAAGAAATTTCATGATGACAACAATTGCTTGCGCGATAAACATGAACTCAGAAATACATGTATAATTAA
Organism: Peronosclerospora sorghi; assembly: GCA_026184515.1. Classification (NCBI taxonomy): domain Eukaryota; phylum Oomycota; class Peronosporomycetes; order Peronosporales; family Peronosporaceae; genus Peronosclerospora; species Peronosclerospora sorghi. The sequence continues at coordinate 29,204,277 of CM047587.1, read as the reverse complement.
GATTCCTAGTTTTGCTCATTTTTTTGCGTATGGCACAGACCTAACGACTATCAGTATATATCCGTAGATGTAAATTTAATTCCTTTTTTATTGATTCCGATTAAGTCATGTGTTTTTTCTGCTCTTTTTCTCAACCTATCTAGCTAAACACGGATCCCGTCGTGTTCCCAAAGAACACAAAATAAGGAGATATGTCGCCCAAAAGGGACTCCCAGCTCTGTGATTCAAAGCGCTCAACCGTTCTATACTAAGCCTGAATTTATCCAACTGGTAAATACACTGGACTGTGCTACCTCCTCCTGTTGTGACCCATACGGGTCAATTTCAGGTGCGAAATGAATAGTACTAGTCCTAAAAAGCCACTCACTGAGGGAGGGTTGATTTATACGTATCTTGATGAAGACATTGATTTTAACGAAGTAGAAAGCAATTATTCAACGCAAGCTCTACGATACTTTTTGTGCTGCGGAGGTGGATGATACAGGCTGATAAAATTCGTTGAAGAACAACGTGGTCGAGTTTGGGACTCGATGGTGGATATTTGACACGGACGTACAAGTACGCGGTCCTCACGGAGCGGATGTCTGGTTGAAGACAGTACAAGTAGTTTCAGCAGCAGTTATCCATTTACTAACTTGTTTTACCTATTTTTATAAGTTTTTAGAGAGGTTGAGTGCGGATATTATTTTCTAGATAGCCAAGGACTGGAGGAGGATCTGCCGGGAGCATATTGCCAGAAATGAGTGCTCCTTATGCACTGAACGTGTGCAATGGTGTAATATTGGTCAGAGTCTTACTTGGTTCTTCCAATAGCGTGTTATTGCCATGGAAGCTTCTCAAACGATAAAGCTGTTTTTTCATTTTTGAGTGAAAGTTGTTAAAAATAGCCCACATACTTTAATTACTGAAATTAGGTAGGACTATTTGTTTTAGTTAGCAATTTGTATTTCTTACTTTTTAGTTGCTAAAAATACGGTATCCGTACTCGGTTCTGAGTATGCCTGTTTTTGCACTGATAAGTAATGTAGGTAACACACAACAGCTGTTGGACGTTCACTATACCTTCAACTCCTTATGCATATTCATGTTAGACTAGCTAATAACTTCTCAATACACATTCCATTGAACAAGTCTCTGGTTCAGTCGACTTCGTCTACACACTACGAATCTCTAAAGGTGTCATTCTCACATCCTAGCGATAATTGGCAGCAGAGATATTGACTTGAGACGGTTTCGGTATATTAGTGTTGTTATCAAGTATCTACTAATCAAATTTTTCTACATAACTGCGCTACGATGGACGGAAACACCTTCGAAAAGGCTACGAGCACAAAGGGGATGATGGTTCCAGCGTCGACGGCTCCCAGGAAGAAAAACCGGCTGCGATGGGCGCCGTAGGAATTAAGATTTTGGAAATTTTCCAAAATTTATGTGAGCGCATGGACAAGCTCGAAGCCACAAGGGTCCAGCCCGAGGTGAACAACTTTGGCTTTAATAAACCGATGCGTTTGGGTACACGCATGAGGGTAGCGTTGCTTGAGAGCAGCCTGACAAGAAGCCTCAAGCTCAACCCAACTTCAACCATAATAATTACGGTATGGGTACACCGATAAAGAATCGTCCCCATGTGTTCAAGACGCCCTCCTCTAAGGAATGCAAGTTGTCGATCAAGATTTTCGATGGAACTGAGGTGTATTGCGGACTTGGTGAACGATATTCATTCGACAGATATCGATAGCTGAATCGGCCTGCGGTTACTTCTGGAGCGAGGATATCAAGGTTGACTTACTGGGTTACTACCTTGGCGGTACTGTCCAATGGTACTACAATCGACGGGTTGACAAATAGTGGAATGAGTCACCAACCCTAGTGCACGTGTGAACAACATGCTAAATTATTTTCATACAACCATCACCTCTGCACAAGCGATGAAGATGTTTACTAATCGCAAGATCCCCAAGCGTTTGTGGAACGACCATTTCTTATATTTGGTGGCTATATGGGAAGCTGTTGGCGGCAGTGAATCACTTGTTTTAGATAAAGTGGTTCAATATGCATCGCCGGAATTGAATAGCATAATGATGGCAAAATATGACCATACCCGAACGGATTTCTTACGCCATGCTGAAGAATTGACGCACTTTGCACAAGAACTTGAAGATGAAACAAGAAGTGCAAAGTCATACAATGCTGAGGCAGTCAACATGGTCTAAGAAAAAAAGAAGGTTGTCAAGTGTTATGGCTGCGGAAAACTAAGTCATATTAGACAGAAGTGTCCGAACAAGCCTGACAAAAAAGTGGATTTCTCGCTCACTGTCACAAATTTTACGCCGAAATATGTGGGCAGCACTTTGATTCTCGATTCCGGTGCTAGTATGCACCTGGTCAACGAGCGAAAGTACTTGCGTGACAGTAAGATGGTTGACGGCACGTGATTCCAGGCTGATGGAAAACAGCTGGAAATTACGTCAAAAGGCTGGATATTCATCCACGTCCTTGCCAATGGTAAAACTAAGACTATACGAGTGGATGAGTTTATTACGTCGAAAATCTGGCGAAAAATATCTTATCCTATGGTCTTTTGAAGTAGAAGGGGTGTGATATGGCCTATGTTAATGGCAACCGCATTTTATTGCATACATCCACCCGTTCTTAAATTTTCGAAATCCAAAAGACCAACAAGGTCTTTACCGTCAATGTCTCATTGATTATCAATAACGAGACAAGTTTTTCGGCCGTCATGGCAATTGTGGAAGAAAACGACACGGAATCGGTCCAAAATTGGATGTTCAAAAAGGGTCGTTAATGCATTTTCATGCTAGACTTGGACATCTCAATTAAGATGCCATCGAGCGATTGGCAAAGGATGCCTCGAGTGGCATCGAACTGATGGATCGAAAGAGGATTAATTGTATGACCTGTGCCCAGGGCAACCAGACTAAAAATCCTAGGTCCATCAAAGACAGTGGTAATAACTCATCAATTGATCGAAGTGGTGGTGTTATTTGCTCTGATCTTAAAGGGCCGATTACCCCCAAAAAACGCCTAGGCAATAGATACATGATCAACTTTGTTGATCATAAAATTAGCTATGTGCGTGTCTTCTCAGCCAAAACAAAAGATGTTGCGGCAAAAAAGTTCGAACATTTTACGGCTTTTTTTGAAGGGCAGTTTAACTGCAAGATGCATATACTACGTACCGATGGAGGGTACGAGTATAAAAACCTGGATGAATTTTGCATGCAGACTAGCGTTGAGCGGCAAATAAGCGAAGCCAACAACCAGTCAAGCAATGGTAAAGTAGAACGCATGCACCGCACGGTGATGAACATGGCTGGGTGCATGCTGTTCGCTAGTGGATTACCTCTTTCTTTTTGGGGCGATGCGGTTCAATATGCTGAACCGCAGCCCAAGAAACTCAAATACCAGTCGTCAACCACCTTTGGAAGTGTTGACGAGCAATAAGCCAAATTTAGTGAGATTGTTGCTTTAGGATCTGTATGCACTGTGTATAGAAATCCTGGAAAGGATTCACTAGCACATCGTGCTCAAGTTGCGGTTGTGTTTGGAAGAGCGAAGAGTTGAAGGGGTTAAAGATTTACCTTAAGAGTGAACGTAAGGTTGTTGTTACGCAACACATAAAAAACGTTGAAACACTCACCCCAGACCAAAACCAACAACTGCAACACAGTATGGTGGAAGATCACCAATCAGGGGGGGCGACCACTGCTCCAGACCCCAAGAAGGTAAAGCTGAAGAAAAAGAAAAGCTGGCAACGCGAGCGGTGAGTTACCCGAAGTGTTTCCAAAAACAAGAAGCAAGATTCAACTAAAAACGACGAAGTTACAACTGAAATTCCAAGTCAAGTTGAAGGTGAAGGGTCAGTCAATTTTATCACTTGAATGGACCGCAATAATTTCACCAGGCTATGAAGTCTAAAAACAAAGACAAGTGGACAGTTAAGATTCAGGAGGAGCTTAGTTCTCTCGAGCGAAATTAAGTCTGGAGCATCGTGGACAAACCGGAAGATTTTCGTCCTCTCCACACCAAGTGGGTCTTCAAGACCAAGCTGGATCAAGATGGCAAGATCGAGCGGTTCAAGGCAAGACTCGTTGCATGTGGCAACGAGCAACGTTTTGGCATTTGATTATACCTTTACGTTTGCCGCCGTTATCGATATGAATACGGTGTAGTTGTTTTTTGGCTCTCGCGATTAAGTGGAAGGTGCCAGCGCGACACGGGGATATTACGAACGCCTATGTTAAGGCTGAGGAAAATGAACATGATATTTTTCTGTTCATCCCCCAAGGCATGGATTTGAAAACCAGTGCGTGCACTCAAGATAATCAAGACAACAATTACTCAAGATCAAGAAGACGTTTTACGGCCTGAAACAGGAAGGACGACTATGGAATAAATTAATCCATGGAAAACTATTGGATGGTTTCTTCACGATGCATGACAGACATTTGTCTATATGTCAAGCGAGTTAAGGGAGAAACCGTTATGGTAGGTATCTATGTTGATGACCTACTAGTGACTGGCACTCAGGAGAAGCTCGTCGAGCAATTTTTCGAAGATCTGAAGTGCCTCGTGATCAAGAACCTCGGTAAAGTATCCAAGCTCCTCGGTATGCGAGTGATCTTTGAAGAAAATTTCGGATATAAGTTGGACCAAGAAGTGATGATTGACGCTATCATCAAAGATTTCAAGATGGAAGACGCTAGCCCAGTGCGCACCCCAATCGACCCCGACTACGAAGACGTATCGTTGTAACCAAGCAAAGCTGATACCTATATCCCAAATCACGGCTATTGCGTTGTCGATGTTGGATTTACCCAAAAGAACGGATCAATAGAAATGCTATTGCATTTACTTTCACATCTTTGTAGCTTCGACATTGTCCCTACATGTTGTGGTTAAATACATTGTATTTCCCCCCTTCGGTTTAGGCCAGGAGGTGACCTCTCGGTCGCTGTCAGGGTGTTGTGCTCGTGTTGGTACGATTCGACGCAAATCGATGATAGCTCAGTAAATGCCTGGTCCTCAGCGAGCCGAAACGTACATGAATACATCACAAAGACCACAGCCGAATCCCCCCTCAAGCGATGTAGCAACTTTATTTCATCGCAGCTTGTTCGAGCAAGTAGCTGCACGGATTTCGTAAAATTCGTACGAGAGTTCCTGTGCATCGCTGACTGACTCAAGAAGGTCTGCTCCATTAGTCAAGTCGCTGACTGGCGTGATGCTATAAGAAAGATCAGAGCTTGCCGCCAGTAACGATTGCAAGTGGATAACACCAAAGCGACTGTGGCTGTTGGCATTCATGAGGTAAGCCACGCCATTCGAATTGCTCCTCAGATGGTGTCGCACCACACGTAAAAAGCCTTCGGCCGTGCTTGGTTCGCATATGATGTCGCTGCCAAGAATCACTTCGGCCGTAGGCACAGCATCAATACTTCCCGTGAGATCCCAGTCGAGAAGCGACACCTGGACGTCAGGTTTGACCGGGTCAAACTCATGCGTAAAGGGCTTGTTCAGCTTTACGTTATACTCAAGTGCTGTGCATGTATCAGCTTGATAGTCAGTGAGTGTTGTCCGACTTGCATATCGCGCTGCTGTGATGCCTCCGAGTCCAAGGCCACTGCCCACCTCAAGGACGCTTTTCCCCACGAAAAGATCGCGATTTTTATGAATCCAGCGAGCGAGAACAAATGCCGCGCCCCACAGTAGATACCCCGTCTTCCTTTGCCCTGTCATGCGACTTGGTACCTGACGAATGAGCACATGAAGCGAGCGCTGACTCCCGTGGATACTTTTAAGAGTATTATCGCAGGATTCGAAAGGTAGAGGCACTGCTCGCGGCCATAAACGCTCAACTTCTCCCACTTGACGTACACGGTGTGGAAATGTGATAGCAGACGGACTACTAGTGCAGCTTGCGACGACATGAGCCGCTGCCTGACCCAAAGTCAAAATTAGTCTTTTCAATACTCGCTCTTATCACTTAGCTTCGAACCTCGCTAATGTCTTCATTGTCGTGCTCCATCAGACGCATAAGCAAAGAATGAGCTCCTATTTGCGCTAGTTATAACAACACCAAGTAAGCACTCATAACCTGCTATCGAGGATTTTTATATTCGTATTCTTACCGATAAACGTAGCATTATCCTCGTCAACCACTGCTTCAGAGAGCAGTAAAAGCAACTATGGCAACCATGTATGTGATTTATCGAAGTTGTGTGATAAGAGCAACAGCACAAATCGTTACCTCACGCGTAATCTTCAGCTCTTCAGCGCTTACATCGTTTCCCACGCGCATAGCAAACGTTGTCATGAGCTCATTCATAAACATCAAGAACCCCGCTATGAAAAAAAACAAGATACGTCCGCACAAAACGCTATTGTTTCATTAATATCTATCTACAGAGCATCTTGTCGACATACCGAGACCAAGCACGCAGCGTCCGTACGTGGTTTCTGCTAACGCGCGACAATGCTCTCTCGCAGCTGCACACGTCGTCAACTTGTAAATCAGAGGACGAGTCGCAGCGACGTCCATTGACAAGGGAGCATGAGGTGTCGAGTAGAGCAGTACCATTCTATCACTCCAGTAAATTGCGTTGTCCGGTGGCACGGCTGGACAGATATGCCAGCGCTATGTCAGTGATATGCTCTGATTGGTGGTTGGGACATTAGTAACACGTTTTTCCGGGAACATGGATGATGGTTGCGCAATCTAGGCACTTGTCAATTTAAGCCATTCACGCTTATTGACTTGAGGGTAGACGTTAAAGGGGCTCAAAAATGATTGTAGACATCGAAAGCTTGATGAATATGCTAACGATCTGAGATGACATTGGATACTTCGATAATTTTAAGCCTGAAAAATCAACCAACCCAACTCAAGCTCATCGGACAACAGGTGACATTCTGGTTCTCCAAGCATGTTTAAGAAATGAGTAATTACACAGGACCCTACGGTTTCCACAAGAAATCACAACCCCGACACTCTTTTTTCAAAATTCAACCCACGATTCTATTAGGGGCAATGTTATTTCCACACCCCAAATTTACTATTTCCACACACACCCTGGCCTTAATCGTTTTGTTCACTTTGTTCACAAAATTTCCGCACCCACAAACCTCCTACATGCTATGCTGCACCGGAGTTCTGCCATACGGTTTATGTACGTAGCCTGTAGGGTGGCGTTCACGACCCGAGCCCTCTCGTCGCTAATTCTTGGTAGAATGGTCTGGTACGGCCGTGAATGCGTGATCCGGTGAAGTGGCTGTTCTCTACGCGCATTCCGACAGCAATTGGTCGCTAAAGATCGCCCTAGGAGAGTGGTAGATAGGTCCGGTAATGAAAAACTTTCGTCGCTGATAACATTTTATGATTTTGTTGAAATTTAAAGTCACATTTTGTTGTTCGGAGAGGTCTAGGTAAGCATAAGCTTTAGCTGCTGCCATCTTACATACCGTTTATTGCCGACGTACAAACAATACTTTTTAAGTAAGGGTAAGCGTCGTGACAAGAGTCCGTATTTTATTATTTTTACTCGTCTGCGCTACGCTGTGTCGAAGTGATAAGGTAAGTTTTTTTACGCTCTAGGTAGTCGAACTTGACAGCTTTTTTCACTAACGCTCTCTCATCAGGAATTAACGTCATTCAAGTGTCGAGTTGCCAAACTGTAACGGGACGCTGTTTACACACTTCCCAAAAACACGGCACACACGATGGCGCTGTAGAGGAAGACTTGGCAGTGTCCCGACTCGGAGGGACGAAGAGGGAGGAGAAGAATGAGGAGGAGACTTGAGCAGAAGACGGCAAATTTTCAACTGAATTGAAATGAGCTTACGGTTCCTGAAACCTCTACCTAGAGTCCGATGGGGTTATATTCAATCTCCCTACAAATGCAGAATAAACCTTGGGTTGAATCAGGTTGAACTTGAAGCTGAGCGTGAAGAATATTCTCACGGAACTTGAACTTCAAGGAGAAGCTTGAATTTGAGCTTGAGATTCTTCTCCGAAGAATCTTCTGTATACGGGGCGTTGTGATTGGCTGACATAAATGTGGCAAAGTGTACCGTAAATTTTGTGTACAACTGAGGTTACAACTGTGGGTACAACTGTGTGTGCAACTGTGGGTACATGGACGGTCCATCGGATTAGAAGCGGCACTAGGTACGGGTACTTAACGGTAAGCGACGGACGACTGAGAAATCAGGTTGACTGGTCGGTGGAGCACATAGGGATAGGTAGTTCGGATTGGTTGATATTAGGTAATTGGTAGATTTAGGATATAAGCAGTGATAAATTTCTCTTTTTGCGTCCGATCGATAAAATCACCCTAGGGACGGCGTATTAAATTACCGCCTCCATTCTTTTGCACACGAAACTCTTCACGTCCCGGGCGGGAGCACCTAGTGCACTCTTTGGCCCACCGGCAGACGTGGAGTTCCTTATTAGGACATCACGTCTCTAGCCGCGGTTTGAAAACAAATCCGAAGAATTTGGATGACCTGAACGATTTGCCTTTTCCTGGTACTCTGCGTGATATGCAATCGTTTTTGGGGAGTCGGAATTACTACCGTCGATTTATTGAAAACTTCGCGATCTATACTGCCGTACTCTATGAGTTACGAGAAATAGATTATCAAAAATTAAAGAGTCGATCATTGATCAATGAGAGTCCTGTTCGCGAAGACGATCGATTAACCAGGGCGCGAGTAGCATTCATTATGCTAAAAGCGAAGATCGCGTCATCCCCAACCTTGGGTCATTCGATCAAGCCAAAACACCGGTGATCGTGGTTTATGCCAGCAAGTGGGCAGTGTCTGCCGCGTTAGTGCAAGAGCATGATCAAGTATATTGCCCCTTCGCATTTGCTAGCCGGACACTGAAGAGTGGTGAGATGAATTACAGCCCCGTCGAAAAGGAAGTGTTGGCTCTCAGCGAATTTCGGACGTCTACTTTACGATGCTGGTCGGAAAGGCGATCACTGTCCTGTCACGTTGATCCACGTTGAAGTGGTTATTAACATCCAACGGGCTAGACGGATAGTGGGAGATGGGCTTCGATCTTGTCACAATGAGACTTGGAGATCAAAAAAAGTAAGCATGGAGAAGAGGAGGTACTGGGGGCGTTAGCTGCAAGTATCACCCCTCGCACCGAAATTGATGAAGCCCTGATCGCGATCGTACCGAAAAAGCCTCGGCAGATGATTGAATACCACCTCCCACGGTTGAGAAAGGCGAAGATCTATACGTGATCAGTTTCGATGGATCTGCAAGTGTTAAGCGAAATGTTGGAACGTTTTGTACTATTGTGTGGAAATTGCCGGAGTGGAAGATCATGATCGCGGTTGCCGATCATGCACCTGATATCACAGTGAACGAAGCTGAATACCATGGATTGCTCTTAAGTTTGGATCTACTGTCGCGATGCCCCAAAAGAAGGGTGATCGTGTGTGGAGATTCGAATTTGGTGGTCAGACAAATGCGTGGCGAAATAGAGTGCAAAGCACCGCGATTGCAAGTATTGCAACAGCGCGCATTAAAACTCCTTCGTGAGTGGCATGATCATGATCTACTGCACGTTAAAGGGAGTGGAACAAGAGTCTTGATCATATCACAACTACGGCCATGCGGGATGAAACACGATGTGAGATTTTTGATGAACACCAGCTGGAAGAACTGGATGATATCAACAGATTGTCTGAAGTGATTACCTGGAAGAAAGATCCCACTGTCCCGCAAGTGCTGGTGACGACGCGATCATGCAACCTTCGTCAAACGCGACCGTCAACATGGCCCGAAATATCAATATAAGAGATAAGGGCGGAACGTGTTAAAAAGGCGCAAGATGAAGAGAAGTGGATTTGTGATTGCGAAGTTACTTGCATGACAACGTTTCACAATTGAGCGCAGACGAGTGAAAGACTGTGCGAAAATCGCTGACAGATATAATGTCGATGATCATAGGTTGTTGATCTACTGTGGAAATATGGCTAAAGGAAAAACCAGCTGTGATCCAGATGACCGAGATGATCGACACTCTTTGGTCAAGCTGGTCTTACCTGAAACCCTACATGCGGATGTCCTCCATCATTATCATGTGAGTTTGGAAGGAGGCACCAGGGTATAGGGCGTAAATATCAGCGGATCAGACGGTATTTTCATTGGCGTGGTCTATTTCGCAGCGTACAAAGATTTGTTGGGCAATGCGTATATTGTGAGACGGGGTAGGGCCAACCTACGATCAAGGTTATGTCGCCTGGACACATTGAAGCTACGTACCCATTTCAGGTGATAGATATGGATCATATCCCGTCGCTACCTCGTTCAACGGATGGACATACGGAATTGCTGAACTGGACTGATCTGTTCACGGGTATGGTGATCGCGAAAGCTGGATCGTCTCGTACAGCTCATAAAGTCGCCGAAAATTACGAGGAATGTGTATTTCGACGATTTGGAGATATTGAGGTGATTAGGCATGATCGAGAACCCGGTTTCATGTCTGAAGTATTTCGTGCGTTCAACAAGATCGTGGGACAACGGAGAGTGCCACAATGGAATACCGTCCACAGGCAAACGGCAAGGCAGAAAGAACGGTGCAAACAATCACTCGGGAGACCAGATGTATGCATCAGACGTCGGACAGAAGGATTGGAGCTCGTATGCGGAGCGACTGGTATTCGCACTAAATTCGACCCCTGATCGCATTCGTGGAGAAACACCATCTTATTTGGCGTATGGGTGGGATCCGCGATCATCGTTGAAATCAACATTGCAACTGGGTGGAATTCGGCGTAAAGATCGTGACGCTCGTCGGTGGAGATATAGGTTGCAGAAAGACTACCGTTACGCCCGTGACCAAGTGAGCACTCGATTGCACCAAGAAGTGGCTGATTGAGCCGAAAAGCATAATGATCAGGTGACAACGCACAAGATCGAAGCTGGATCGAGGGTCTGGTTATACCTCGACCGGGTGAAAGAAGGGTTCGCGAAGAAACTGGCGCATATGTGGCATGGACTCTTCAGAGTCGATGAGGTGATTGATGATCATGCTGAAAGATTGATTACGGCTGGCACCGACTATCGTATATTCCCATTGGTACACTTATCCAAGTTGAAATTGGTCGAGGAATTTCCAAATCGACCCACTACTGTGCTAGCAGCTGGGGTAGAGGATTGTTTTGATTTCGATGGAGCTTTACTACCAGAAGACAGCTGGGAAAGAACCCTAGCGCCGGACGAATTTGAATTCTATAGCATCACCGATGTCCGATCTGGCCGAAATACCAGGTACGGCAGAACGCTACGCGAATATGAAGTCTACTGGAAGGGTTATGACGAGCCGTCCAGGGTAGACGAGGCAGATCTGAACTGTGATGCTCTGATCAAGGACTTCGAACGGAAGATGATTAACAGACATCGGTTAGACGTGATGCAAGTGGACGAAGAGTACAACTAACGCATGATCGACGAACTGATTATGAAATTATGATTGAAGAACCTTTGATTGGAGAAGAACGATTGACGAAACTCACGATTAACGGAAAGATGACGATTGACTTGAAGTGGTAAATTTACGATGGATATTGGGAAATATGGTGATGGAGTAATGGCAGATGAGCCGAAGGAAGATCGATTTATTTATGCATGAAAAGTGACGAAGAAACACTTGGAAATGGTTGATCCAGAGTGTTTATTGATTAAAGAAGAAGTGATCAGCCAGCTAGCCTGACCCATAGAACTTACGGCAAAGGTGAGGGATGTTCCGGCCGGGAGTATTCTCAACAGAAATTCGATACTGGATCCGCCAAGGTTCATAAGCGTCGACTTCGCGCAGCGCATCCTGTAAGGTCCGAGGTGGTGGGTCCGATAAATACCCTGGGTACCATGACTATCGTCGGCCGGAGCATATTTCGGGAGGCAATTCCGAGCGCAGTGCGAGATCGCCGGGTCCAAGAAAATGTCGAGATCTCACACCCCGCTGATAATGCACTGCAAGACGAACTCCACGACCTTCTTACACGATGCCCCGGCGCGGCTTCTACTCTGACGTCGACCTTGGTAATACTCACGGAAGAAGGCGTCGCGCTCTCTGAGGCCTTGATCTATGGGGAGGTAGTGAGTTGACTCCCAGATCTCCAGCGCATGATGGTCCAGGAGCGTCTGGTACCTCGCTTCAAAGTCAGCAAACAAGCAGACTGAGCGGAAAGAGACGGGTGGCAGCATGTTTTTGAAGGGCTCCCAGGGGCGTCGCGAGTACACGAGCCCTACCTCCGACTGGGTGATCAGGTGAATACACCACCGATACGCCGAAGGGGCGTTCGTGTCAACTGGAAACAACCATCCCTCGGGGCGTTTAAAGTAGTCGAAGACCACTCGTACGGAGACGTTGCCCAGATCTAAGCCGCCAAGTTGATACGGAGTCCAGGAAAAGATGTCTGCATCTGCTGCACCATCAGGCACCAAGATCAACGACTTGTAGGCACCCGTTCGAGGGAAGAGGAACCCGGCAGAGTCTTGATCAGGCAAAGTTTCACTCGCGAGTTCGCTTATCGTGGGGCTTGATAGAATTTGCGTGCCGATCGATGCAGGAAAACCGCCTTGATTGTCGTCTGGATGATCGGGACCAAATGAACGATCATCATCCGAATATTTCTTCTGTAGTAGGAGGGACTTGACGCTGTCGCTTGGACCGAGGTGTGGACCGCGAACTTTGAGCACGTCTCTTGGGCGAAGAAGTAGGCCGAATGATGGAATCTTCTGGCGAGTCACCCTGAGGGTCAGCAGACGAGCTTGCAGCTTGATCAGAACTTGCGTGAGAGACGCCGGCAACCGGGGTGGTCTGAATCTGTAGCGACACACCAGCCAGCACGGATTGGAGGCGCGAGTGGAACGAACGCAATTGAGCAGCTTTATCTTGCGCCTGTCGCAACTTGTCATCCAGTGTGTCACGATCGGCAGATACGTGATTGAGGCGGCTCCGCGCCGTCGAAAGTTCCGTCTTCAACTTGGAATTCTTGGCACGTAGACCCTCCAGCTCGGCCTTGCTGGCTGACGCCTCATCGACACGATCACGTAGCTCGTCAATCTGGGCTAGGTCGGCGACGTGGTCCTCCATTCTCAGAAGATTGGTTTCATTTTCCTCCCGGATGCGATCGCGTTTTTTCTTGCGTTTCTCCGCCTTGGAGTTGAGCCTGAACGACTTCTCGATCAGGCGCTTGTTCTTGGAGGCGGCTTGATCATACACCTTTTTTAGCCTGCCCAAGCGCTGTCGGAGTTGATTAATCATCACTTGATCTGGGAGCGCCTCAAGGCGCGAGATTTCTTGTGCGTGATCAGCAATGGTCTCCTTTTGAACCGATAATAGATAGCGATCACGATCACGACCGCCCTCCAGATCGCGGATCTGGGCGCGTTGGTCGGCTATGGTTGCCTCAGCAGCCTTCAGCTTGGCTTTGAGTTCGTTTACCGCCGCGGACATAATCGTGCAGGGGTGCAAGCTGCTCATGGAACCGCTTGATCAAATACTCGCTATCAGCAACTTGGCGGTTAGCGCGTGCGAGTTGCTTCCGAAACATCGGGACGGTGTCTTCGAGCCCCGAGAGAGAGTTAGTCAACACGACAACCTCCTCCTCTCGTGTGCGAAGCGTCTCCTGCTATACGCACGCTTAATTAATTACCGAGATTATAGCATCTGCGGTAGTCCGATCGAGGGATGAAGCGCTGTTTGGGATCGCTGAGGCGCTATCCGTGATCTCTTGCATGATCGACTTCTCGAAGGAAATTTGGAAATGCATGATCATGAGGACCTGATCAACGATTTCACGGTTGCTGGATGATGAATGCATGATCATGATGGGCAGATCATGAGTGGTAACGACGTGATCGATAGTAACTTGATCGATGGGAGAAAGGGCTGATTGATGGGTGCTGACTGTATGATCGACGACGTCATAATTGATGGGTGCTGACTACATGATCAACGATGGCATGATCAATGGGTGGTATCGGCATGGTCGACCCCCGCCACAACCGCTGTCCGGCTGGGACGATGTTCAGGGTGGCTATGGCAAAGTGTACCGTAATTTTTTTGTACAACTGTGGGTACATGGACGGGCCATCGGATTAGAAGCGGCACTAGGTTCGGGTACTTAACGGTAAGCGACGGACGACTGAAAAATCAGGTTGACTGGTCGGTGGAGCACATAGGGGTAGGTAGTTCGGATTGGTTGATATTAGGTAATTGGTAGATTTAGGATATAAGCAGTGATAAATTTATCCTTTTGCGTCCGATCGATAAGATCACCCTAGGGACGGCGTATTAACTTACTGCCTCGCTTCTTTTGCACACGCAACTCTTCACGTCCCGGGCGGGAGCACCTAGTGCACTTTTTGGCCCACCGGCAGACTTGGAGTTCTTGGGAACTCGACTTAAAACCTCCCGCTGTGCCAGCGGTAGTTCATCGGTAAAAGTTTCTTTTTGGGGGAACGGGATCGAGCAGTGCGCTCTCACCTCTTCCCCAATTGGTTCACATCTGGCCCCTAGGAGTTCGGCTGCTCTAAGCGCCCCACGGGAACTCTAGGTGGATTTCTGTGAAATTCGTCCATCTACACGTAGTACGTGCTGATTGACTCCCCTCCTCTTAGGTCGAAGCTAGGAATACATCGTATATTGGGTATTTCCTTAGTGAACAAGGCTTAAGAGGCTCGGCGATCGGGCGGTGAAGACTTCCGATACCTGATCAAGTACCCCCTCGCTAATCACCACCAAGATCGACGATCTGCAACCTGCGACCTGCGTCATCAACACGCATTCGTGCCAATTTGTGCAGGATCAACTAGATCGATCAGGAATCTGTGATTATTGATTATTAGCCCTAATCACCCCTGATCGTCGATCATCGATCTTGATCATCGACCTGTGATCATCTGAAATCTCGTCGATTCATTACAAGATCATCGATCAGCGGTCCTAATCATCGACTTTCTGCACCTGGTCACACCTGATCAAGCCTGATCACGCCTGATCGCACCTGATCGACACACCAGTCGATTAGATACGAATTCATCCCAATCTTGCTTCGGAACCTCGCGGATCTGCGTCCCGGTCATCTGAAGAGCGACCCACGCCCAAGCAGTCGGGTACACAAGGTGATCAAGACATAGGCCAGTCACAAGACAATTGGAGGACCCCCTTCGCTAGTTAGCAGACCGGGCGCTGTGGGAACGCCTGATTGAACCTCAAAAATTCTGATCAGCCGCTCCACCACATAAACAACATTGTACCCACAATGACACGTTGGATTCGTCAATAGATAGTTTCCCAGCAGGAACCATCACCGTGCGCAAAGAAATGTCGCAGGAAGAGAACACTCGAGAATGTTCGAGAACATTCCTTGTGGACGTAATCAATAATCACTCCGTGAGTGTCGGTGTGTAGACATGGATCATGTCTGTAACACCTGGCGATCCAAAACAATTAGTGGGAATCACTAATCCGTAATTGGACATCGCCATGTAATGGCACTATTTCATAGGCACATGACATCATCCCCCGTTAAAGTAGCGATCACTTGCTCTTCTTTGGCTTCTATTTGGCTCACTTTGTGATTCGTGATGAAGCGGTCAAGTGACCAAGCCTCTCATGAACAACCCGCTGTGAGAAAGCACCAGCTTCGAGATCCAGCACTCTACGATGTGACTCATCCGCCATAGGGTGGGAGAGACTAAGTTCTACAAGGAACGATTCTTTACGTTGGCGTCGGACCAACAATGGTGATGATCCGGACCAACCCTTCGCAGCAAAAGTGGACTCATGGCGATCGTTCTATCGCCTTGAGAACGAGCGCTTGCTCAGCAAGACTCCAAGTCACGACAAGGCAGCCCATGGCCTTCGTCGCGGAAGCGTCTCTCGAGACGCTATAAGCTTGCCTCGTAGCTGCGAATCACGTCGGAACATCAGACTCGAGAGCCTTCTTCGATTCCCACGTGTTCGAACTCGGTGGATAGCCGCGCCACCGAACCCGATAGAAGCGTTGACGAGTCAACCGCTTCTTCGCGCAAGTCTGTTGGTCTTCATGACCAACAATCGACTCCACGATCCATCGACGCTCTACCTGATGATCAATCAGAGGAGGTGGGGCTGAACGCGAAACGATCGAGCGGGTATGGAAGTGGAAGAGTGATCATCGCGTTTGTATCGAGGCGCTGGAAGTTCGCCACGAGGTTTTTCAAGACCGGTGTGAAAGCCTCGATGACCAACTGAAGGGTCAGGAGTCAACATTGACTTGCTGACCGATGGTCAAACCCAGTTGTCGGCAATGGAGTCTCGAATAGTTCATCGGTTCGATCAAGTTCATGATGAACTCGTGCGACTCCAGAAGGCTGAGAAGACCCGTGAGGCCTTCCATGAGCGTCTTCTGCGTTCCGTTGCGGAGGCAGGGGCTCTGCTCGAGGTACCTAGGATGGAGTACCAATCTCGCCTTCGTGTGCTGGAAGCTGTGAAGGATGAATCCTACGACGTGCTTCAGCGCCTTTATGTCTAGAGGAGGCTACAGGACGATGAGCTGCGAACTCTTCGTAATCAAGTGGGGAAACTTCGAGATCGCTTGGATCATCCGCGAAGGGCTCATTAGGGTCGGCCGACCTACTCGGAAGGTAAGGCTTCAGTCTAGCCACGTAAAACGTCGTGTTTAGACGCATGCTTGTAGGGATGTCTAGGGTGTAGGCATCGCCATTGCATTTCACCACCGTGAATGGTCCGATGAATCTTGGTAGAAGCTTTGAGCTTTCCAAGTTGGACACTGCATGTTCAGGCAGGTTTTCCGTTCTAAGCAATACAAGATCATTGATCCTGCACGATTGCTTGTTCTTCCTTCCACTCTTGTCTTCTTGTTGCTTTTGCAGATCCTGAGCCTTGGAGATTGCGTCTCGAACATACCGCGCGATCACTTGTCTCTTCTCGATGAACTCATCAAGCTGCTGCTTATCATGACTCTTCATGTCCGTCAAAGGTTCCATCGAGTCAAAGTTGGCTTTGAGCTCGGAAGCAGCATTCAGACAAACGACTGCGGCGAATAGCCAGGGGCCGTAGTCCCTCCCCCACTTAAGGTAGATATTCACTCACTAGTGAAGCTGGTACTCTCAGATGGAGACCTTAGTTCACGAAGAATGGGGAATGACCCGTCGAGACATGCGTGGAATTGTTCAACGCAAACTCTCAAAGAGGGAGAAACTCGCTTCACTTTGAATGACGTAGCGTAACTTAGCAAAACGTCTTCGAGTACTAGATTCACGCTCTGTTTAGTCGTCCGTTTCTGGATTTGCCGCTGTTGACATGGACAACTGGGTGCCCAAAAGTCTGAACAGTGCACGCCAAAACATCGACGTGAAACGGGTGTCTCGATCTGACACGATCTCGGTTGTCAAACCGTGCAAACGGAATACCACATCGAGGAAGACCTTTGCTGTCTTCTCGGATGAGATATTGTCCGAAAAGGGCGCAAGATGGACCATATTGCTGAATCAGTCCACAAACACCATGGTTACATTCCTTCCGTGTTTGTCCCTTGGAAGTCCGAATATGAAGTCCATACTCACGGACCTCCAGCTGTCCTGAGGGACAGGCAACGAACGAAGTGTGGCCTGAGTGCAACCGGAAGGCTTCACTCGTTGGCAGATCTCGCAACTCTTGACGTAATTTCGAACCCAATTGTACATGTGTGGCCAGTAGTAATCTTGGGAAAGACTGAGAAACGTCTTCTCACGTCCAAGATGGCCACCAGAAGGGCTGTCATGATACTCATAGAAGAGTCGATGACGCACGCCTTCATCGCTGGGAACAACAACTCGTGCTGAATCCCCGTTCTCAACCGCGTAGTACAGCAACCCGTTGCGTACGTAGAAGCGGTCGACACGCGACCTTGTTCGTGCTGGCAGACCTTGTGGCGCCTTGTCGGAGGGGCCCTTGAAATACTTGAGCAAGTCCTGACATGTATCGTCAGGCTTGTAACCTTCGACAATGACTTCAAGCATTGTAGTCGCGGCTTGAACAGCAACTGCTTGGACATCTTCACAGAGACGACACGCTTCGTCCGAATCCTCGTTCTTGGTCTTGGGATCGTAGTCCGGACGTCTTGATAAAGCGTCGGCCAATATATTCATCTTGCCTGGCTTGTAGTTCACAACAAAGTTGTACTCCACAAAGAAGGAGATCCATCTCGCCATTCTTTGGGACAAGTGAGGAGTCTTCCTGCAGTCCCCAGCGACGCATGATCTGTGTAGATCGCGAAGCGTTCTTCGCCATCATGTAGACACGGAACTTGACTAAGGAGTACTTCATCGCAATAAGTTCCTTGTCATGTACTGGGTAGTTCCGTTCTGAGGGTCGGAGTTGTCGTGACTGATATGACACAACTCTTTTCGACCCTCATCATCGTGTTGCATCAAAGCACAACCGATAGAATAGTCTCTTGCATCACAGACGACGTGGAATGGCTTGTCGTGATTTGGAAGAGCCAACAAGGGGGGATTCACGAATACTGCTCTTGACTTCTTTGAATGCCGCTTGGTGATCATCAGACCACCTCCACTCGACGACTTTCTTCAGAAGTTGTGTGAGTGGTTGCACCAGCGCTGCATAACTGCGCGTGTACTTGTGCAAGTAATTGGCCAGACCCAACCATTGTCGCACCTGTTTGAAGTTCTGAGGCACGGGCCAATCGTCAATAGCCTTGACCTTCTAGGGGTCAAATCGAACACCGTTCTTGCCAACAAAGCAACAGAGTGAGGGTATCTCTGATGAGAAGAAGACTCACTTCTTCAGGTTTGCGTAGAGATTGTTCTCTCGCATGACCTCAAAGACTCGGCGAAGATGATCCAAAAGAACATCGACGTCGGACATTTCACCAACCGCCTTACTATGAGCGAAAATATCGTCAAAGTATCTCGGTGCGAATGCTCGCAGAGGACGAAGAACATTGGTGACCACGCTATTGAAAGTCGCAGGTGCAATCTTCAGTCCTTGTGGCATCACTAACCATTCCCACAGCATACCACCTCGGGTTACTCACTGCAGTTATGGTACGTCATCTTCACGCATCCGAATCTAATAGAATCCATCCTTCAGATCGATGGCGCTGAAGACCGTACTGCCAACCATTTCATCAAGGATCATATCTTTGCGTGGAACCGGTGTATGAGAAGTAATGGTCGCGTCGTTCAGCTTGTTGAATGCATGAACAATGCGCTTTTCGCCAGTAGCCTTCTTCACACAGAAAGTGTGGCTGCAATTCGAAGACTTGCTCTCTCGCACATGACCAGCCTTTGTACTTTATGCAAAGAACTCATCGATTGCATCGACTTGTTCCTTCGGCAACGTCCACTGTCTTGTGATGCAGTACTTCGTGCCAGGAAGTACGTCAATCTCCTGACGAATGCCTCTGTCAAATGACAGTTCGTCCGGCACCTTGTCGGGGAAGATATCTTCAAACTCCCGAACAAGCTTCCACACGGGGTTCGTCTTGAGGGCATCCGATGACTGCTCCTGGAACCTTTCTTTCCGTGTCCTTCCGATAAACTCGTTGGTAGCATCCACAGCTGATGCTGCGTTGACGGAATCTTTGTCGATCGCTTCGACGAACACACAGCTGCGAAATTTCGCCTTTCGTCAGGCAACGCATATGCGTCATCTTGCTCACCATAGGCAAGGAAACCAAATCTTCGACGGAACTTGGAGGATTTTCCACTCGGATGTGACGCAATTCCATGCTGTCACCCTCTTCACCGTATACCACGACGTCCGCATAACTGTGTGTAGTGTCCTCTGTGGGTCATCACCTTCGTCATCTAGACTCGCATCTTGGTCAGGGATGCCGGATGACGGAAACATCTTGACGTCGGCCTTGTAACTTCACCCCAGGACGGATTTTTTCAACGTCCTTGGCAAAGGAGACAGTCTTTTTCTGGCGCCTGACTGCTCCACCTCCATTATTTGCCGCGGGATGGTCTTGTGAGATTGAGGGGCCATTGCAATCCTGAGTCTCATTCGACGATGCATCTTCGACAGACGCATATGCCCATGTCACTTAATCCAGTGTTGCACAATTCAAGTCTGCCGCGTGGAACGACTTTTAACGGAGATCTTCATCTCCATCCAGTCAATGCGGGGTTGGTAAGGTTTCAACCACGCCATTCCCAAGATGATATCAAACTTGGCATCGAGATCGAGGAGAATAAACTCGTCCTCTCCTCGTAGATATTCAAACGTCATTGCCAAGCAAACAGTTCGCTATGGCATCTTCGCAGTCGACCCATTAGCCAACCGTGTAGCGGGGTTACAGTTAGCTACGTTGGTGTACGTAAATACACAACGGTTGAGGTCAAGTATTGACCAGTCCGAAAGGTTCGGACCTATTGGTTGTTTTAGCCAATCAGGGCGGGAGCCCTTGGAAAAGGCGTGGCAACCTGCCACGTGTTGGTACTCAGGTGGTGTACATTACATTTTCGGCTAGGTACGGATTAAGTTAGTTCTACCTAGTATTACATATAGTTTACATTAGTTTATTAAGTTAGGTTAATTACATATTAAATAATAAATCAGTTTCCTAATTACACTAATCCAGCTAGACGTCCACCGGGAACGGTCGGGCGTGCTGTGAGTGTCGTAGCAGGGGAGTACCTCCCCTAGCTACTCCCTAATAAAGGGAAGACTAAGGCTAAAGCGTTAGAGTACGCTAACAGGAAAATGGGGAAATCTTGTCCCCGAGCGAGAGAGTAGTCTCACGCTAAGCCCTTTCATTAGGGGGTATCGGCTAAGTACCGGCGTATCGCCGCTTAAGGAAAGTCTTCCTCTGTGCGCTAGCCGCACCGTGAGTTTACGCAACGGCTACAAACCGAATCACCATCTCATTCGTCGTATCGGGTGGAGCTACATCACTCCCGATCACGACGTTTGCGCGAATAAAGTTGTTCGACGCACCAGTGTCAACCAAAGCACGTAGAGGCGTTGCAATAACATCCACATGGACTTGGTGTATGATCAGAGAGGACCTCTGATCGACACTTCCATCACTCCTAGTAGAACCTGCATGTGCATGATGCACATTGGGGCTATAGTCCTGTGTCTCCGCAATTTCCTCAGTCCTCTTGTCTGGACCAGTAGGGATCCCCTCCCCTACTCTTTGTTCCCGTTTTTTTTACCCTCGGGATCAATCAAACCGGTGGCCAGCAAATCGTCTGCCGCTCGAGTTGAATTGCGACCCGTGTGTCTCTTGCCCAGGTGGCACGGACACTTTGCAGTTCCGAGCGAAGTGACCCAGCTTCTTGCAACAGAAACACTTCATGTGGTTGCGAGGTCCCACATTGCTGGCTTGTTGGACGTACGACAGATCCATAAGCTCTGGTCCATCGTTCGTCGGTGGCGACGCGCAAACTTGACGTGGAATTGGACCACCAACATTGGTTTGATTGATGCTGAATTCTTCCAGCATCGCCCTCTCGATAGCTTGGTCCAGCGAATCAGGATACTCGCGGAAGAGTTGGTTCTTGATCGGTCCATCGTCCTGTCCCACCATGACCGTGACAACTTGCGTTGCTACGTCAATCGGCTGCTCCACGATGCTTGACACGAGAAATCGTGCGCGCTGTGCATACGTGTGGAGGTCTTGGCTTGTCGAAGCTTGAGGAGCTCGGCACGAGCGCGGAATTCGCTCTGCGGAGGCTCAAATGCGCGCTTCAAATCACGCTTGAAGTCGTCGATGTTGTGGAAGCAGTTGAAATCTTCCAAACGTTTCCCAAACGCCCAACTCTTAGCCCGACCCGCAAGGTTAGACACCGCGAACAACACTTGCTGATCTGGATGCCGAAGCTGTCGTGCAACAATAGCTGCATCCAGCTCGATGAACCATCTTGCGAGAGTTTCGTTCTCTCCGCCGCGGTACGGAGACACGCTGAGCTTCACACGGCATCACTCTCATGGTCGAAACAGGAGTTGCGGCCGGTCGACGAGAGTCCATGACCTCGTGGTGCATGAAGTTCACTGCCGCGTTCTCTGTTCGTCCGGAATAGATGATCTCAACAACGTGATCACAGCTGTCTCTCCGATACAACGCGCATCCGTTGGAGTGCTTCCCACTCGTGCTCCGACAGATGAGGAAACTGATCATTCGTCAGAGTCACGGTCTCGTCGGGCAACATGCTCGCCGTAGTCTCCATCCCCTCCGATGTCTGATCCGCAGACAGTGAGAGTATTGACTAAGGATGTACAAAGGACAACGCCGCTTTGACAATCCTTCGCTTGAACAGGGATCTCGAAGTGCTCACGCTCTTCGGATTTCTCTCTTGGCTTGGTCGCTGAAAGGACCACGAAGTGCTACCAGATGTAACGGGACGCTGTTTACACAGTTCCCGATAACACGGCACACACTCTTGCGCTGTAGAGGAAGACTTGGCAGTTTCCCGACTTGGAGGGACGAAGAGGGAGGGGAAGAGTGAGGAAGAGACTTGAGCAGAAGACGGCAAATTCGCAACTGAATTGAAATGAGCTTACGGTTTTATGAAATCTCTCCCTAGAGTACGATGGGGTTATATGCAATCTCCCTACAAATCCAGAATAAACCTTGGGTTGAATCAGGTTGAACTTGAAGATGAGCGCGAAGAATATTCTCACGGAACTTGAACTTCAAGGAGAAGCTTGAACTTAAACTTGAGATTCTTCTCCGAAGAATCTTATGTGTATGGGGCATTGTATTGGCTGACATCAACAACATTGCACCCACAATGACACGTTGGCTTCGTCAACAGAAATTTTCCCAGCAGGAAAAAACATCACCGTGCACATAGACATGTCGCAGGCAGAATACACGAGAATGTTCGAGAACATTACTTGCGGACGTAATCAATGATTACTCCGTGAGTGTCGATGGGTAGACATGGATCAGGTCTGTGACAACTGGCAATCCAAAACAATTAGTGGGAATCAATAATCCGTAATCGGGGCCAAGTTTCCCCCGGTTTCCTGTTAAGCGAACGCTAACGCTTTAGCCTTAGGCTTCCCTTAGTAGGGAGTAGCTAGGGGAGGTACTACCCCGCTACGACACTCACAGCACGCCCGACCGTTCCCGGTCGGACGCCTACCTGGATCTATGTGTAATTGGAAACTGATTTATTTAATATATAATTAGCCTAAATTAATAAACTAATGTAAACCCTATGTAATACTAAGTAGAACTTATTAATTCGTACCTAGCCGAAAATGTAATGTACACCACCTGTGTACCAACACGTGGCAGGATGCCACGCCTTCACCAAGGGCTCCCGCCCTGATTGGCTAAAACAACCAATAGGTCTGAACCTTTCGTACCGGCCAATACTTAACCTCAACCGTTTGTATTTACATACACAACGTAACTAAATGTAACCCGTTACACGAGAGGCTTTTTGGTTCACACTGCAAAGTGAAATGCATAGACGGCAAGCGCAAATCGGGAGCAACAACCAGTAAGTAAACCGTATGTATGTGCAAGGACCCCAAGTGCGAGTGGCGATACAACTATTTCATAGAAGCCAAAACAAGGAGTCCTCACGACCCGCCGAAGTCCTCGTCGTTTGATTGGATTTCACTTGGTTGTTATAATTGAACGATTGATTCTATTTAAACCCATTCAAAATTTACACTTTACAAAAGTCAATTTCCTATAGGTCGAAAGTCAAATGGGGTGTGCCCGTAGGGCGGAGGGTTCAGGGATGAATTAAACCTAAAAGTTTTGAAACCAGATTTTAGGTTTGAATAAAACCTAACAAAACCTGAACTCAAACCTAAGTTGCACAGTTTATACCACTTACACATCCACCTGAAAGGTATATAGAGCAATGACCTGGGGCTCCTGAGCAAAAACATTATGAGCAGACCGCAAAGCCAAGATACATGGATTAAAAATATGTGCAAATCCTACATAAAACTAAAGGGGCTAAACGAGGATACTATTTTGAAAAGGAGTTTGGAAAACTAGTATGTAGTGAGAAACCAAAGGCCACCGCTAGGGACACACCAAGAATTGATAGGGACACACCAAAAA
The DNA here is from genome assembly GCA_026184515.1 of Peronosclerospora sorghi. Lineage (NCBI taxonomy): Eukaryota > Oomycota > Peronosporomycetes > Peronosporales > Peronosporaceae > Peronosclerospora > Peronosclerospora sorghi. The sequence continues at coordinate 29,180,179 of CM047587.1, read as the reverse complement.
TTACTCCGGAGACACTTTTTGACAGACATGGCGCAATGGCAAATGGAGCAATGGCGATTCTTGGTGTGTCCCTAGCGGTGGCCAAACATGAGTTTAGAGAACGTTGATTGCATAGAAGTGCACGTGGTTTTACGAGGTAGTTCTCTTCATACATTTAATTCACATTGAACATGCGGATATCATTATTTTCTGTGCATCGTTACGACATTGAAGCACTGGAACGTGCCGCGAAGGAAGGCGACGTTACGCCTAAGCACGATCTCGAATTCATCACCTCGCGTTTAGATGAGCAGTCAGCGAAATTGGCCGAAGGAAGCAAAGCCGTGTGCATCTTTGTCAATGACGTCGCGGATGAAGCCACGCTTCGTGTCTTACATGCTGGTGGTACCAAGGTCTTGTTGTTGAGCTGTGCTGGGTACGACATGGTCAATCTCACGGTCGCGAAAGAGCTCGAGATGCCCGTTCTTCGTGTACCTGCTTACTCACCCTACGCTGTTGCGGACCATACGGCAGCGTTGATGCTGACGCTCAATCGCAAGATTCATCGCTCGTATAATCGTACTCGTTAGCTCAATTTTCGTCTCGAGGGGCTATTAGGCTTTGATCTCAACGGCAAAACGGTGGGTGTTGTCGGTACGGGGAAGATTGGCGCTCTGTTTGCACGGATAGCGGCGGGCTTTGGCTGCAAGATTCTTGCGTATGATATTAAGGAGAGTCACGATGCTCTGAGATATGGTGCTGAGTATGTTAGTCAAGATCAGGTCTGGGCGCGATCGGAAATCATTCCACTTAACTGTCCACTGTTGCCATAGACCAAGCATGTGATTAACACCGAGATCATTGCCAAGATGAAGCAAGGCGTGATGCTCATTAACACGAGCCGTGGCGGCTTAATCGACACGAAAGCTTTGGTGAGTGGTCTAAAACGAGGCAAAATTGGTTCCGTTGGTCTCGACGTGTTTGAAGGCGAAGGCCCGTACTTTTACTCGGATCGGTCGGGGGGATCATTTAGGATGAAACGCTTGCCCGTCTTTTCATGTTTCCAAATGTCGTCATCACTTGACACCAAGCATTCTTCACGCAGGAAGCTTTGGATAATATTGGCCACACCACGATTGAAAACTTTAAGGCACACGAAGCGAAAGCGGAGCTGGTGAACAAAGTGGAGTGACGTAGTATAGCTCAATGGATGTTTGTTTTTTCGGAATATAATCAACTTGACCGTTTGCTGTTATGCTTAAACAACTGAACCGAACAAATCATTCAGGATGGGTCGAAACTGAATAGTAATGCGTTTATTTCTTTTGTAAAGCTGCCAGCATTTCGCCATTGAGCCATTTGACATTGCGCCATGTCTGTCAAAGTGTGTCCGGAGTAATTTTTGGTGTGTCCCTAGCAATTCTTGGTGTGTCCCTAGCGGTGACCAAGACCAAATCCTAATAGTACTCCAGTAGCGCTAATTGTCATCATCTTCGGAACCCGATTTGTCGTCACTGCCAACATCAACCGCAACATCCACAACTACCAAGTAGTTTGTCTTGATGTATACAAGCTTTTCTACACGTTAGTTGGTCAGGGAATTCCTCAGTTTAGAGTGAACAAAGCCAAATGTTGAGAAGTTGCGTTCGGAGGACACTAAGGCGCGTCGATAAAAACTTATCGATGTGCTTTTGCACTGATACAGGGCTGACATCGGGGAATCCTCCCCCCTCAAGCCCTGGGCCACACACACGTGGCGTCAACGGAACCCTTGGATTCACTAATCCGTTCACGTAAAACGGGGTAAACCACGTAGATGCATGAACCGAATTGTTTATAGCAAATTTGGCCATAGGAAGCATCTCACTCCAACTCTTTGGAGAATCCGGACATAAACTCCGGAGAATGTCCACTACTACGCGAATAACGCGTTCCGTTTGTCCGTCCGTCTGCGGATGATCCGCATTGGACATGAGGAGCTTGGTGCCCAGCACCTTACAAAACGCCCCCCAAAACTTCCCCGTAAAACCGGGATCCCTATACGATGTGTCGAAGAGGACTCAAGAATTTTGGTCGCTTTTTGTCAGCAGCACACCGATAGGCTTATCGGCGATCGGATTGGAAATCCAGAAGGCTTTTAAGCCTATCATGTGCAAGAGGTGTCAAGAACACGGATTTTGGTAAGTCACATGAGATTTCGTGTACTTACATATTTTCATGTTTGTACATATTGGGAACCGTAGGGAGATTTAGTTTTGGTTTTGCTTGGTTTTGGTTTTACCGTTTAGGCCTTAAACTCAACAAGAACTCGCTAGATTTTTCGCTTTGTACATCAGTCGCCTCTGCACGCCGCAGAGTGTTTGGGAGCGGAGGGTCGAGTAATCTCCTCCAGCTCATTATACCCGGCTGGGACGCGTTACAGACGCACTTGCCCCGCCGGAAGTCCCTCGACAGGAGTACACATCGGTAGGCTTCTCAAGCTCAAGTTACGCACGTTTGGAACGTCTTATCAAGTTTTGGATTGTTACGTGGAGATATCGCTCGTGGAGTCTATCACGCTCTCATTTAGATCTCTATATTGGATTATTGGACTTTTATTCTCATATTGGTCGGGCTATACGATCGGTTGAGCGATCTGCTTTTTTGGAGTATACTTACTACGAGTGTAACTGGTCTGCCCGTACCCAGGGTGAAGAGTTCCGCCCGGGGTACACCACCCAGCACGGTCTCACGTTTTTAGACCTCAAGGCGATTCCCAGCACCGATCCACCGAGTGTGAAACTAGCCCATTCCATCGGGTACACAAGGTGAGATGACGAAAGAATCGGACCAGGCGTCCTATGTTGATGATCGGCCGTCTGCTAGCAGCGGACGATCAGATCGTAGGCGAAGGTTCGCGGGGTACCCCCCCCCGTCAGTTGGAAGGCTGGGCGCGATGGTGGTCAGGTTCTCGACACTTCGGTGTTCGATTCTTAACTTGACTCCACCACAACGGTGCGTGTGCCCGGATCACTTGGTGATCGTGGATATCACCGAGATGATATCTCGTCAAGAATTGATTTTAACGAATTAAATGTGGAATCGTTCTGGAGAGGACATAAGAAACGGCTATCGCCTTATGTTATCGTTGTCGATAATGATGACGATGTCCGATCTTGTCGGGTGGAAGACCGGATCGGGATTAATAAGTTTTTTCCTCCCCATAAGGCTCCCATTGGAGCCGATCGGGACTATAGCAAGTCTTGCTAAAGTTCCGGAAAGGATCAGGACTTTTGTCCTGATCCTATGTATTTGAATGAATGTTTTGATGAAAATATAAAAGATGAAAACGACTTGGAGGCTGATCGGAACGATCCAATCCACCCTCCCAAGGTTCTCAAGCAGAGGCTCAGAATGCCATCCGACGAAGACGACTTGGAACAAAAGTCGCAGGTCGGGGATGGGGTTATCAAGGAAGAAGACCTGACCAGAATGTATTACATCTACGAGTTAAAGCGATTTATTCGTGAAGACCTGGTCATGCGGATTATAAACCCCCAGATCCCCGATCGCCTTCTCGGACCCACTACCGAGCCGATCCAGAGCTATCGGCCGTTGCTATTGGTGAAGAACCTGCTGGCGATGTTGGCTGAGGTCAGCATTAAAGTGCAAAACCTCGCCAACGTGCATAAACTGTTCGATCTGGACAATTGGAAGCTGGGGATGTCGACGTCGACCCTCCATGATCATTTGCTGCCGTTGGTGGGGGCGGTTCGGCGCCCAACTCCCACCGTGGAATTGAAGGTCTCTGAGACCAGGGCTCGCACGATGATGTGTGCTCCGATGATAAGTCGCTGTATCAGTCTCCACCTGCCTCTAATAGCTCATCGGAGTTGGAGGTCGGTGTTGAGCGGATGACCATGGGGTGGATCATACCCCCATGGGAGCATAAACAGGACGTGCGGCAGCAAGGGGCTGCATGCCAGTCGGGTCCCCAGGATCACCCACAGGCTTCAGTACCTCCAAAGGAGGATACCAACACGTTGCCCATGACCCAAGCTAACGTCCAAGCCATGTTTGAGGCAATGATGGAGAGTTTCATTTGAGACCGATGCCGATCGCCTCCGCGCCCGCATGCCCAGGACCGATCTGCCCGGCAAAATGTCAATACTTGCCGGGATGTTGATATGGAGTCAGTGGAATCAACGGATAATGCTATCCGAGGTGGTAAACCAGTTGGCAAAGGAAGACGCAAGCCGCAGCCAGCCCGACCGCGCCGATCAAGAAAGAACAGCGATTTCGACATGGAGTCGATCGGCGATCCGGATGACCACTATGGGTCAGACGGTGCAGGGGCGGGCAGAACGCATAGGGCTAACCTAGCCTCTACGACCGCTTTTGATTTCGGATCTACTGCGATCCCACGTATTCGCATGGCTGCGACCACGGATCTTAAGGACTTAAGGACTTCTGGCAAGGACGCCGGCGAGGAGCAAGCCAGATCGTGGTATGGTCGGGTCAAGTCTGCTTTCTTGCGGGATAAGACACCAAAAAAGGAACGGTGTTTGATGTTCAGGGATCTGCTGAAAGGAACGTCTGCGAACTGGATCCAACAGTTGGGTCGGGATGTCCGATCCGACTGGGATCTGCTATGTTCAGAATTTGAGGGGTTGTACTGCAACTCCATTCTCTACCGCCCGCAAATACCATCATATGCAGAAGCGGGGCGACGAGACGCCGATTGAGTACCTGCACCGTCTGAACGTGGCTGAAATTCGCTCCGGGATAGTGATTAAGGAAGGCAATCCACCGACCGGTGCCGCTATGGAGCACGTGGGTCACTATATTAGTACCCTTGACGACCAAGAGCTGGCAGATCAGCTTACTCTGCTTCGCCTCAAAGATGTGGGGGAAGTGGAGCAGACGTTGCGGACGTTGCAACACTCACGCAGCATGAGGGCGAAGGTCGCCGTTGGATCGGGTCGCTAGAGATAGAAGACGCAGACCGATCCGGTGACGAGGACCCTGACCAGATCGGCCCGTGCTGTTAAGGCGATCGTGACTGAAGACAGCACTGGATCGGAAGAGGAAAGTAGCGGCCAGTCCATTCGGGAGTCAGACGAAGACTAATATCGTCACATCTTCGTCACGGAACCTGCCCCAAGAACCGGATCGATGTCTAACCAGGCATAGCGGAAGGGCAGGGGTGGAAACAAGTCCGACCCGGACGGACCTCGTAAGAAGTGTTCTCACTGCGGGTCAAGCAAGCATGACGGTGGGGACTGCTGTAAGAAGTTGATATGCAAGAAGTGAGAAAGACGCGTCACCCCACCGATCACTGCCTCTTCGTGTGCAAGTCATGTGGAGAGATCCACGAGGACGGCTAGTGCAAGATCAAAGAGTTCTTCAATCTGATGCGCAAGTGGTATGTGCCGGGTAAGCACGCGGGGATGATTCCACCTGACGTCGAGAATATGTTAAACTAGAACGCTCGCCAGGTTGGAATCTGGATCGAGCCGAGCGGTCTACGTTTGGCATCTATGCATATGTCGGCAAGGAGAATAAAACCGACAATACATGTTCCATTCTCAATTGCGTCGATTGGGATCATCCGGTCTACAATCTCACGACCGATGAATATTCCCGATCGAAGGTGGCCATGCAGCTGGATCTGCTGCCTGGGGAGTCTCGCGGATACTGGAAGTATCATGCGCCCGAAAAATGGTTCAAGCAAGCGAAAGCCTGTCGTAAGATTAACAACCAGAAGGCAACGATTTTGTTCGACTCTGGGGCCGAAGTTTCAATTATCGACTCCGCCTTTGCTCGTAAGGTCGGATGTCGTATAGACGACACCCAGAGACAAGAATGCGTCGGAATCGGTGAAAATTCTTACATGAACGAAGAAAAGATGCGCGTGAAGATCACCCTATCTGGTTCGTTGGTCTACTTCTTCAGCGCTTGGGTTGGCAAGATGGCCGGTCAGGATGCCCTGTTAGGCATGGATTTCATGGTGCCGGCGGGTATTCGCCTTGATCTGTCTCATGGAGTGCTTACACTCCCGGATGAGGTCCAGATTCAGTTAGCTAGACGGCGGGCCCTATACAGATCGCACACCGATCTGGTCAGGCGGGACCAAGATGTCACCATTCCAGTCGGCCGATCCTCTGATACCCCCGTCGACAGAGGTTTTCGATCAAGGAAGTTATGGGTGACCAGGGGCGATCGGTGGGTGCCGACCTATGTGAAGAGCGCCGGCCGATATGAATTTGTCCGAGTCACTAATATCGGTGACAAGCCGCTTACGCTCGACAACAATACTATTGTTGGCATGTGGCTGGCGGAAGGGAAGGTGACAAGGAAGATGGGGTTCGTATCGATCAGATCGAGACGGTATGTTGAGTGGCAGACTTGGCATACCAAGCGACCACCGATCTGATCAGCGATGATGGACCGGTGGAAGAAGATACCTCACCTATGGTGGAACGACCCAGCTATGTAACCCCAAAGAAGATGTTAGTTCGAAGAAAGGCACCGAAGTCTACGGACACGGTGGACCATCTAGCAGATGAGCCAAGGTTAGTCAACATGGTGGCGACACAAGAACAGGCGACAGCGGAGCCGGAATAGAAAAAGGGGAACATGGGATTGCTGGGGCGGACCACGATGGCGCACCTAAGCAGATCGATGTCGTTGAAGAGCAGCCCGCCGATCGGGAAAAGCAGTGTGTAACCGACAGGACGGTTTGGGTGATATTGCCCCGGAAGACGACCAAGTTTGTATACATGAGGGACAATATATTCAGGAGCTGGAGATCCAGATGGAAGTCCTCCCTGAAGTGTCTGCCGATCCCCCCGAAGTCACCTTGGACGATCTGCAAGTGGGTGATCGGGATGTCAACAGTCCCGACCAGATCGATCAGCTAAAGAAGATCATATGGAAGAAGAAACATCTGCTTATCGGGAAAGGCAATGCCTTACCCCCTGCTGATCGCGGAGCGATCTGTGACATCTACGTGGGGGATGCCAAGCCGATCGCCCAACGATGCCGACGTGTGGAGCCACAGTACCGTGAAAAATTGTCTGATCTTATTAAAGGACTGTTGGCTACCAAGATTATTAAACCGTCGACCTCGCCGTGGGCCTCGCCGATAGTGATTGTGATAAAGAAGAACGGCGTCGCTATCAGTATGTGGATCGATTATCGGTTGGTAAATCGGTTGACCAAGCTTATGGTGTACCCGATGCCGCTGATCAGAGATCTGCTAAAAGATCTTGACAAGACCCTATGGTATTGCTCACTGGATATAGCAAGTGGATTTTGGGTGGTGTCGATGACCGATCCGGCTTGCGAGATTTCCGCATTTGCTACGCCGTTCGGTCTGTTCGAGTGGAACCGTATGCCGTTCGGTTTGAAGAAAGCTCCCCAGATTTACCAGAGGCTGATCAACAACGCAATGTATGGACATTTCAAGATCAGTACCGATCAGGACCCCACCGAAAACCATGATGTATTTACAGAGGGTAACCCCGATCGGGAAAGGAGACCGTCTATTCTGGGGAGGCGATCGTATATCGACGACATTCTGATCCCTGCTTCGTCATGGAGCGATCTGTGCGAGAAGGTAAAACTGTTGCTGGAGACATGCAATCGCTGGAACCTGTCGATCAGTGCTGTGAAGAGTTTTTTGGGAATGTCCAAGGTCGTCTATTGAGGTAATATGGTGTCAATCAGTGGGCTGGAGGCCAATGCCAAAGATCTGGAGTCACTGAGCAACCTCCCGTTTCCCAGATCACTGAAGGCGATGCAGTCCTTCTTAGGGAGCCTAAATTACTACAGCCGCTTCATTGAAGACTTCGCGATTTACGCGGCCGTGCTGTACGAGCTCCGGGAAGTCGACTACCATATATTGCGCGAAGGAGATCGGGAAACTTTATGGGAGGGCTGCGACTCTGATATGCCCGCAGATTTTCCGCAGGTGGAGGCAGACGATCACATGAAGCGTGCACATGTTGCTTTCGGTATGCTGAAGTCCAAGATGGCGACGGCACCGATTCTCAGACACTTCGATCCGGAAAAAATGCCGATCTTCATTGTGTATGCTAGTAAGTGGGCCATTTCTGCCACTCTAGTGCAAGAACATGATGGAGTGTACCACACGGTCACTTTTACGAGCCGGACGTTGAAGCCGAACGAAGTCAACTATGGGATCGTCGAAAAGGAAGTTCTGGCCTTACTACGGATTTTGGATGTGTGCTATAACCTGCTGGTCGGCCGACCCATAAAGGTCCTATCAAGGAAGTCAACATTGGCCTGGTTGCTATCAGCCAATGGGATGGACGGTCGGCTCGGCAGATGGTCATCGATCCTGTCACAGTGGTCTCTCGAGGTCGTCAAGTGTGTCAAAGGGGAGGAAGAGATATTGGGCACATTGGCTGCCAGCATCACCCCTCGGTCTAAAGTGGATGGAGCTCTGACTGCGATTGCCCCAAGGAAACAACCTCGACAGTCTATCTCACGGCTGCCACCGATCGTCGATCGGGATGAGGAACTCCTGGTCTTGAGTTTCGACGGATCGGCTAGCGTGAAGAAGAAGGTCGGATCCTATAGTGCCATACTGTGAAAGTTACCACAATGGTCTATAGTAGCGGCCGCCGCCGATTTCACGCCTGACATAACGGTCAACGAGGCGGAATATCGGGGGCTCCTTCTATGTCTTGATCTGCTGTCATCACAAAAGAAAGGGCGGATCATCATATGTGGTGACTCCAACCTAGTGATAAGGCAGATCACCGGGGAGATTGACTGTAAGGCACCACGGATGAAGTTGTTGAATGATCGGGTGATGAAGGCACTGAAAGACTATCCCAACCACGAGCTACTGCACGTGAAACGGGATTGGAACAGAAGCGCCGACCACCTCGCGACCCAAGCCATGAGGAGCCAGATCGGGGCGACGATCACCGATGAGACCGTTCTACATGAACTTATGAACATAAACAGGCTCCCGGAGTTGATCAAGCCTAAGTACAGCCCCGATCCGGTGCATGTCATGGCGGCGACTAGATCGCGAACTCAGAAGTCTCGCCGATCGTTCCCAAAGGAAAGGCTGAGCGAGTACGTTGTACGACAGCTAAGGGCGGAACGGATCCTCAAGACGCAGGACGAAGAATAGTGGATCGTCAATTTGAAGGCCTATGTACGCGGTGAACTGTCCAAGTTAACGAATAATCAAGCGAAAGAGTGTACCAAGATTGCAGACAGTTACGATGTGAACGACAATGGATTGCTGTATTACAGCCGTGACGTTGACCAAGACAGTGCCGATCGAGATCGACTGGCGAAACTGGTGATCCCTGAGTTGCTGCAGCCGGATGTACTTCATCACTACCATGTGAGTTTAGAAGGGGGACATCAGGGCGTAGGCAGGACATATCACAAGATCAGGGCCCACTTTCACTGGAGAGGACTTTTTCGGAGCGTGCAGAAATATGTGGGCTGTTGCACCGATTGCGAGACCGGAAAGGGCAGGCCAGTAATCAAGGGGCGATCGCCCGGGAATATCGAGGCCACTTACCCTTTCCAGGTGATAGAAATGGACCAGATACCGTCGCTGCCCAGATCGACGAGCGGCAACACTGAGCTGCTGATCTGGATCGACCTGTTCACTGGTTTGGTGATCGCAAAGGCTAGTGCATCCCGATCTGCGGAGCAGATCGCCCAGAGTTACGAGGAATGCGTGTTCAGAAGGCTCGGCGCCAGCGAAGTTATCAGACACGATCGGTAACCCGGTTTTATGTCCGAGGTGTTACGGTCGTTCAATAACATGTTAGGCCAGAAACAGAGTGCGACGATGACATATCGTCCGCAAGCGAACGGATCGGCTGAACGCATGGTGCAGACAATAACAAGGGCGATCAAGATGTATGCCGATCCGGACCAACGTGACTGGGACGAGTATGCAGAGGGGCTGGTATTATCCCACAACTCTCAACCGATCGGGTCCGAGGAGAAAAGCCTGTTTATCTGGCGTATGGATGGGACCCTCGATCGACACTTGAAGCGGCGATACCGATCCCCTGCACTCGGACCCGCCACCGCGATGCCCGTCGTTGGCGTATGCAGGTCCAGAAGCACTATCAGTACGCGAAAGAAGTCGTCAACGAAAAGTTACGTCAGGCCATACAAGATCGGGCAGACCGGAACAACGACCAAGTCCGACCTCATGGTATTGAACCAGGGGCGAGGGTATGGCTATACCTCGATCGGGTCAAGGAAGGCTATGCAAAGAAGTTGGCTCATATGTGGCACGGTCCTTTCCGTGTAGCAGAGCTGATCGGTGAGCGTTATGCCCGTCTGATCACGATCAGCACGGATTATAAAGATTTTCCGACGTGCACGTGTCCAAACTGAAGCTGGTCAGAGAGTTCCCCGATCGGCCTAAAATGCCCTGTATGGTGGACGAAGCGGAGAGATTCGATTTTGATGAAGATCTGCTGCCGGAAGACAGTTGGGAAAGGCCATCGGAAGAGGACGAATTCAAGGTGGAAAAGGTGATGGATGTCCGATCGGTGAAGAAGACCCGTTTCGGACGCACCCACCGAGAATATCTGGTCCGGTGGAAGGATCATGATGAAGAAACTTGGATCGACGAGCTCGACCTAAACTGTGGAGCACTGATACGAGAGTTCGAGCGAGACCGAGTCAGTCGGAATCGCTTCGCAGTAATGCATACCCACGAAGACCAGACCCACAGTAGCGCCGATCAGTATATC
>CM047587.1:29052604-29154449 GCA_026184515.1 Peronosclerospora sorghi | reverse complement strand
ACCAAACATGAAAATATGTAGTACACGCAATCTCATGTGACCTACCCAAATTTGTGTCCAGGACACCCCTTGCACATGACTGACCCAAAAACCTCTTGACTTTCCACCAATCCGATCGCCGACAGGCCGATCGGTCCATTGTTGACCGGAACCGACCAAAATTTTTGGGTCCGCTTCACGACATATACTTCCAGTCTATCCATGTCTCGTGGCGTTCCAGCCACTTCATGCCCAGAATGAGGTCATACCTCGAGTCCAAATCCAGGACTAGGCAACGTTCTAAGCTGTCGAAGTCTGCAAACTTCAGCTTAAGGTCAATCGAGACCTTGGGTACAGTAACCTGAAGGCCCTCGCTAGACGGACCGTGACAACGTCACGAGAACGTGCCTCTAGGGCCTCGGCATACAGCCGACTCTTCTCCACAGAAGCTCGTCTGACATAATTTTCAGACGCTCCAGAGTCTATCGAGACTCTCCAAGGCTTATCAAAGCCTTTCACGTCCGCAAGGACGACCAGCAAACCTGGCTGGTACACCAACTCGGTGCTAGAAAGCACCGTTTCCCCCGGGGCTTTGTGCTGTCGTCCTCTACCCTGGGGATTAACAGCACCAAGGGATCCCCCAGTAGGGCTCCCCGCACCTACTGGGAGCCGTCGTTTCCCGACGGCTTGGGAGAGGTCCTTTTACCCGCCCTCAGCCCCTAATAGCGAGTGTCTAGCCGGGGGTTCCGCGGACATCTGTTCCGCAGATGATCCGCACTTCCACACAGGAAGCATCTTAGCGGCCCATGCCGCTGCAACATAGCCAAGAGCTCTGCCTCGAAGCTCTGCGAAAAAGAGTCAGATTGACTCTTAGCGGAAGGTTTCTCTTCCTCTTCGACCTGACTCAGGTCCATAGGTTCAGGGCCCACCTTAGAGGAACGAAAGTTCCTCTCGGCGTTGAACGCCTCCCCCAGGGATTGGGGTCGGCATCGGAAGAGCTCCGAACGTGTTGGCCCTTCTCTCAGGCCTCCCATGAAGACGGGGATGGACAAATCGTCCGAATACTCTTTTGAGTACATCCCTTCCAACAGTGTCTTAAGTTCCTGGATATATGTTTCCAAGTCCTTAGTGCCCTGACGGCACCTCAGAAACGCCAGCTGATTCTGGAAAACCAGATCAGGCGTGGAATACATGTCCATAAGCTTCTGCTTAAGGACCTCCCAGGTAGGGAACACGTTCGTGACCGAATCCGAACACGTAAACGCCCATGCACGGGCTTTACACGTAAGATGGGTCAGCGCAAGTCCCACTTGCAAGTGATCAGCGATCACATTCGCTGTGGCGAAGGCCGTTTTGACCTCTCGTAACCACACATAATGGTTATCACCTTTTTCCCCGGTGAATTCCTTTATCTAAAGGACAATGGGGGACGCACCTCCGTGGAACGACCTCCACCTAAACTCGCTTCATGAGCGATGAGGGCATTCACCCTTGCCTTCACCGCCTCAAGGCCCTGCTCCACTAGGAGCTGCATGCCTTCGTCACCCGTCAAGGATAACAGCCTGTTAAAGGCTTCCTGCTGGACGAGGGTTAACCTCTCCCAATCGTCCTGAATCATCCCTTGCAGAGGATGCCTTAGTCTACCAATAGGTGTTGGATTGACTACAAGTGCTACCAGACGTAGCCGGTGCGCATACGCACGGTACGGCTAGCGAACAGAGGAAGACTTTCCTTTAAGCGGCGTTCGCCGCTACTTAGCCGATACGCCCTTATTAAAGGGCTTAGTAGGAGAGAGCTCTCCTACTCGGGGCCAAGATTCCCAGTTTGGTTTACAATTAGCTTTCGCTAATGCCTTAACGTAAGGCTCCCTTACTAAGGGTGTAGCTAAGGGGAGGGCTCCCCTTACGCTACTGCACTCACTACACGCGCGACCGGTCGAGGTCGTGCGTCTGTAGTAGTCGAGTGAAAATGTAAACTGAATGTATATTTAATATATAATTAGCCTAAATTGATTTAAACTAATGTAAACTATGTGTAATACTAAGTAAAACTTACCAAATTTGTACCTAGCTAAAATGTAGTGTACACCACCTGTGTACCAACACGTGGCTGGCTGCCACGCCACCCCCCAGGGCTCCTTCCCTGATTGGTTAAAATAACCAATGGTTCAAAACCTTTCGAACCGGTCAATACTGACCCCAACCGTAGTGTACTCACGTACACCACCTACTAAATGTGACTCGAATGTAACCCTGTTACACGCTACGCCTGATCCGGTTTTCCAGAATCAGCTTGCGTTTTTGAGGTGTCGTCAGGGCACTAGGGACTTGGAGACATACGTCCAAGAACTGAAGGCCCTGTTGGCAGGGATGTAAGCGAAAGCGTATTCGGACGATGTGTCCATTACTGTGTTCATGGGAGGCCTGAAAGAAGGGTCAGCACCTTCGGAGCTCTTCCGATGCCGATCCCAATACCTGTGGGAGGCGTTTAAGATGGCGTTCAACGCCGAAAGGAACTTTCTTTCCTCTAAGGTGGGCCCTGAACCTATGGACCTGAGTCAGGTCGAAGCGGAAGAGAAACCTTCCGCTAAGAGTCAATCTGACTCTTTTTCGCAGAGCTTCGAGGCAGAGCTCTTGGCTATGTTGCAGCGGCATGGGCCGCTAAGATGCTTCCTGTGTGGAAGTGCGGATCATCTGCGGAACAGATGTCCGCGGAACCCCCGGCTAGACACTCGCTATAAGGGGCTGAGGGCGGGTAAAAGGACCTCTCCCAAGCCGTCGGGAAACGACGGCGTCGAAATACACATTCTTCATAATTTTCGGCGACGATCCAGCTTTTCGATCACCATACCCGTGAACAGATCCGTCCAAATCAGCAGTTCCGTATGTCCATCCGTTGATCGGGGTAGTGACGGGATATGATCCATGGCTATCACTTGGAATGGGTACGTAGCCTCGATATTCCCCGGCGACATGCCCTTGATCGTAGGCTGACCTTTCCCCGTCTCGCAATCTACGCATTGTCCAACAAATCTTTGTACACTTCGAAATAGACCACGCCAATGGAAGTATCGTCTGATCCGCTGATATGTACGCCCTATGCTTTGGTGTCCTCCTTTCCAATCTCATATCATAATGGTGGAGTACATCCGCATGTAGGGTCTCGGGTAAGACCAGCTTAATCGGAGAACGTTGATCATCTTGATTATCTTTATCATCGCTGGATTTTTCTTTAGCCATATTCCCACAGTAAATCAGCAATCCTTGTTCGTCGACATCGTAGTTGTCGGCAATTTTCGCACAATCCTTTACCTCGTCTGCGCTCAATTGTGAGACGTCACCGTACAGATAACTTCGCAAATCATGAATCCATTTCTCTTCGTCCTGCGCCTTTTTCACCCGTTCCGCCCTTATCCCGGATATGGATACATCGGGCCACGTTGACGGCCGCGGCTGACGGATGTTACGTGATCGTGTCGTCACTAGCACTTGTGGGGTAGTGGGATCTTCATTCCACGTGATCACTTCCGACAATCTGTTGAGATCGGCCAATCCCCCCAGCTGTTTCTCGTCATCAATCTCACATCTTGTTCCACTTTGCATGGCCATAGTGGTGATATGATCTGCACTCTTATTCCACTCTCTTTTAACATGGACCAGATCATGATCGGTCCATTCGCGAAGGAGGTTAAACGCACACTGTTGCAACGTTGCACTTGCAAACGCGAAGCTTTACACTCTATTTCACCGCGCATTTGTCTGATTACCAAATTCGAATCTCCACACACGATCATCCTTCCTTTGGGATATCGTGACAGTAGGTCCAAACTTAAGAGCAATCCATGGTATTCAGCTTCGTTCACCGTGATATCAGGTGCATGATCCGCCACCGCGATCAAAATCTTCCACTCCGGTAATTTCCACACGATAGCGCCGAAAGCACCTACACGTCGCTTGGCACTTTCAGATCCATCGAAACTGATCACGTAGAGCTCTTTGCCTTTCTCAACCGTATGAGGTGGTAATTCAATCATCTGCCGCGGTTGCTTTTTCGGCGCGATCGCAATCAGTGCTTCATCGATTTCGGTGCGAGGGGTGATGATTGCCGCTAACGCCCCTAGTACCTCCTCTTCTCCGTGTACACATTTCTTGATCTCGAGGTCCCATTGTGATAAGATTGCAGCCCATCTGCCCAATCGTCCGTCCAGCCCGTTGGATGTTACTAACCATTTCAACGTGGATAAACGTGACAAGACAGTAATCGTCTTTCCGACCAGCATCGTGAAGTAAACACCCAAAACCCGTAGAAGCGCCAGAACTTCCTTTTCGATGGGGCTGTAGTTCAGCTCACCGTTCTTCAACGTTCGGCTGGCGAATGCGACGGAGCAATACACTTGATCATGTTCTTGTACCAGCGCGGCGGATACCGCCCACTTGCTGGCGTAAACCACGATCAAAGGCGTTTTGTTATGATCAAAATGGCACAGGGTTGGGGCTGACGCAATCTTCGCTTTCAGCATGCTGAATGCTACTTTAGCCCTGATTAATCGATCGCCCTCATGATCCGAATTCTCCTTGCTCAATGATCGGCTCTTTAACTCTTGATAATCTATCTCCCTTAATTTGTAGAGCACAGCGGCATAGATCGCGAAATCTTCAATAAATCGACGGTAGTAGTTCAAGTTTCCCAAAAACGATTGCATAGCACGTAAGGTACCATGGAAAGGCAAATCGATCAGCTCATCCAATTTTTTCGGATTCGTTTCCAAACCGCGGCTAGAGACATGATGCCCTAAATAAGGAACTTCGCTTCGCCCACAGTACGATTTAGCCACGCTGATCGACAAGTTCCATTGATCGCACTTTTCCAACAGGTGCCGCACCTTGTCACACAGGGTAGCCCGTGTAGGTACCGGGATCAAAATATCATCGATATATGACCGCCGCTGCAGCACAGACGGGCCCGGTGTCTGATCGGGCTCTCCCACAGTAAATACATCAGCCGTTTCGTCAGCACCGTCCTTAACCTTTAGATACCCGTATAATGCATTATCAATCAGCCGCTGGCAGATTTGCGGAGCATTCTTTAGGCCAAAAGGCATCCTATTCCATTCAAACAATTCAAACGGAGTTACAAACGCCGAAATCTGACGTGCTCGATCGGTCATAGACACGACCCAAAAAACCACTCGCCATATCCAAAGAGCAAAACCACAACGCTTTATCCAAATCTTTGTTGATTCACCGCGCGATAATCGATACATAAGCGAATATCAACCCCATTCTTTTTACGATGATCACTATAGGCGATGCCCAGGGTGACGTAGACGGCTGAATGGTCTTAGTAGACAATATCCCCTTCATCAAAGCCGATAACTTCTCGCGAAATTGCGGAGCCACCTTTCGACACTTTTGGGCGATCGGGCGCGCATTGCCTACATCAATATCGCAAACCACTCCACGTGCAGAAGGAGGTAGCGCGTTCACTTTCCCGATCGACACATGTTTCGTCGCCCAAATTATGTCGCGAAGCTGATCAATTTCTTCTGCCGTGTTGACCAAGGAGTCTCCTACTAGCAAATCATCTTTAGTCACCTCTTCGGTACTTGCAGTCACTTCGGGCATCGTAGCAAGCTGATTCTCTAGTTCTTCCACATACAAATATCCGCCTTCATGGTAGCAAACTTGATCATCGATAGGGATTACGCCAAATTCGCTAGGACCGGCTGAGACAGGGTGATCACGCGCATCTTGACTAGGCGTATCTCTTGTAACAGGTTGTTCAACTCCGTGATCCAAGGTTGGACCTCTTACCACCGTCTCCTGATTGCACCGCGCTTGCACCTATCGCACTTTTTGTGACCCTCCGGTTACCAATGCCACAGATGTGACGATCGGGTCCGTAGGACGCACTAAAATACTTCGAGGAGTAGGATACTCCTTCTTCTCGACTAGGGGACCTTGATCGACACTTTCTTGACCGTCATTCACAGAATAGGTAGACGCTTTATACGTGAGACTTTGCCACTCCTTATAGCGATTAGACCCTATCGAAACAAATCCATGGCGACGGGACACGTCATCTTTGTTCATCCAGACACCTAAAATCGTATAGTCTTGCACAATGATCGGATGATTAGCGACGTTCGTAACACGCAGATATCGCAAATTACCCACGCCCCCAGTGATAGTGGGGATCCAATCTTTTCCACGAGTAATCCACAACTTTCGAGATCGCTGGTCATAAATCCGAACCTCAGCAGATCGACCTACTGGGATCTGTTCGTACTGATTAAGTTTCATATAATTACCAATCGATCCGTACAGCTATTGGCGTCCCTCCAATGGGATGATCACCTCATCAGGCAGACTTAGCGCACCGTGGGCGATGTCCAATCGAGCCTGTGGCGAAGCGGACCCAAGAATTTTGGTCGTTTCCGGTCAGCAGCATACCGATCGGCCTATCGACGATCGGATTGGTGGAAATCCAGGAGGCTTTTAAGCCGGTCATGTGCAAGGGGTGTCAAGAACACGGATTTGGGTAAGTCACATGAGATTTCGTGTACTACATATTTTCATGCTTGGTACATATTGGGGACCACAGGGGGTAGGTAGTTAGTTGGGAAAATGTTTTGTTTTGGTTTCGTCTAAGAAGAGCGTTTTTGGCTTTACGACTTAATTGTTGGACCTCTAACTCAACCGGGGGTCGTTTCGCTTTGCACATCAGTCGCCTTAGCACGCCGCAGAGTGTTTTGGGAGCGGAGGGTCGAGTAATCCCCTCCAGCTCATTATACCCGGCCGAGACGCGTTATAGACGCACTTGGCCCGCCGGAAGTCCCTCGACGGGAGTGCACTTTGGTCGACCTCTCAAGTTTAAGTTGCGCACGTTTGGAACGTGCTATTACGTCTTTTGGATTATTTCGTGGAGATATCGTTCGTGGAGTATATCACGTGTTCATTTGGATACCTTACTGGACTACTGGGCTATTGGAGTTTTGTTCTCGTATTGGTTGGGCTCTACGATCGTTTGAGCGATCTGCCCTTTGGATCAGACTAAATTCGAAAATAACTGGTCTGCACGTACCCAGGTTTAAGAGTTCCGCCCGGGGTACACTACCCAGCACGGTCTACCACATTTAGACCAGAAGTAAATTCCCAGCACCGATCCACCGAGTGTGTTACCAGCCCAATCCATCGGGTACACAAGGTGAAATGAAGAATAAATTGGACCGGGCGTCCTGTGTTGATGATCGGTCGTCTGCCAGCAGCGGACGATCCGATCGGATCGAAGACGAAGGTTCTCGGGGTACCCCCCCCCCGTAAGTTGGAAGGCCGGGCACGATGGTGGTCAGGTCTCGACACTACGGTGTTCGATTTTGAACTTGACTCCACCACAAACCCCAGCTGGTATCATAAAATCCATACCCAATATAGCATCTTGACCGACAAGTTTGCCCACCCATGCATGGAAATAATAAACCAAAGAACTCGCTAACGTAATCTTGAGTTTAGTGCGCCCTTTTGTGAGGTATGCACTTTCTCCAATGCCGACACATTCTTGCGTTTGACTCGTGTCAATCTGACAACTCACCTTACGAGAAAAGCTTGAGTCGATGATCGACACTTTGGCACCAGAATAAAATAATATCGTAGCTCGTTCGTTATTAATTTTTCCGCTAGCCTTGGCTTGTTTGAACCATTTCTTTGGCGAGTGGTACTTCCAATAACCACGCGATTCACCCGGGAGTAAATCAACTTCCATGATCACCGGGGATCGGGAAAACTCATCAATACGGAAATTAGCCAAACGTGGTAAATTATGGTGATCACATTTTTCATTATCTCTTCCTGCTGCTTGATTAGCCCTCTTCATATCCACATATGCAAAATACACAGACTAGAACGCTCGTCTTGTACCAGATTCCAACCTGGCGAGCGTCCTAATTTAACAGGTCTTCGGCTTCCTTGGGTAACATTGCAGCATGCTTGGTGGGATTATACCACTGGCGAATACGGTTGTAAAATTCTTCCATAGGGCACTTGCCCGCATCGTGAACTTCGCCGCATGCTCGGCAGACGTACAAGAATTGATCGGTCGGATGTCCCTTCGTGCCACACTTGAGACATGTCAGGCGCTTTCAGCAACGTAAATATCGTCCCGGGTCGACCCACAATGACTGCATTTCTTCACCGCCCCTTGATCAACTGCACTTGAATCACTTCGTTTACCCGATTGGGACTCACCAGGTTGATCGAGCGCCCCTGGTTAATCGCGCATAGTAATCATGTAACGGCGCTGATCTCCATCACTTCCACTGTCGTCGGCACTTGATTCTTCACTCCCAGACGTCACCTTGATCGCGCGTACTGCTTTGGGCTTCCGCACTGGGGCCGGTGCCCGATCATCGCCGGATTTCTGGCGGAATCGGCTAGTACCTACCGCCGCTGTTGTATGACACCACTTATTGAGTGCATACGCCCGCAAAGTCTCTTCCAGATCCGTAGCGGTATCCAACTGCAGAAGTACCAGTTAATCAGCGAGCTCGCGATTGGCCAATGTATCAAGAAAATTCTGCACATGCTCGCGTAAGGTCGTAGGCGATCCATCCCTGATTGGCAACTTGGCTCGCAGTCCCGCCACATTCAACCGGTGCAGATACTCAATAGGGCTTTCATCCGACCGCTTCTTCGTGTAATAATACTGGCGGGATGTCGACTGACCACTTCCACAGTATTGAACTTCAAACTCATCCACGAGACTTTTCCAACTTGATCGAGTGCCTCTTCTCAGCTGGCGATGCCAATTGCGCGCTGGTCCTTTTAATAGATCGCCCAGGATCAAACACTTTTCATGATCAGAATCTTGATCCCGCATAAATGCTGACTTGAGGCGACTAATCCAATTCCGCGCTTGATCTTCATCTCCTTCCTTTCCCGAAAATTCTTTTAGATCACTGATCGAAGACATCAGAATCCTGGGAATCGGCTGCTGATCAGGCATCCCAATTTACGTGGACGCAACCGTGGCTCGTCGTGGCAGTGTTGATCGGCTCATATGGGTCAATGTAATCACTCTGTGATCGTTGATCATGGAACGAATACACAAATGTCAACGTCCTTGAGCATCGTCGATCTTTCTAGCTTCGGCTGCTGATCACGCAGCGAATGCACGGAATCCATGTCAATATCCTTGATCGGCGCATCTCTTCCTGGGCTTAGCTGGCGGTTTTTAGTGCCAACGACTCCAGGTGTCAACTTGCTTCTTTCCTCAACCAGAAACTTCTCCATAGCCTTATCATAGAATGTCTGCAGTTTTGGACCTTGCAATGCTTTATCATCTTCTACCTTGATCGGTTGAGGTTCCGTCTTGATAGCCGAGAACTTGGATTCATCTTTCTGGCAAACTGTCATTCTGGTGACCTTGGGCTCTATACTTCCGGCACTGCTCGACTCCACTTCCGGTTCATCGCCTTCGGAAGGGGCAGATTCGTAAAACGATGATCCCGTGTGCTCTGCCACATTAATCAGCGGTCTCGCTTCAATTTTTGGCGGAGGACAGGGAGGCTCCTCCATATTAGATCGACCCATGATTGGTACGACCACTTCGTATAGTCGATGTGTAGCGGCCCTAATTTCTCCTAGGTCCTGATCGAATATTTTTTCTGCATTGTAGGCGCCTGTCGACTAACCAGCTTGCTTGATAAGGCGTATTAGTCCTTACACCAGTCGAAGATTGTCATTCCAATTCGTTACTGGTCGATCGACCGGTCCTTTCAGCTCTCCGCTGGTCGTGACCTCTAGGAGATTCATGATCGCGTTCGTCAATAAGAATCTTCCAATTCTACCTTGTAAACCTTTCGGTAAAACGTTTTCACCAGATCCAATTCCGTTGGCGGCGTACTTGATCGACTTTCGTCACTCTCCGACCCAGGCGCCTTCATCAACACCTTCGGCTGGTCGGTCTTGTAATACTTCACCACCGGATCCCAATCCGGATCATTATAAACACATATATTTGGCGGAACATAACTTGCGTTGTGATCCGCATGGGCTCCCGAAGGAGCCTCGGGAAGTGGTTGAGGCTTCTCCTCCTTTATCTCATCAAGATACCTCCCCAGCTCCTGATGATCAGCATTTCCTTTCTTCTTCAGGCATGACGACGGCGAACTGCCTTCCATCGTCACAACCACCACCTCCTTTTCCACCTTTATCTTCACTTCTGCTTCTGCTTCCGTGTTCACGTCCGCATCAGCGCCATCTTGCGTGAATCGCGGTGATATCACGCGTCGCCCAAAGATCCGGGCACGCGCACCATTGTGGTGGAGCGGCTGATCAAAGTTTGTGAGGCTTGATCAGGCGGTACCACGGAGGCACCCGGACTACCGACTAACGAAGGGGGTCCTCCGGTCGTCCTTGACTGCTTCTGTTTCTGCTAACCTTGTGTACGCGACGGCTTGGGCGTGGGTCGCTCTCCAGTTGGCGGGGATATAAACACGACAATTCCTTGTTGCAAGACTTAGTTGACTTGTGATGAAGCGACTGATGCGATCAGGCGTGATCAGGCGCAATCAAGCTTGAATCAAGTGCGATCAGGTTTGATCAGCGGTGATCAGGCTTGGGCAGGCGCTAAAAGTCGTTCATCAGCTGTGATCAGACTTGATCAGGCTTGATCAGGTGCTACAAGTAGTTGATCAGCCGTGATCAGACTTGATCAGGCTTGATCAAGTGCTAAAAGTCGTTCAGGCACAAGTTGTCGCGAGTTGCTAGCTGTAATGGGGTGCCATTACATAATTGATATTCAAGTTAGAATATCACAGTTTAATTCCAGACGCGTGCGTCTGAAATTTAAATAAGAGATTATAAGTTATTATAATCTACGAAGGAAAAGTCGATTCGGTATAAATACCGAATCTTGCAGGCTAACTAATAGTACAGTTAGTTGAATACTTGATATTATTATATTTATTAGTTAGTTACTATACTATTAGCTTCTAAACCACCCATTAAATAAACACTCTTGATTTTGCGTTCTTAGACCTAAGTAAATATTTATATTTACTTCTAGTATAGGATTAGTTGTTATCAACTAATCCTGCCCTAATTGTATTGCGCGCTTCCTCAATTACACTGTAAGCCTGTAGCAGGATCAGTCCTGTTACACCTGGTAGCACTTTGTGGTCCGTCTTAACGACCACAGTTCCGTTCTGCTAGTTAACTAGCGGAGAGAAGATTAAGAGCCGCTCGGCATCATGTCGCGAGACATGACGCCTGCCGAGCGAGATAGAACGCTGGAAGTGGTGAATAAACACTTCCCCCACTTCTAGTCGCGTAGTAAAGACGCGACGGTAGAAATGGTTCGGTCCATGGGGACCGACATCATTACCTTCCTCCTGGGTAAGTCCCCGTAGGAAGTGGTAGAGGTGGTGAATCGCTTTAGGTGAAACCATCTAGAAAAGCCAGTACGGTCCGCGCCAGAGGCATCGCGGACCGCAACTGCACCTGCAACGCATAGAGTTGAAGTGGTAAAGGCGCGAGTACCGCCCTTTACCGGCGAAGGGGGCGAGCCCCTTCGTAGATGGTTCGCAGAGGTGGAAGATGCCATCTCTGCGCAAAATATTGTTGACGAACGTCAACAGGCGTACTTCGCCACAACATGTCTGGGCGGCAGAGCCAGGGCATGGGCGATGAGTCGCAGAGCCACTGATGACTCTGCGTTCCTGACTTATCAGGAATTAAAAGCTGAGCTAAAGCTCAACTTTGAAGCTCCAGAAATGGAGCTAAGTAGTCGGCAGAAGTTCATGGAACTCCGGCAAGGTAAGCTTGACCTTCAAGCTTACGCTCAGAAGACGCAATATTTGCTGTCAAATATTGTGTATGAGCCGGTTCCCCCTGCTATGCAGGTCACTGGCTTCATGAAGGGACTCAATGATGGTCCCGTCAAACAGAGTCTCTACCGGCACCCGCCAGAGACTCTAAGGGATGCCATTGGTATGAGCATCCGTGAGGAGTTCAGCATGAGATCAGCGTCATCGCATGCTGGGTACAGCCGAAGGGCTCAACAGCCCTTCTCTTTTGACATGCCGCAACAGAATGTCAACAAGCAGCAGACAGGCAGACGAAGTTCACACTTCGTCTCAAGAAACAGCCACCCGCGCCAGAGCATGGGCGGTGGAGGTCCAGAGCCGATGGACCTATCGGTTGCGGTTGCTTCGAACACGAAGCAACCGATTTTTTTTGGAATATTCGCTGCAATAGATGCGCGAAAATGGGGCATTTACCCATGAGTGTATGGCACCGCGTCCGGTTCCACGCAGTCAGCGGACGGAAGCGTCCGCTGCACGGCGACACCAACAGGGACATCACCCTGTTGGTGCAAAAAACGTAAATCACCAGTAGGGGCGGGGCGCCCTACTGGGAATGTTATCCCACATGCCGACATAGGGCATGTGAGGGTAATAGCCCCAGACGGGGCTATGTCCTGTCAAAAGGTGCAGGGTGATGGTAAGGCTCTTATCACCCTGGAGGTTAAGCCGCACGGGAGCGATGTCCCCATGCGAGCTTTGTTTGACACAGGAGCGTCAAACAATTTCGTTAGAACTCAGAGTCTAACGCTGTTGAGCTTCGTGGAGGTAGAAACCCCACGAAGTATGTTGTCAGTCCGGTTAGCAACAGGTGCAACCGTGACTATTCCAAAGCGTGTGATTAAAACACGCTTCGAGTTGAATGAACTGTCATTCGAGGATGAATTCATCGTCCTCGATTTAGATGACAAGTTCGATGTGATACTTGGAATCCAATGGATGTCCAAGTTTAAACCTTCGATCGACTGGGTTAACCTATCGATCGACTGCGGCGGACGCACAGGATCTGATCACCCTATGTGTAATCCGGCTGTATCAGAAGATACAACCGCAGCGTCAGACAGTCTGGTGGATAGCGATGGCACCACCATGTCTGTTCTGACACGATCAGTGGAAGGTACCTCCGCCGGTGAGAGTCCAGAGGGACTACCACACGCAACAGAAGAGTCGTTGCGTGTTGGAGAGAAACATTCAAGGGTGATAAAGACCACCGTGAGAATGAAGTAATATCCACGGTGGGAAACACCCACCGTGAGAATGAAGTGATATCCACGGTGGGAAACACCCACCGTGAGAACGAAATAGTATCCACAGTGGGAAACACCCACTGTGCGACCGAAGGTTCCAACACGACGAAAGAATTCCGTGTTGATGAGAATGATCACACGATTGAGTGCAATCGTGAGCACAACTCCGTGGTGGCCAGTGCCCACCACGTTGCGTTAGCCATGCACACGGGTGATAAAGACCACCGTGTCACAGAAAAGGCGGCCGATCAGACGAGCACATCTGATCGCCAAAATTCCATGGTAGGCAGTGGCCACCATGATGATGAGTATTCGCACACGGTGAATCGTCATCACCGTGTAGCAGTCAATCAGACGAGTGCGTCTGATTGCATGGCAGTTCCGTCGAGACTATCAACGTCTTGACGCAAACGGAGACCGGATTAGATACCCAGTCTCTGTTGATGGAACACCCTACGAAAGAAGGTTCGGAGGTGATGGCTCTTCCAGCGCTAAGCTGGAAGAAGTTTATGAGAAACTTGCACGATGGTCAGATCGAACAGATCTGTATTATCGTAGCAACAGATGATGTAGTGGATATTCGCTCACGAATATCCACATTACAAGTGCAAAACATTGGTAAAGAGGTTCCCAATGATCAAACCAAAGTTCAGCGCTTTGAAGCGCAGAGCTGGGAGTCGCTTAAAGCGAACTCCCCATTTTATGAGGTACTTCGAGAATACACTGACGTATTCCTAGAAGAAGTACCTAGCGAGCTCCCTAAGGATAAGGGAACTCGTCATGAAATTGACCTAGTGCCAGGCACGAAGTATTGTGTTACGCGGTAATGGCCGTTGCCGCGTGATCAGGTAAAAGAGATCGATGAGTTTTTCGAAGCTCGTCGTAAATCAGGCCAAGTGCGGGAGTCTATCTACCGCACTCTACCCCCACCTTTTGTGTGAAAAAGTCCACAGGTGGGTGTAGAATCTTTCACGCTTACAACAAGCTGAACGCAGCGACGGTACCAGCACAGACGCCGATACCGCGAAAAGATGTCATCATAGATGGAATGTGCGGGAGCACCATCTTTAGTGCTCTCGATCTAAGAGATGGATTTTATCAAATCCTAATGCGTGAGAAGGATATCCCTCTCACGGCGGTAAGCACCCCAAGCGACATGCTTTGGGAGTGGCTTGTTATGCCGCAGGGGCTTCGAAATGCCCCTGCTACGTTTAACAGATGCGTAACGCATCTATTACGCCCGGTGCGAGAATTCTCACCGAGTTATTTCGATGACGTGTTCATCCATAGTAAGGGTGAACACGATAAAAGCGATGTAGATGTCCATAGGGAACATCTACGTTGAGTGTTAGAGCTTATGCGTAAGCATAAGCTCTATTCAAATCTAAAGAAGTGCACCTTTGGTGCACCTGAGATACCCGTTCTTGGATTTTTTGTGGGCAAGAACGGGGTGCGTCCTGATACAGAAAAGATCAGGGTGATCGTTGAATGGCCTACGCCAAACAACGTTAAGGAACTTCGAAAGTTCCTTAGGTTGGCACATATTTGCACAAGTATTCGTGCAACTATGCTGGGTTAATACGACCTCTTTCTCAATTACTTAAGAAAGATGTCAAATGGCATTGGGATACCCAATGCCAAAATGCTTTTGATGCAGTCAAGCAAAGCTTGACTGATGCGCCTGTCTTGGCTATAGCCGATAACGAGCGTCCGTTCCACGTCGTTTGCGACGCGAGCGATTTCGCTATCGGATGTGCTTTGATGCAGCGTGATCACGATGATCATGATCGCGTAATCTGCTTTCAATCGCGTCAGTTGCGCCCAGCCGAGCTCAACTATCCAGTGCATGACAAGGAACTCCTTGCCGTGAAGTATGCACTGGACAAGTTTCGGATCTATCTATTAGGAGATAGACCGTTTGTGGTTTACACGGACCATGCGTCGCTACGCACGGCCGTGAATTCACCACACATTTCTCAAAGAATGGATCGATGGCTGTCATTCTTTGCTGAATACAACTTTACGGTTGAATACAAACCCGGAAAGTTAAACGTGATAGCGGATGCGCTATCACGAAGGCCCGATTACGAGACGAAACCGTCCGTAACCGAAGGTGCTAGTGCAAACGCGATCCGTTGTACTGCTTTGTCGTCGTCAATCATACGACAAGTACGCGAGGCGTACAAAACAGACGAGGAGACACGTCTGTTGATTGATTACTTAAGTAATCAATCAAGTGAGAAGCGCCACGAACTCCCAGAGTTCCTCCGCGCTTGCGTGCATCGATATCGACTGCACGTTGGTCTGCTGCTTTACAGCACAGACCAAAAAGATGAAAGTCGCATCGTCGTTCCAAACGACGATGATCTCAAACATCAAATTATGTTTGAGTATCATGATGCACCGATTTCGGGGCATCAAGGTCGAGAGAAGACATACTCTTCTCTCTCACGTGACTTTTACTGGAAAAACCAGTACAAATGGGTACGAAAATACGTACGCGCTTGCGAGATTTGCCAGCGCGTTAAGCTTGCGCAGTCTGCACAGGCTCCGCTGCAATCTCTGCAGGTTCCTACAGAGTGTTGGAAGTCCATTTCAATGGACTTCGTATACGGTCTTCCACCCGACAATAGTCGGAAGACTGGAATAGTGGTCTTTGTAGACCGTTTCAGTATCAGCGAACGTAACCGCCGCTCAAACAGCGCGGATATTCGTTGATACGGTATTCCGTTTGCACGGAATACCGGAAGACATTGTCTCGGATCGAGGTCCGAGATTTACAGGACGTTTCTGGCAAGAAACGTTCTCATTGTTGGGAACCCAGTTGAAGATGTCAACTGCGGACCATCCGGAAACGGATGGGCAGACAGAACGGGTTAACCGCGTTCTCGGAGACATGTTGCGATCGTACGCACATGCCTTTGAACAGTGGAGTGACTACCTGTCACTCACTGAATTTGCTATTAACAATTCGGTGCATGATTCAACTAAGCATACACCGTTCTACGTGAATGCCTTAAAGCATCAACGAACCCCAGCTTTACTTGGCTGTACGCCAAATCTAAGTGGGGGAGGGACCCGCTCAAATTTTGAGCGAGTCAATGCGCAAGTTGCTACTGCAACTTGTGAACAAAACGATGGCCCTTCTACTGAAAGTACAGTAGAAGCGGAAGCAGCTTCAATTGAAACTGAAGCTGCATACGATGAATATATGTCTGCAGCAATGGCTGCAGACAACGAGGACAATGCACCTACTGCTGATAAAGCAGTAGATGAATTCGTATTACAGCGCCAAGCTGTAATACGCTATATAAAAGATGCACTTGCCTCTGCTTTTGATAAGCAGAAGCAAAAATGCAGACAAACAAGGAAGGAAGAACAAAAACTCCTTTCTGAAAGGTGATTTGGTATTATTAAGTACTACCAATTTGCCTGCACATGCAATAGGCAATTTCCCTACACGGAAGTTGCTTCCTAAGTACATTGGAACTTTCAAGGTCCAAGAGATTCGGGGGAATGCCTATACCTTAGACATTCCCACAGCAATGCGGCTTCACCCAACATTCTATGTTGGGCGGCTGAAGCCGTATAACTCGTCTTCGTCTTACGACGAGACGCAAAACCACGTAAGATACCGTGCTTCTC
This sequence comes from Peronosclerospora sorghi, assembly GCA_026184515.1. Classification (NCBI taxonomy): domain Eukaryota; phylum Oomycota; class Peronosporomycetes; order Peronosporales; family Peronosporaceae; genus Peronosclerospora; species Peronosclerospora sorghi. The sequence goes on along the minus strand of CM047587.1, from coordinate 29,137,718 downwards.
CAAGTCTCCCAAGAGAGACTTGTAATCGGCTTCCAGCCGTTGGTGAGCAGAGCGGAGAGTCGTTACCTCCACCTTCGACTGCTCAAGATCAGCCGTGCGCCGATCGAGCTCTCCCTTATAGCGGGAAAGCTCAATGTACAGAAGATCATTCTTCTGCTGGAGGGCAGTGTGCGCCCCGAGGATGTCGCGGACATCCTCGTGAAGAGACCGATATGTCTTCACACAGTGAGACATATCGCTGCTTAAGGAGCAATAACCCTCCTCGAGCTTGCGGAGCAAAGAACCATGCTCCGCAACAACAACGGCGAGGGAAGTCTCAACCTCCGCCGCCCCTGATTGATAATCAGGGGAATAAGCGATATATCCTCGAGCGCTTGATCTCGAAGCGCTCGGTGCCTTCGAAGAAGGGGCAGTGTACCGAGTACTTGGTACGCTGGCTGGGATATCCCCAAGAGTTCGACTCTTGGGAACCGATTGAGGTTCTGAGGGCCGACACCCCAGACATTTTGACTGAGTTTGAGAAGAAGTATCAAACTCATAATGCGAATTAGCATCAACAGTAGGTGTTGATGCATTCAGGGTATCAATTAAACCCTTAATTTCGGTGGGTACGGAAAAACCACCGTAACCCCCCAACTCCTCCTCTGACAGACGAGGAGCGCCCTGCGTACACCGTCGGCAAACGAGGTGAGAAGGGACACCACACTTTAACCCTTCTTTGATGCAAGCAAAATGGATGTATTCCGTTTTGTCTGTTCGAGAGTGCTTTAAAAAGCGCTCGCGCATTACGTGAACTTTATTCACGTAATCATCTGGGCTTTTGTTGTAGTTGTAAAACAAAAGCATTCCAACTCTGAGTCAGGGCGTCTTTATCGTCCGTGTTCCTCCTTGACCCTTTCCGGCTCGAATAATATCGAACCTGCAAAAACAGGTCAATAAAGTACAGACGTCTATCGTCTGTACTTCGATCGAATCGACGTGACTGGATGTCTTCGCAGTCATCCAGCACGTTGATATCAAACAACGCATACTGGCAGTCCCGTTTTTTTACGGTGACCGCCACTGTTGGGGGCAATAGCCCAGCCAGGGGTCCAAAACCCCACTCTGTACGGAACATGTGGTTCCGTACGATGATACGCTTTAGAAGCGGCAGGCGCCGCTTCTGTTCGAGATCTTTTAGCAGGCGGAGCACCGCCTGCTTCAACACCACGCGCCGGGGTTAAATCACCCCGACGTGGAGAAGTACTTGGTCCAGGTGGTGCTCTGCGTTCCCGCAACCACCTGTGATGATCATTGTCGCTGTCATAGCAGACAGCGACACCAGAGTCGTCATCGCTGTTAGGCGATGAGCACCTAGCGAGTTTCGACTCGCTAGATCTTTTAGTGGGGACAGATGTATCTCCATCACTTTGTTCGGAGTCAGAGCTCCCGAACATGGCCCTCTTGGCAACACGCCATTCGGAAGTTTCCATCGTGCGAGATGTTGCATTAGCAACATCTCCCTGTTTCTTGCCAGATGCCGCCTTAGCAGCATCTGTGGTCGAAGACGGTACGTCTTCCGACCTTTGCGTAGTTGACACTGCTAATGCAGCGTCACCGTTGTCACTCAACACCTCAGCACCTAGTGGTGAGGCGGAGGAGGAAGCTCCTTCAATGTTTTCAGCAGCGCTCTTTAGAGCGCCTCCGTGTGCTTTGACCATCGAGTCGATGGTCAATCAGTTGGTGAATGAGAAATTCTGACTAACAAGTGCCACCTATGATTGGCCAAAATAAGAATTATTATTGGCCAGCCACATTAAGTGGGGGGTGATGTAATGGGGTGCCATTACATAATTGATATTCAAGTTAGAATATCACAGTTTAATTCCAGAAGCGTTGTCTGAAATTTAAATAAGAGATTATAAGTTATTATAATCTACGAAGGAAAAGTCGATTCGGTATAAGTACCGAATCTTGCAGGTTAACTAATAGTACAGTTAGTTGAAATACTTGATATTATTATATTAATTAGTTAGTTACTATACTATTAGCCTCTAAACCACCCATTAAATAAACACTCTTAATTTTGCGTTCTTAGACCCAAGTAAATATTTATATTTACTTCTAGTATAGGATTAGTTGTTATCAACTAATCCTGCCCTAATTGTATTGCGCGCTTCCTCAATTACAGTATAAGCCTGTAACAGGATCAGTCCTGTTACACTAGCAGATGAACGCGGGTCGCGAGCTGCAGAGTGTCGATCAGGTGTTGGTCGGCGAAGGGGGTACTTGATCAGGCAGCGGAAGTCTTCACTGCCCGATCAAGGATCTTCTGGAGTCTTAAACAGCTAAAGGAACACCCAAATATCTGTATTCCTAGCCTAGACCTACGAGGGGGGGGGTTAAATTTCACTTAATCCATCTAGAGTTCCCGTGAGGCGCTTACAGCAGCCGAACACTAGGGGCCAAACGTGAACCAAACGGGTAGAGGTGAGAGCACTGCTGCTCAATCACGCTCCCAAAACCAAAAACTTTTGAAAAAAGAACCGCTGACACAGCGGGCGGAGTTGCGGGGTGAGTTCTCACACTCTACGCCTACCGGTGGGCCAAAAACGCACTCAGTGCTCCCGCCCGGGACGTAGAGGTATATACTATAGAGGGAGGCGCAGATGTGCCGAACCTAAAACGATCTGCTAGATCGCACGCAAAAGGAGAACCTTTTTATCACTTATAGCCTTAAATCTACCATTTCCCTAATTTCAGCCAATCGGAACCGTCCATTCCAGCGTCCTCCGTCCACCAGTCAACCTGATTCCTTCGTTGTTCGTCGGTGTTCGTCGGTGTTCGTTGAGTACCTGTGTGTAATCGTCCAATCTTCCCATGCCCTGTATATGTCCTGACTATGTGCACCACGGTTGTACACGCAACTGTATACACCGTGGTACACACAATCGTATACGATTACGTACCCAATTTGTGACCGCAATCGGACCCATAATTAGACCCATAATTAGGCCCATAATTAGGCCCAATTATAGCACGCTTTACCACAACTGCACCAGACCCCTCTGGTCCGCGCGAAGAAAGCCAAGATGAAGGTACGTAGGTTCTTGATGCAAATTGGCATCAATCCACACAATTTGACAGATTACTTTTACCAAAGCACTCCTGGGCAAAGAAAAACCAAGAAGAGATGGAGGGAGGAGGAAAGTGAGGAGACAGAAGTGTAGCCGGTGCGTACACGCACGGTGCGGCTAGCGCACAGACGAAGACTTTCCTTATGCGGCGATGTGCCGCTACTTAGCCGATACGCCCTTGTAAAAGGGCTTAGTAGGAGAGTTCTCTCCTACTCGGGGCCAAGATTTTCCTTGGTTTACTTGTTAGACTTAACTAACGCCTTGATACAAGGCTTCCCTTAGAAAGGGAGTAGCTAAAGGAGGTATTCCTTTTGGCTACAAACACTCACAGCACGCGCGACCGGTCGAGGTCGTGCGTCTAGCTGGATTGGCGTGTTTTGTAAACTGAATGTATATTTAATATGTAATTAGCCTAAATTAATTTAAACTAATGTAAACTATATGTAATACTAAATAGAACTTACTAAATTCGTACCTAGCCAAAATGTAATGTACACCACCTGTGTACTAACACGTGGCCGGCTGCCACGCCTCCACCAAGGGCACCTGCACTGATTGGTTAAAATAACCAATAGGTCCAAACCTTTCGGACCGGTCAATACTGACCCCCAATCCTAGTGTACTTACGTACACAACATAACTAAATGTAACCAGAATGTAACCCTCTTACAAGAAGACTGCGAGTTTCAGGATTCTTCTGGACACGAATCTGGGGAGTAGCAGGAAGGGCAGGAGGAAGAAGAATTTTGCGAACGAAAACATGCAGGAAGCGAATGGGGTTGGAGACATGCGTGTGGAGCAGAGGAGCCAGATCCCCTCCCCCCTCGACTTTCATTGACGGCTTTGACGGAAGAAAACGCTGGTTGGTACATAGTAATTATATTATTTAAACGACGACGACCCGTCCTGTCACAAAGAATACCATTAACCGACGACGACCCCCGGACTGTCACAAAAACATTTCTCAGGTCAACCCCAATTTACATTCTGCGGGGTTAAAATTATTAAATTTATTGCCCCGTTGGTACAACGGGTCACTATGCTAGTACGCTTTTTAATAAGAACAGGGAACGATTCCCTCATTTAGTGTATTACGGTGACTCTTCCTTCACGAGTTACTAAAACTGGACAATTGACATATTAAGGGGTGCAACTAGCGGTTAATTATATTATTATATTATTTAAACGACGACGACCCGGCCTGTCACAAAGAATTATTCTAATACAATTTTCATTTTTGCCATAAAATACTAAGGTACGGTATGGACAACTAAACCCAAAAATAAGATATACTGTAGTTTCAGTGAAATTTCAATGACAGTTCGTCGGAACGACGGGTACCATCCCCTAGTATTATTTAAACGACGACGACCCCCGGACTGTCACAAAGAATTTTCTCAGGTCAACCCCAATTTACATTCTGCAGTGTTAAAATTATTAAATTTATTGCCCCGTTGGTACAACGGGTCACTATGCTAGTGTGATCTTTAACTGCAGAATTGCAACATTATTCCGAACCACTAAAAATATCACTATGCAACTACCTTCCAGCACGGACGCGTATGATGGAGGATCCCCAGGAGCCAATGCGGCGGAAGAGACGTGATGCAGTAAAACCCCACCTACCTTGCATACATCAAGAGTGACACCTGCGCGTGGCAGCAGCATGGCTACAGCGTTTGAGCGTTCAGCTCAACTTCGATCGTCTGCAGAGGCTAGCATCAGACATGAGCAGCTAGAATTTGAGAAAATGAAGTGGGATCAAGAAATACGCGATCGAGCAGAGGCGCATAAAGAGAAGGAGGAGAGGAGAAAAGAGCGACAAACAGAGATAGAAGCAAGGAAACAAGAGAAAGGTTTGGGAAGAGAGGCGGGAAGAATAGAAAGACGTGCTTAAAAAACAGAGATTATGAAGGAGAGGCAGGAGGAGAGGGAAGAAGGTCGGAAGAAACTTGCAAGTGAAGTTGATCTTGCAGCGTTGAAAAATGGTTATGACACGGATCAAATTGCGGACAAACTCAAGTTAATGAATTAAAGTTTCCCACACGGAGTAATTCTATTGAAAATATAGAAGAGGAGATGTCTACGAAGCACTTATTGGAAGAACACCTTTGGAATAGTTAACACTAGTGTATGAGATCGCAGCGCATCCCGTAAGCTTGCTGCATCCTGTGGTCCGGCTCCAACGACTGCCATGGGCACAACATCCTCTTCTTCATCCTCCATCTCTGCCCACTGTTCACCGAACAAGGCAAGAGCATTGTGGAGGATAATTCATGCAGAAACCCAGCGAATTATTCTTTGCATGTAAATTGGAGTCGCAAAGGAGTAGCAATTTTTGTGCAGCGGTGCAAAACGAGACTTGAGTATACCGATGCAGTGTTCATTTCGTACTCAGGACTTTTCCAAGCAGTAGTTGAATTCCATATTCATCTTCAAATTAGCTGCGGGAGCTTTGAACGCTGGAATTAAGGTGGGCGAGAGTGCATAGGTGGAATCTCCCAACAGATGTTCCCCATAAATAAAGTACAACTGAGGTGATTCGCCAGATTCATTTCTGTATATACTGTAGAGTCCGCAGACGATCCAGGCCACCCAACGTGAAAAGCAGTAACGCGCTTGTCCTGATCGCAGACGACCTGCATGTTGATGGAGTACCTCTGCTTCCGGTCATAGTAAACTTCCCCATCTCTGTTGGGTTTCTGAGATAACGGAAAGGTCGTCCCGTCCGCAAACCCAACACAACCAGGAAAATATTCTTCCGCCAGACACGCCTTGATCTCGCGTTTTCGTTCGCGGTCCGGCCAACAGACCCACTTAGCCAATCGCTCATTAAGTGCTTGTACGGTGGCCGTACAAAAAAATTCGGCCATCCAACAACATACAACACTTCCCACTGACCCACAACCTTCAATTCCAAGGCGAAGATTGTGCTTGTGGTGCTCTACTTCCTATATATGGTACATGAATGCCTATAAAAACATCTTTTGAAAAGGATTGGGCTTTCATGTAGCCTGGAATGGCTACCTTCGCGTATGTATGCATTTGGCATGAATGACGGCTTTCATCCTTGCTGGCATGCTTGCTATCAGATTTGTAAGAAATCGCCATCCATCTTCTGCAATGCCTTTTTAGCGCCGCTACCATCTCTTCGGAATTTTTAGGCCTTGGACCGCCATGCTTAACTTTGTCCTTGAGCCGAGCCTAGACGTTTTCGATTGGGGTCAGATCAGTATCATGTTGGCCAGCCAATCGAGCTTCTCTAATCCTTTCACCTCCCTCCACGCTTTTCGTGCTTTTGAGCGATGATCAGGAGCCCCATATTCCATGAGAATGAGGTCTGGAATGTTTATGCGTTAGCGAAATGATTATAGGCCGCATTCGCCTTCGTAGCACAGGCGGACGAAATCCACTGCCTTCCGCTCGCCCTTTGGCATGAAGACGATGTCCGATTTTCTCAGCCCGCAACTGCTTCTTAGATCATTGTGGTGAAGTGGATTCAAGATTGGTGGGAAACAAGGGGGCTTTTAAGCCTATCGTGCGCAAGAAGTGTCAAGAACACAGATTTTGGTAAGTCACGGGATATTGCGTGTACTTACATGTTTCATGTTTGTACATATTGGAGACCGTAGGGAGATAGGATTGGTTAGTTTTGATTTTTCCTTCTAAGATTCTTTTGGTTTTTTCGTCTTTTTTGGTTGCTTAACTAAAACAAGGAAGTCGTTTGCATCTTTGCGCAGTACATCAGTCGCCTCCGCACGCCGCGGAGTGTTTGGGAGCAGAGGGTCGAGTAATCCCCTCTAGATCATTATACCCGGCCGGGACGCGTTACAGACGCACTTGGCCCGCCGGAAGTACCTCGACGGGAGTACGCATTGGTCGCTTCGCAAGCCCACGTTACACACGTTTGGAACGTGTAACCAAGTTTTTGGATTGTTACGTGTAGATATCGTTCGTGGAGTTGTTCACGTTCTTTTTGGATCTCCACATTGGAATATTGGTCTTTTCTTCTCGCATTGGTTGGGCTCTACGATCGATTAAGCGATCTGCCCTTTGGAGTATACTTACTTAAAGTATAACCGGTTTGCCCGTACCCAGGGTGATGAGTTCCGCCCAGGTACATCACCCAGCACAGTCTCGCATTTAAGACCTGAATAAATTTGCAGCGACGATCCACCAAGTGTGTAACCAGCCCATTTCATCGGGTACACAAAGTGATATGGAGACGCGAAATCGGACCAGGCGTCCTATGCTGATGATCGGTCGTCTGCTAGCTGCGGACGATCAGATCGGATCGTAGGCGAAGGTTCGCGGGGTACACCTCCTCCCGTCAGTTAGGAGGCTGGGCAATATGGCGGTCAGGTTCTCGACACTACGGTGTTCGATTTTGAACTTGACTCCACCACAATGGTGCGCGTGCTCGGATCACTTAGTGATCGCGGATATCACCGAGATGATATCTCGTCAAGAATTGATTTTAACGAATTAAATGTGGAATCGTTCTGGAGAGGACATAAGGAACTGCTATCGCCTTATGTTCTCGTTGTCGATAAGGATGGCGATATCCGATCTGGCCGGGTGGAGGACCAGATCGGGATTAATAAGTTTTTTTCCTCCCCATAAGGCTCCCACGGGAGCCGATCGAGACTATAGCAAGTCATGCTATAGTTCCGTAAAGGATCAGGACAAAAGTCCTGATCCTATGCATTTGAATGAACGATTTGATGAAAAAATCAAAGATGAAAACGACTTGGAGGCTGATCGGAACGATCAGACCCACTTTCCCAAGGTTCCCAAGCAGAGGCTCGGAATGCCACCCGATGAAGACGACTCGGAAGAAAAGTCGCAGGTCGGGTATGGGGTTATCAAGGAAGAAGACCTGACCAGGATGTATTACATCTACGAGTTAAAGCGATTTATTCGTGAAGACCAGGTCATACAGATCTTAAGCCCCCAGATCCCCGATCACCTTCTCTGACCCACCACTGAGCCGATCCAAAGCGATCGGCCGTTGCTATTGGTGAAGAACCTGCTGGCGATGTTGGCTGAGGTCGGCATAAAAGTGCATAACCTCGCCAACGTGCAGAAACTGCTCGATCTGGACACTTGGAAGTTGGAGATGTCGATGTCGACCCTCCATGATCATTTGGTGCCGTTGGTGGGGGCGGTTCGCCGGCCAACTTCCACCGTGGCATTGAAGGCCGCTGAGGCCACGGCAGCACACGATGATGTGTGTTCCGATGATAAATCGTTGTATCAGTCTCCACCTTCCTCTAATAGCTCATCGGAGTTGTAGGTCGGTGTTGAGCGGATGACCATGGGGGCGGACCATACCCCCATGGGAGCATAAAAAGACGTGCGGCAGCAAGGGGATGCATGCCGGTCGGGGCCCCAGGAGCCCCCACAGGTTTCAGTACCTCCAAAGGAGAATACCAACACGCTGCCCATGACCCAAGCTAACGTCCAAGCCATGTTTGATGCAATGATGGAGCGTTTCATGGGAGACCGATGCCGATCGCCTCTGCAACCGCATGCCCAGGACCGATCTTCCCGGCAAAATGTCAATATTTGCCGGGATGTTGATATGGAGTCATGGCATCAACGGATAAGGCTACCCTAGGTGACAGACCAGTTGGCATAGGAAGACGCAAGCCGAATCCATCCCGACCGCGCCGATCAAGCAAGAACAGCGATTTCTACATGGAGTCGATCGGCGATCCGGATGACCACTATGGGTCAGACGGTTCAGGGGAGGGCAGAACGCGCAGGGATAACCTAGCCTCTACGACCGCCTTTGATTTCGGATCTACTGCGATCCCACGCATTCGCATGGCTGCGACCACTGATCTCAAGGATTTCACTGGCAAGGACGCCGACGAGGAGCAAGCCAGATCGTGGTTTGGTCGGGTCAAGTATGTTTTCTTGCGGGATCAGACACCAAAAAAGGAACGGTTTTTGATCTTCAGGGATCTGCTGAAAGGACCGGCTGCGACTGGATCCAACAGTTGGGTCGGGATGTCCGATCTGACTGGGATCTGCTATGCTCAGAATTTGAGGGGCAGTACTGCAACTCCGGATTCTCTACCGCCCGCAAAGACCATCATATGCAGAAGCGGGGCGACGAGACGCCGATTGAGTACTTGCACCGCTTGAACGTGGCTGCAATTCGCGCCGGGATAGTGATCAAGGAAGGCAACCCGCCGACCGGTGCCGCTATGGAGCACGTGTGTCACTATATCAGTACCCTTGATGACCAAAAGCTGGCAGATCAGCTCACATTGCTTCGCCTCAAAGATGTGGGGGAAGTGGAGCAGACGTTGCGGACGTTGCAACACTCACGCAGCATGAGGGCGAAGGTCGCCGTTGGATCGGGTCGCTACAGATAGAAGACCCAGACCGATCCGGTGAAGAGGACCCTGACCAGATCGGCCCGTGCTGTTAAGGCTATCGTGCCTGAAGACAGCACTGGATCGGAAGAGGAAAGTAGCGGCCAGTCCAGTCGGGAGTCAGACGAAGACTAATATCGTCACATCTTCGTCACGGAACCTGCCCCAAGAACCAGATCGATAACCAGCAGATCGTAAGGGCAGGAGTTGGAACAAGTCCGACCCGGACCAAGCTCGTAAGAAGTGTTCTCACTGCGGGTCAAGCAAGCATGACGGTGGGGACTGCTGTAAGAAGTTGATATGCAAGAAGTGAGAAAGACGCGTCACCCCACCGATCACTGCCTCTTCGTGTGCAAGTCATGTGAAGAGATCCACGAGGCCGTACAGTGCAAGATCGAAGAGTTCTTCAATCTGATGCACAAATGGTATGTGCCGGGTAAGCACGCGTGGATACTTCCACCGGACGTGGAGAAGATGTTAAACTAGAACGCTCGCCAGGTTGGAATCTGGATCGAGCCGAGCGATCTACGTTTGGCATCTATGCATATGTCGGCAAGGAGAATAAAACCGACAATACATTGTTCTATTCGCAATTGCGTCGATCGGGATCATCCGGTCTACAATCTCACGACCGATGAATATTCCCGATCGAAGGTGGTCATGCAGATGGATCTGCTGCCTGGGGAATCTCGCGAATACTGGAAGTATCATGCGCCCGACAAATGGTTCAAGCATGCGAAAGCCTGTGGTAAGATAAACAACCAGAAGGCAACGATGTTGTTCGACTCTGGGGCCGAAGTCTCAATTATCGACTCCGCCTTTGCTCGTAAGGTCGGATGTCGTATAGACGACACCCAGAGACAAGAATGCGTCGGAATCGATGAAAACTTACATGACCAAAGGAAGGACGCGCGTGAAGATCACCCTATCGGGTTCGTTGGTCTACTTCTTCAGCGCTTGGTTGGCAAGCTGGCCGGTCAGGATGCCCTGTTAGGCATGGATTTCATGGTGCCGGCAGGTATTCTCCTTGATCTGTCTCATGGAGTGCTTACACTCCCGGATGAGGTCCAGATCCAGTTAGCTGGTCGGCGGCCCCTATACGGATTGCACACCGATATGGTCAGGTGGGACCAAGATGTCACCATTCCAGTCGGCCAATCCGCTGATACCCCGGTCGACAAAGGTTTTCGATCAAGGAAGTTGTGGGTGACCAGGGGCGATCGGTGGGTGCCAACCTTTGTGAAGAGCGCCGGCCGATATGATTTTGTCCGAGTCACTAATATCGGTGACAAGCCGCTTACGCTCGACAACAATACTATTGTTGGAATGTGGCTGGCGGAAGGGAAAGTGCCAAGAAAGGCGGGGTTCGTCTCGATCGGATCGAGACGGTATGTTGAGTGGCAGAACTTGACATACCAAGCGACCACCGATATGATCAGCGATGATGGATCGGTGGAAGAAGATACCTCACCTATGGTGGAACGACCCGTTCGGTTTGAAGAACGCTCCCCAGATCTACCAGAGGCTGATCGAGAACGCATTGTATGGACACTTCAAGATCAGTACCGATCGGTAACCCACCGAAAACCATGATGTATTTACAGAGGGTGAACCCGATCGGGAAAGGAGACCGTCCGTTCTGGGAGGTTATCATATATCGACGACATTCTGATCCCTGCTTCGTCATGGAGCGATCTTTGCGAGAATGTTGAACGGTTGTTGGAGACGTGCGATCGCTGGAACCTGTCCATCAATTCTTTGAAGAGTTTTTGGGGCATGTCCAACGTCGCCTATTTAGGTGTCGATCAGTGGGCTGGAGGCCAATCCCAAGGATCTGGAGTCACTGAGCAACCTCCCGTTTCCCATATCACTGAAGACAATGCAGTCCTTCTTAGGGAGCCTAAATTACTACAGCCGCTTCATTGAAGACTTCGCGATTTACGCGGCCGTGCTGTACAAGCTCCGGGAAGTCGACTACCATATGTTGCGCGAAGGATGTCGGGCAACTTTACGGGAGGGCTGCGACTCTGATCTGCCTGCAGATTTTCCGCAGGTGGAGGCAGAGGACCACATGAAGCGTGCAAAGGTTGCTTTCGGTATGCTGAAGGCCAAGATGGCGACGGCACCGATTCTAAGACACTTCGATCCGGAAAAAATGACGATCGTCATTGTGTATGCTAGTAAGTGGGTCATTTCTGCCACTCTAGTGCAAGAACATGATGTAGTGTACCACCCGGTCACGTTTACGAGCAGGACGTTGAAGCCGAACGAAGTTAACTATGGGATCGTCGAAAAGGAAGTTCTGGCTTTACTACGAATTTTGAATGTGTGCTACAACCTACTGGTCCGCCGATCTGTAAAGTTCTTTCGAGAAAGTCGACATTGTCCTGGCTATTATCAGCTAGTGGGATGGACGATTAGCTCGGCAGATGGTCAGCGATCTTGTCACAGTGGTCCCTCGAGGTCGTCAAGTGCACCAAGGGAGAGGAGGAGATATTGGGCACATTGGCTGCCAGTATCACCCCTCGGTCTGAAGTGGATGAAGCTCTGATGGCGATTGCCCCGAGGAATCAACCTCGACAGTCAATCTCGCTGCCGCCACCGATCGTCGATCGGGATGAGGAACTCGTGGTCTCGAGTTTCGACGGATCGGCTAGCGTGAAGAAGAAGGTCGACTCCTATAGTGCCATGCTGTGGAAGTTACCACAATGGTCTATAAAGCAGCCGCCGACGATTTCACGCCTGACATAACGGTCAACGAGGCGGAATATCGGGGACTCCTTCTATGCCTTGATATGCTGTCATCACAAAAGAAAGGGCGGATCATCATATGTGGTGACTCCAACCTAGTTATAAGGCAGATCACCGGGGAGATCGACTGTAAGGCTCCACGGCTGAAGTTGCTGAATGATCGGGTGATGAAGGCACTGAAAGACTATCCCAACCACGAGCTATTTCACGTGAAACGGGATTTGAACAGAAGCGCCGATCACCTCGCGACCCAAGCTATGCGGGACCAGATCGGGGCGACGATCACCGAGGAGGCCGTTCTACATGAACTTATGGACATAAACAGGCTCCCGGAGTTGATCAAGCCCAAGGACAGCCCTGATAAGGTACATGTGATGGTGGCGACTAGATCGCGAACTCGGAAGTCTCGACGATCGTTCCCAAAGGAAAGGCTGAGTGAGTACGTTGTACAACAGCTAAGGGCGGAACGGATCCTCAAGCGCAGGACGAAGAAGAGTGGATCGTCAACTTGAAGGCCTATCTGTGCGGTGAACTGTTCAAGCTAACAAATGATCAAGCGAAAGAGTGTACCAAGATCGCGGACAGTTACGATGTAGACGACAATGGATTTCTGTATTACTGCCGTGACATTGATCAATACAGTGCCGACGAGATCGACTAGCGAAACTGGTGATCTCTGAGTTGCTACAGCCGGATGTCCTTCATCACTACCATGTGAGTCTAGAAGGGGGACATCAAGGCATAGGCAGGATATACCACAAGATCAGGGCCCACTTTCACTGGAGAGGACTTTTTCGGAGCGTGCAGAAATATGTGGGCTGTTGCACAGATTGCGAGACCGGAAAGGTCAGACCGATAATCAAGGGCCGATCGCCCGGAAATATCGAGGCTACTTACCCTTTCCAGGTGATAGCAATGGATCACATACCGTCGCTGCCCAGATCTACACGCAGCAACACTGAGCTTCTGATCTGGATAGACCTATTTACTGGTCTGGTGATCGCAAAGGCTAGTGCATCCCGATCTGCGGAGCAGATCACTCAGAGTTACGGGGAATGCGTGTTCAGAAGGTTCGGCGTCAGCGAAGTTATTAGACACGATCGGGAACCCGGTTTTATGGCTGAGGTGTTCCGATCGTTCAATAACATTCTAGGCCAGAAGCAGAACGCGACGATGGCATATTGTCCGCAAGCGAACGGATCGGCTGAACGCATGGTGCAGACAATAACAATGGCGATTAAGATGTATGTGGCCGATCCGGACCAACGTTACTGGGATGAGTATGCAGAGAGACTGGTATTCGCACTCAACTCTTCAACCGATCGGGTCCGAGGAGAAACGCCTTTCTATCTGGCGTATGGATGGGATCCTCAATCGACACTTGAAGCGGCGATACCGATCGGCTGCACTCGGACCCGCGATCGCGATGCCCGTCGTTGGCGCATGCAGGTCCAGAAGCATTATCAGCATGCGAAAGAAGTCGTCAATGATAAGTTGCGTCAGACCACGCAAGATCGAGCAGATCGGAATAACGATCAGGTCCGCCCTCATGGTATTGAACCAGGGGCGAGGGTATGGTTATACCTCGATCGGGTCAAGGAAGGCTATGTAAAGAAGTTGGCTCATATGTGGAACGGTCCTTTCCGTGTGGCAGAGCTGATAGGTGAGCATGCTGCCCGTCTGATCACGATCGGTACGGATTATAAAGTTTTTCCGATCGTGCATGTGTCCAAACTGAAGATGGTAAGAGAGTTCCCCGATCGGCCTAAAATACCCTGTCGGGTGGACGAAGCGGAGAGATTCGATTTTGATGAGGCTCTGCTGCCGGAGTACAGTTGGGAAAGGCCATTGGAATAGGACGAATTCGAGGTGGAAAAGGTGCTAGATGTCCGATCGGTTAAGAAGACGCGTTTCGGTCGCACCCACCAAGAATATCTGGTCCTCTGGAAGGATCATGACGAAGCAACTTGGATCGACGAACTCGATCTAAATTGTGGAGCACTGCTACGAGAGTTCGAGTGAGAACGAGTTAGTCGGAATCGCTTCGCAGTGATGCAGACTCATGAAGATGAATATCAAGACACGCAGTAGCACCGATCAGTATATCGATCGGTGTGAATATGTGTAAGGTCTGAATTTTGTGAATTAGTGTGATGAACTGTGATGAACGGGAGTAGTGGAGTGACGAACGTGGTGATAATTTTCGCGATGTGGATGAAAACACTGTGTGTGATAACGTGTTGGTGCAAGTTTGGAGAAAGTGATGAAATTTGGTCAAGTGATCAGGTTATCAGGAAAGAATGATGACATGTATTATGGATTATCTGGTCAGCTAACTGCCGCATCAAGATTCGCAATCACCCCACAGACGACCGATAGTCAACGCCGGATGGTCTTCGATCTGGTCCTGATGCTGATTGCGCCAGGGCTCCTTCCGATAGATCTGAATCAAAGCGTCTTTCAGGTCTGTAATCGGCTCGTCACAATGGAGACCGGGATACCAAATGCCGTCCTCAGTCTACGCCCCGGGGCTCTCAATGCGACGCTTGGCCATATGAAGAAACACCGGATACAGAAAAATGTCGATGCCGCACTCGCGGGCCAGCATCCCTTCCAGAATAAACTGGCATAGGGCCATCCATGCCTCTCCCTCCCGACTCCGGCGCTGTTTCCGGCGCTTCTGAAACAGGATCAGGTCTTGGTCACGTAACTTCCGACCCGCGGGAAGGATTAGATAATGGGTAGAGTCCAATATCACCTGGAAATGGGCTGTATTGAAGACCCTAAGTCGACCCAGAAGCGAGTCGATCCAAGGAGTCGACGCGAATATGGAGTCCAACTTGGCGCTGAGCAGCACTTCCCATGGTCGATCTGCATACAGACGGACGATTTGCGGTCCTGTGACTAGATCCACCCGCCAAGCAGACGGGTCAGGGGTTTTCAAAGCTGGAGGGAATGGCCAGAAATCTGGTCGGGACATCGACCGGGCTAGATCTTACTTGGTCAGGGCTGATCGGTGAAAGCTACCGATCTGCCCCGGTGACCATGGCAAAGTGGCATCTGAAGTCAACGACGGAAGAGATCGATCTCCGATCGACACCCCTTTCAATCGATCGTGATGGCTCAGTCCAGATGTGCCGGGCGGGAAGGAAGGCGCCGATTCGGCTAACTCACGCGTTCGTGCAACACCATCACCCTGGGAGCTGATCACCTGGGCAGCCCCCGATGCAGGCTTTGCTGGAACAGGACCTCGGCGTTGATCGGATCGGGACTTGGACAAAGCAGTGAACAAGAACTCAGAATATCCCGATTCGTTCCCCGAGTCCTCTCCGGAGGAGATCTCCATATGCTTGGTGTGATCAGCGCGGGGGCGTAAGGGCGCATGCGATTTGACGATGATGGATGTGTCGGCTGCATCAGATCTTGGGCTTGGAAGATGCGCCTGCGTCTTGGCTTATTTTAAGGCACCGCTTGCTTCTCTTCGAGTTCGGAGTCGCGCGCTACGCCCCGCGCCCTTGAGCCCTTCGACGCGTCCTTACGCTTCTTGGAAACTTTTGGAATTGTGGAATATCGACTTTTGGCCAATGAACGGCGTCGCTTCCGATCTTGGTGCAGATCAATCAGAGCGGCCGATGCAGATCGGTCAACCCTAGATCCTGCAGCCGAATGCCGGTACAGCAAGTCAGTCAACTGTTGTTGGAACCGATCTACGGCCGCCCAACGACGGTTTGACTCCTGGGTCCAGGCGTCCGATAGGCTCTGGATGGACTCGACCTTCTCGATATGGTCCTTGACCACGACCCGCAACTCGCCGATCTCCCTCTCCAGTTCACCCTGTTGGGTTCGGAGAGAAGTACGATCGGACTGATCCTCCAACCTCTGCCGGTTGACCAACGCAAGCTGTTCCCGGAGGTGTGACCTGTATGCCTCCAAACGAGACAGATCATGTCGTGCGCCGATCCGCCCGTCCAAGATCGGTCGGAGCTGATTGCAGTGGTCATGCGACTGCCGATCAGCGGCGAGTAAAGCGTCAAACTCTTTGGCGATGTCGGTGGGCAGCCGATCTGCACGCGAAGGAAGGTTAGAGCAGATCCAAGACGAAAAACAGACCGATCAGCTTACCTCGCGTTGTTTGTTGGGCGATCTGGACCCGGAGATGCGCGTTTTCAGCGATCAACTCCTGCAACTTCGTGGACACGGGGATCAAAGTATCAACTTCCTTCCGCAGTTACAGGAGTGATGTATTCTTAACGTCCAACTGCGACTGAAGCTCCCGAACCGTTTTCCGGAGCTGATCGACCCCGATCTGATGCCCATCCGGTGTGTCGGGATCTGGGGTGTTACGAGGGTTGTCAGATCGGGCCGATCGGGGAGGAGAATTGACATGGGGCGATTGGGAACACAGGGCACCTGCAGCAACGAGCGTCAAGAGAGGTTACAAGATGATCAGGTGCACAAGGACAAATACCTGGCGAAGGCGTATTTGAAGATCTGTCCATCGGTGAGGAAGTATGCTACTGGGAAGCTTTGGGATGCCAACTGGTGGTGAGATCGGGTCGCTACCGTTGTGCGGCTCCTACCAGACTCAGGGGCGGCTGTGGTAAAGTGGATTCAAGATTGGTGGAAAACAAGGGGGGATTTTAAGCCTATCGTGTGCAATAAGTGTTAAGAACACAGATTTTGGTAAGTCACATGATATTGCGTGTAGTTACATATTTCATGTTTGTACATATGGGGAACGTAGGGAGATCGGATTGGTTAGTTTTGAATTTTCCTTCTAAGATTCTTTTGGTTTTTCCGTCTTTTTTGGTTGCTTAACTAAAACAAGGAAGTCGTTCGCATCTTTGCGCAGTACATCAGTCGCCTCCGCTCGCTGCGGAGTGTTTGGGAGCAGAGGGTCGAGTAATCCCCTCTAGATCATTATACCCGGCCGGGACGCGTTACAGACGCACTTGGCCCGCCGGAAGTCCCTCGACGGGAGTACGCATTGGTCGCTTCGCAAGCCCAAGTTACACACGTTTGGAACGTGTAACAAAGTTTTTGGATTGTTACGTGGAGATATCGTTCGTGGAGTTGGTCACGTTCTCTTTGGATCTCCACATTGGAATATTGGTCTTTTCTTCTCGCATTGGCTGGGATCTACGATCGATTAAGCGATCTGCTCTTTGGAGTATACTTACTTTAAGTATAACCGGTTTGCCCGTACGCAGGGTGAAGAGTTCCGCCCAGGGTACATCACCCAGCACGGTCTCGCATTTAAGTCCTGAATCAATTTGCAGCGACGATCCACCAAGTGTGTAACCAGCCCATTCCATCGGGTACACAAGGTGAGATGGAGACGCGAAAATCGGACCAGGCGTCCTATGCTGATGATCGGTCGTCTACTAGAAGCGGACGATCAGATCGGATCGTAGGCGAAGGTTCGCGGGGTACCCCCCCCATGTCAGTTGGACGGCTGGGCACGATGGTGGTCAGGTTCTAGACACTACGGTGTTCTATTTTGAACTTGTCTCCACCACATGATGACCAAATTTCGGAAACTTTTAAATGTTGGTGCTAGGCAGTCGGGATAGTACTTTTCGTAGCTTCGGCGCCACACAAGAACTTGACCGAACGCCTTGCCGACTTCAAAGCTTGATTCGTCGGTCCAGATTATTTTCTCTCATTGCGCTGCAGTCCAGCTGCGGTACTTCCGTGCAAACGCAAGGCGCTTTTGTTGATGAAGTGCCGAAAGGTAGGGCTTTTTAGGGGAAAAGCGGGCGAAGATCTCGGCTTCATGCAATGCACGCCTGACCGTTTGCTCTTTGACGTTGTTTGAGACTGCATTGCTGATCTCACTTAGCGGAGCGCGACGGTTTTGTTGGACATATCGTGTAAGGACTCGCTTGTCTCGCTCGGTTAGTTTTGGTGGCAGGCCCGGGAATTTCCGGGGTTCAAGGAAACCAGTTTGTTGGAAGTGATAGTAGACGCTCTGGGCGGTTGTTCGTGGGATGCCCAAGTGAGCAGCGATGTCTCGAAAACTGTAGCCAAACTCCTTCATTCCAACAATTCTGCCGCGTGTCCCAACGTCTACAGTATCTCCGCGATGTGGATTTTGAGCCATTCGGGAGAATATGACATTGGGGATGGGGCATAAATGTAGCAGGTGCGAATATGCACGGTACGGCTAGCGCACAGAGGAAGACTTTTCTAAAGCGGCGATATGCCGCTACTTATCCGATACGCCCTTATAAAAGGGCTTAATAAGAGATTGCTGTCTTGCTCGGGGCCAAAATTTCCCTTGGTTTACCAGTTAGAATTAACTAACGCCTTGAAACAAGGCTTCCCTTAGAAAGGGAGTAGCTAAGGGATGTATTACCTTTGGCTACAAACACTCACAGCACGCGCGACCGGTCGAGGTCGTGCGTCTAGCTGGATTAGTGTATTTGTAAACTGAATATATATTTAATATGTAATTAGCCTAAATTAATTATGGAATTGATCGAGCCACACACCCCAATTTGATCGGGCCACACACACCCCTCCTTTTTATGTCCAAACGCGTCAAATATGGGTAAGTTTTGGGATTCAAAAATGAAACTTTATTAGGGAATTGCTATTTCCACCACAGTTGTGGTGGAAATAGCAATTCCTGTTTTTTAACCACGATTTCTTGCTTCATGTAAAGCCTATGCGCTTGAGTTTGAGTGCACATGGTCTTGAAATCACAACATGATGATGATCACTTCGGTCCGCAGAAACACTTGCCAAGGTCGCTATCGAGTAGACAGTTGCGGTTCACGGGGTGATCCGTGTCGAGCTTCGACCCGTCCGTGTGATTTACTTTGTAGTAGCACTGCGGGCCTTTGCAGAGGCAGACTGAATCGACGAGAGCGCAAACACTGTGGTACGGGCACCCATCCAAGTGGTAAGTCGACGGATCGTTTTCCATGCCTTTTCCCCGAGTCAATGGAAAGGTAAACTTACCAAGCACTGGGTAGTGGTCAGAGAGGTCTCTCATCGCCATTTCCGTGGTACCGTTCGCGTCGCTCCAATCCGCCGTGAATACAGATACTTGATTCACAGAGCTTCAAGAGTTGGACAAGTTCTTGGCTGCTGGCAAGGAGCTGTAATACCAAAAAAACTCGACGAATTAGTGCAAAGAACAGTATAAAATTGCTGATACTACTGTTATACCTTGGGCATATAGAACGCAGTCCAGCCACTCAAGTGGACAACACGGGCAATAGCACTTGTTATCTCCTCCATCTTGCTTTGAGCAAGTTGTTCGCGTCTCCTCTGACGGGGTATAGATGCCACCCTATTTTCGGAAACGTTAGCATCATGAAAGCGCCTGGGTACCGAGTTTGCTGTACAACGCCAACCTTATGTGGTCCCCAACTGTCTTCATATTTGCCCTCGCATATATTGTCATCCTCATCTCCATCGCGACCAACGAGTACATTCGTATGTGGGCTTCATAAAAAATATTGCAAACGAAAATGAGTTACTCACGATCTCTATATATGTATCAATAGGTAGCAAGCGCATGAAGTACTCGCTGGTATATCTATGGTTGCCAATCCGATGAGGCTCGTGCGCTTTAAGTGTAAGCTCGAGATTCGTCACTTCATCTCGAAAAGTTTGATTGTCCACGTTGAAGTCCCCGCTAAGATCAATGGCTAAATATGATACCGAAACATTAGCAGCAATAGAGGTGTCGAGTTGTAGCTAGATGCATGTCTCACCTCGTGAGCTGGAATACCAACAGCATCGATAAATTTGCGCATCTAATATGAAACCAGCAAAAAAATTCGAGAATTTTTGAAGCCCAAACTTACCCATATATGACGCGTTTGGACATAAAACGGAGGGGGGTGTGGCCCGATCAATTTGGGGTGTGTGGCCCGATCAATTCCCATTAATTAAACTAATGTAAACTATATGTAATACTAAGTAGAACTTACTCCATTCGTACCTAGCCGAAATGTAATGTACACACCTGTGTACCAACACGTGGCAGGCTGCCACGCCTCCAGCAAGGGCTCCTGCCCTGATTGGTTAAAATAACCAATAGGTCCAAACCTTTCGGACCGGTCAATACTAGCCCCAACCGTTGTGTACTTACGTACACAACATAACTAAATTTAACCAAAATATAACCCTGTTACAATAAACGTGTTGGGTGGACGTGTTTATTAAAGGGTGACCGAATATTTTTTTCCAGGCACTGTACAACACTTGGCATGTTACTGTTTGAGTCATCGAAAAACGCTTCGCGGGCACGTTTCATCTCGTAACACATAATCGTTAGTATTTTGAAAGAAGCGCTAAACAGTGCATTTACCACCTCCTACCTTCAGCGTGTAGTTGCGCTTTCCATCTTCTCCGAGGTAGTACATGAGATGCATGGTGCCGTTGATGCTGGTTTAATTACCAGTAATATATCAGAACTGTTTCTATCTAAAGTCACCACGTTGATAAAATTGAGGCTTATTTCTCTTCTTTGTTTTTATTTAATTGTTCCGTTTCACATTGGTGCTAGGATTATCACTATGGTTGCAAAAGTTGTTAAATATATTTTTACTTCGCTACCTATTTTACTTTGGTTGCAAAACTTTTCATTTTGGACGGGCAAAGGTGTAGTTGGAGTATCCGCTTAATTATTAGAGCGAGTATAGGTTTTTGGTGGAAATATTCTCCTAATTTGGAATTTATCTTGGAAAAAATGTGGCGTGCGCTTAAGGTAAAGAAAACGCACAACGAAGCGCACTTTATGCGCATCAGAAAGGATCAAAACGATCCCGAAATAAACACCTTATATATATAGAGATAGGGGGCTTAAGCGAGAAAAAAAGCAGGTCAAACAAAAACGTGAAGAAGATTTTTCCAAAAAGGGGGGAAAATTAACTTATTTCCCAAATGGGGGGAGAATTTAAATTTGTTTCTCCAAGAACGGGGATAAATCCACCGAGGCTTCATTGACGATTTGAACTAGTCGCGATTGATGCCTGTCTGGAAAGAAGTCTTCTTGTAATGACTTCCCCCGCAATTCTCACATTTCACGTTCCTTTTGCGCTTGGTTTTTGGTGTATTTTGTGCGATATCAACCAATTACTCAGGTTGTACTAAATTCTGCTCGTTCGGATTCTCAGATTCTTGGGTGATGGCGATGCGCGTGTCTAAATCCCTCCATTTGAAGTGAGGGGATGGATCCTCAGCGTCTCTTTGCGCTCTCATGCTGCATGTCAGGGAATTGTGTCATTTTTAGCACACTTTCCACAACGATTCTTCCCCCGCTCATTCACCTCTCCGTTTGATCTTAATCGACGCACTTTTGGCCTTCCACGTTTGGGAAACTGAAGAGGTCGAAGCGTGACATTGTCTGATTCAAAAAGATCCAAAGCTATGCAAATAAACTTATCCTGATATTGTGGTGGAGCGGCTGATCAAAGTTTTTGACGCTTGATCAGGCGGTACCACGGCGCCCGGACTGCCGACTACGAAGGGGGTCCTCCGGTTGTCCTTGACTGCTTGTGTTTCTGCTCACCTTGTGTACCCGACAGCTTAGGCGTGGGTCGCTCTCCAGGTGGCGGGGATGTAGACACGGCAATTCCTTGATGAAAGATTGGGGAACTTGTAATGAGTTGATCGAGGTGCTGATCAGACGTGATCCGGTGTAATCGAACTCAAATCAGGTGCGAACAGGCTTGATCAGCAGTGATCAGGCTTGGGCAGGCACCGAAAGTCGTTGATCAGCTGTGATCAGGCTTGATCAGGCACCAAAAGTATTTGATCAGCGGTGATCAGACTTGATCATGTGCCAAACGTCGCTCAGGTACAAGTTGGTGCGGTCTGCGAGTTGTTGATCGCGGGTCACGAGTTGAAAAGTGTCGATCAGGTGTTGATCGGCGAAGGGGGTACTTGATCAGGCAGTTGAAGTCTCCACTGCCCGATAACGGAGCCTCTGAGTCTTCAAACAGCTAAAGGAACACCCAAATATATGTATTCCTAGCCTAGACCTACGAGGGGGGGGGGTAAATTTTGCTTAATCCACCTATAGTTCTCGTGGGGCGCTTACAGCAGCCGAACTCTAGGGGCCAAACGCGAACCAAACGTGGAGAGATGAGAGCACTGCTCAACCACACTCTCAAAACCAAAAACCTTTACTGAAGAACCGCTGACACAGCGGGCGGAGTTGCGGAGTGAGTTCTCAACACTCTACGTCTGCCGGTGGGCCAAAAATGCACAAAGTGCTCCCGCCCGGGACGTAGAGGTGTATACTAATAAGGGAGGCGCACAGGTGCCGTCCCGGAAACGATCTGCTAGATCGAACGCAAAAGGAGAACTTTATTATTGCCTAAATCCTAAGAACTACCAATTTCCTAATATCCACCAATCAGAACTACCCGTTCCAGCGTCCTCCGTCGACCAGTCGACCTGATTTGTCCGTCGTCCGTCGCCGCTTGTCGATGTTCGCGGAGTACCTGTACCTAATCTTCCCATCTTCATATGCCCTGTCTATGTCCTGACTATGTGCACCACGGTTGTACACGCAACTGTATACGCCGTGGTACCCACAATCCTATACGATTACGTACCGATTCTGACCGTAATCGCCCCCCCCCTAAATCAGGCCCTATAATCAGGCCCTATAATAAGGCCCTATAATAAGGCCCTATAATAAGGCCCTATCATAAGGCCCTATAATAAGGCCTTATAATAAGGCCCGTTATTGGGCCCAATTATAACACGATTTACGACAATATACCTTTTTGTCTGGCTTGTTGGTTACAACTTTGTAACGAAGATTTTTCATCAAACAGAGCTTGCGGAACTTGGACTTGAACTCTGGCATGAATCTGTACAGTTCTTATAGGTCTGGAATGGTGTGAGACATGCTGATTGCTCGTGTGAGATGGATGTTTTAATTAACAAAGGCTAAAACGGAATTCACCCCCCATTTGGGAAATAAGTTAAATTTTCTCCCCCTTTTTTAGAGAACCCAAAAATGAATTGTTGGAAAATCGGTTAAGTACACTGCGCCAAGCTTGAACTTGATATGATGGTGGTGCGATACAACCTAAACAGATTATACTACATGCTGCACGCTAAGGAGTTGATAGCGTGGGCCCTGGAAATCGAACACGATAACCTAAAAAGGAAAAAAAACTATCAAAACGTTACGAGAACGCGGCAAATAAACCAAAAAGACGGTTTCATCATCACAGCTGGTGCGCTGAAGGGCATATAAAAGGAGAATTCCCGCAGGATAAAACAAGAACAATGTATACGGAAGAGCGCTGGTGGAAATGACAATCGCCATGACGGATGTGGAGAAAACTTTCCCAAAATACATTATCTTAATATTAAATACTGGGGGAGGACAGGCGGATAGTTGATAGTGGATCCAGCCGGCACTTGGTGTACGGTGAAAATCTACTAGAAGCAGCACAAGATAGTAAAAATGATGCGTTTGACCCTTCCAGGTGGTGGTTTCTTGGAAGCCACCATCGTAACGCTAAAATAACACTGAATATCCAAGGCTAAAAGTGGTTTTTAACAAGGTCTTGTTGAAAATATTCATAGTACCGCTTTTTATTAAGGCCGTTTATGATTGATATTTTCATTAGTAGCAATATTCTTATCGTACTTATTAGTAAAATGCTCCATGTATTTGTACTCGAATCTGGATAAGTGGTGTAGAGTACACAACAGATGGAAGTTTGCTATAATTTCAACATCTTATGCATATCACATGATACTCTAGCTAATCACTTCTTACTACACATTCCATTGATACATTCCCTGGTTTAGTTAACTTCTTCTACTATATACGAACTGTTGACGTGTGTCCTTTTCACGCTCAACCGATTTTTGGTTGCTGAATATTGACTTAAAACGATTCCACTATATTCAAGCTATTACTATACATCTACTACACAAGACTTTCACTATCTACGAAATGATGGACGCGGAAGCATTTCAACAGGTCTCCCCTCTCCCCAAGAATCGCGAAGAATTTGATTTCTCTGGGACGTTTTGTGGAAAACCTGCACCGTTGTTGACAGGCGTTTCCAGCTAACAATGAACGGGATGTATAGTTTGATATCAATATATTTTAATGGAACTCCACCTATAAGAAAGAATAGTATTTGTCAAAATACCATTGTTTTAATTGGAACATTTACGTGGTTCCAAAAATAAATTTTGGATTAAAGTCTTATAATTATTTTGTAATATGGTTAAATGGATTTACTTTTCAATTAAAGCAAAAAATAACTAAACCTATTTGTTTAGGGAAAAAGTAAAACGACACCCCATTTAAAAATCACCAAAAATGAGAAAATTTTAGGGTTTAGGGTTTAGGGTTTAGGGTGTCGTTTTACTTTTTCCCATATTTATATGTCTTTGGGTGTCGTTTTACTTTTTCCCTTCCATTATTGTAGTCTGTTGACAGTTCCCAAGTGGCTGTGTTAAGGCTATTTCTTCTTTTTGGTAAACTTTAAATGGGGTGTCGTTTTACCAACTCTTATATGTTTAAAGTTAGTTCTACTTAGTTAACCTAAATCATAATATATCTAGTGCATAAGTTCTTTTAGGTAGGATTAAAATATATAATTAGGTATTTAACATTATTTAGTAGAAGCCTTATTTATAAAATCCAACTTCTTACGTATTGCGCGCTTGCTTAACACAATACTAAACGGGTGTTAGCACACCTACAAAATCTCTGGTTTGATTAATACGAAGAGTATAAAATAAAAGAATTATTTATTAAAGTTTTAGTTAATTCAGCAATAGTAGATCTTTTTAACACCTCATCCTAAGAATACAGTGAAACGAATGCGCCTACCTGGTCAGTGGCGTATACTGTAGCGACATTTTACTGGTCGAATTGCATCATGGAACCGGAGTAGAAGCATATTTTAGTTGTTTTTATCGATCATTTTTTGGATCATGTCCCTCTTTTTTCTGATCGAACTAAAGACAGTGCAGCAAACGTATTCAAACAAATATTAGTATGCTTAGAAAATGAACATAACTGTCTGAACCATATCCTGGGGACCGATCTGGTCAGATGGTTGATATTTTTCTGCAAGCAATATTGCATAGGCCGGTGTGTGGTGGAGTCCAGTTCAATATCGAGCACCGAAGTGTCTGGAACTGAACCACCATCGTGCCAGCCGCCCAATTAACGGAGGGGTTACTCCGCGGACCTTCGCCTGGGTTACCGATCGGCATTACAGGACGCCGAGTCCGATTCATCTCGTGTCTCACCTTGTGTACCCATTGGTATGGGTGGCTACACAATCGGTGGACCGTTGCTTGGTGGAGACTTTAGAGAAGATCGATATGGATGTACCACTTCTGGGGTACTGATACAAAATTCCAACGAAAGGTAATTCAAATAGCCGATCGGCAAACAAAGAGGAAATTTTCACTCCGACTGCAATTAAATCTGGCACTTGACCGCCCGTGGCAGTGAGTAATCCATCCAATAGTAAATCCTGGCACTTGATTGCAGAGCAATGAGTAATCCAGCCAATAAAAGTTTCTGGTACTTGACCGCAGATCGCGATGAGTAATCCAGCCAAAAAATAACCCGCCTCCCTTGAGCGGGGACGAACTTGAGTGGTGAGTGAACGTAACGATTGCTCCCTGTCGTGGGGCTTCCGGTGGATCTCTGTCCTGGCCGGTCTTATAAGCGTGAGGGGACCCTGTCAGCCTCCCGCTCCCAATGACTCAGATCGGAGCCACTGGCGACTTACGCAACCCGATATAATACTAACACTGTATTTAATATCCAATAAAAATCCAATATGTAAATTATATTTAAACCGTGTGCCTTACCTCAAATCCGCGTACAAAACACTCCAAGCACACGATTGGCCCAAAATACTACGTCCTTTCAGCCAACCCGATCGATATGCCTTGAAGACTGGTACACTGGTACAAACTGGTCATATATTTTCACTTGCACTTCGCCACAGGTGGATAACCGAAGCGGAATGCCCAGCATCAAACGGTAACGTTAAAGGATGAACCGGATCATTTTTAGCACGGTCCGGTGAATGATTTTTGGTTCGGGGTTCCCTGAGCTAACAGGGCGGAGGCGGATGAGTACGCTTCATATATACTCACTCCAAACCCCGCAAGGTCTAACCATGGGAGGAAATCACCATAAAAACTCCCACAAACAAGAAATCAAACGATTCTGACATTGTTGTTTCCATTTACCCCAAGATTATTTTTAAAAAAATGCTGAAAAGCATTGAATGAGAAAACCCATCAAATTACATGATTACAATGCTGCTTCTATAAGATCTGGTGGAAAATACCACGATGCATGTTACACCCAATGGAAATTTGTACAGAGATATGAGCAAGAGAATCATGAAGGCACTTGAAAACGATGGAAAAGGTAGCAAAGAAATCATCTGCAATGACGATGAAACTGTGGAAATCTCGAAAGGGAGAAAAACCGAATGTATGAACTTAAGCGGACATTACGTTTTGCAGTCCATCGGGTCATCAAGCGCCTGCATGCGTCAACATTATATGATTTCAATATGGCGAAGAAATTTATGCGGTAACCGGAATGTAGAAAGCATTTGAAATTACGATCGAAACATGAGGAAGAACGGTCACTTTCTATTAGAAGTACGAGCTGGGACGATTGTACAGTCCAACTGAGTTTAAATGCTGTTATAGTTCCTGACACTACTCCTACTTAGCCTCAAGGGCTCTTCGTGGGTTTTCTCCTAAGACCTACAAATGTACAAGTGGAATCTAATCCTGAGTTATCCTGACGAATCACATGCCGTTGTGTCGATGCCTATCCTTGAACTTGATCATGTCGCCAGATACACATGAGTGTCCGCGTTAGCACCAGTATCCAACCAGTAATAGACACTCTGTTGAAAAACAAAAGTTAACACATGCAACGACTTCTTGATTGAACGCGTGCCAGACGCGTTTTGGCCCCCCTCCGGGAGCCTCCTCAGTGGCTCTACCAATCTCGAAGTGAGAACTCCCTGCACTTGGCTCTCCTACAACCTATTGTACTAACTATTCCTTCTAGAACACTCCTTATGCCCTATTGTGGTCTACTACTCTGGCGTCGATACCTTGAAGTGCTGCGCACCGCTAGTGCACCTCCAACACACTCATGGTGCACTATGAGGTGATGTGTGGTACACGCATCTGCCTCTATGTAAGGGTCGTGTTGGCTGTCGAAAACAATGTAAAGTGGCATCATGAAGCTTTCGAGGTTGCTGCAGTCGGTGGAAAAGAAGTTCTTGGTTTCAAAGAAAGTTTCAGCGAATTTGGAGTGAAGCCAAAGGACCCTGGAATATGTTAATTGACAACCAAGCAGCCATTCGACAACTGGAAAAAGCATCGAGCGCATCGAGCGCTAAATATGCGGGCAAAAATTGAAGTTCGCTAAGGATTAAGTGGAAAAGGAGGTGAGGTAACATGTTCATGTAATTACTGAAGAGTGGTAGACGAAGCCTTTAAGTGCACCGAAAATCTCACTTTTACGAAGGCCGTGGTGTTCCTGGAAGAAGTGTTGAAACATTAAGGTACTTTCGATCGTTGCGGTGAAATTATATTTCACGAGGGCGGAATCCCAGTTGCAGAAATTGCATATATGAACATAAAAATTGAGATTATTGCTCAGAAATTTAGACTAAGTCTCTTTTAGTTAAAAAAAATTTTACGGACCATCTGCTCGCGCGCCCTACTTTGATCAACTAGGTCGCACTTTCTTGCATTTTCTGATCTACCCTCGGGATTCCCATCAATAGTACGCACCCCCAGCTTTGTCAATTTTCCCACAGTTAAACATGAGTGTTACATGCAAAACTCTAGTCTACTTGTAGAAGTTGTTCGGCAATGCTGGATCGAACGCTAATGCTCTCAATGAAAATGTTATTCTCCGCCGCTGTTATAATCGACGAGAAATGCTTTGATTTTCTTCGAAAGCACAATAGGGGGTGTCAATCTTAACCATATAGCATGTTATATGGGTGAAGTTTATATCACCCATATGAAATTTATATTCCCGAATATGACATGTTTATATGCAATACGATATAACCCACCTCTCGATAACCCACCTCTTGAGGTGGGTTATATCCAATATGACCCATATCAAACCATATACCATTTTGTTGCTTGCCCCCAAACTATAATTTAATTAATTATCACAGATTCACAGTGCAACCCCAACTGCCATGCCTCGCGTTTCAGCAAGACGTTCTGCTATTACTCAACTTGAGTTTGCAGGCTTATTTGCCTACTTGAACGACGGCGAGTCTTTGTTTGAGGATGCTAGGGAGTTACTATCTCTAATTTTAAGTTCGCGTTACATATACGACGCGGTGCAACAACCACGGTCGCATGATTTCTTGTTGAACTACCTCATGGGCTTATCTGACGTAGTTTCCCCAAGCAGTCCGCACAACTTGTTCTGATTTCATAGCACTCGTTGAGGAGCTGAGTGAAAGCGCGGTTTTCCACAACAGAAGCAGATGCAAACAAACGTCTGTGGAGTGGCAGGTGGCCGTTGCTCTTTCGCGCTTCGGACACTATGGAAACGTTACAGCTATTGGTGAAGCTTGCCGCAACTTTGCCTTCGGATACGGAACAGTATTTTTGTTTACCAACCGAGTTGTACAGTGCCCGGACAAAACGATTCGGCCACCCTTTAATAAACACGTTCACCCAACACGTTTATGCCCTTTCTAAAATGCCATATTCTCCCAAATGGCTCCAAATACACGCCGCGGATCTACTGTAGACGTTGGAACACGCGGCAGAATTGTTGGAATGAAGGATTCTGGCTCCAGTTTTCGAGACATCGCTGCTCGCTTCGGCATCCCACGAACAACCGCACAGAGCGTCTACTATCACTTCCAACAAACTGGTTTCCTTGAACCCCGAAGATGCCCGGGCCGGCCACCAAAACTAACTGAATGAGACAAGCGAGGCCTTACGCGATATGTCCAACAAACCGTCACGCTCTGCTTAGTGAGATCACCAATGCAGTCCCAAACAACTTCAAAGAGCGAAGGCGTGCATTGCATGAAGCCGAAATCTTCGCCCGCGTTTCCCCTAAAAAGCCCTACCTTTTGGCACTTCATCAACAAAAGCGCCTTGCGTTTTCACGGAAGTACTGCAGCTGGACTGCAGCGCAAAGGGAAAAAATAATCTGGACCGACAAATCAAGCTTTGAGGTTGGCAAGGCGTTCCGTCAAGTTCTTGTGTGGCGCCGAAGCTACGAAAAGTACTATCCCGACTGCCTGGCACCAACATTTAAAAGTCGCCAAACTTCGGTCATGATCTAAGAAGTATTTGCGGTCTGTGAAAAATCGGACATCGTCTTCATGCCAAAGGGCGAGCGGAAGGCAGTGGATTTCGTCCGCCTGTTCTACGAAGGCGAATGCGGCCTAAAATCATTTCGCCAATGCATAAACATTCCAGACCACATTCTCATGGAAGATGGGGCTCGTGTTCATCGATCAAAAGCACCAAAAGCGTGGCGGGAGGTGAAAGGATTAGAGAATCTCGATTGGCCGGCCAACATGATCATGATCTGACCCCAATCGAAAACGTCTAGGCTCGGCTCAAGGACAAAGTTAAGCATGGCGGTCCAAGGCCTAAAAATTCCGAAGAGATGGTAGCGGCGCTAAAAAAGGCATGGCAGAAGGTGGATGGCGATTTCTTACAAAGTATGATAGCAATCATGCCAGCAAGGATGAAAGCCGTCATTCATGCCAAAAAAAATCAAAAAATGCGGACATACGCGATGGTAGCCATTCCAGGCTACATGAAAGCACAATTCTTTTCAAAAGATGGTTTTATAAGCCTCCATGTAGCATATATAGGAAGAGCACCACAAGCACAATCTTCGCCTTGGAATTGAATGAAGGTTGTGGGTCAGTGGGAAGTGTTGTATGTTGTTGAATGGCCGAATCTTTTTGTCTGGCCTCCGTACAACCACCGAGGCATATTAACGTATCGGCAGCGTGGCGAAGATGCCACTCGCCTGTGCTCCATCGAGCGCGGACATCGACGTGGCCACAGAAAATCTGCTCGTCCTGCTCCATAAAAAAACGCCAGTGGTGTCCCGTCCACATGAACACTTGGTCCCCATCAAGATGCCACGGGCCTCGGACTCGTCCGAGGTACTCAATTGAGAGATCGATGGCTTGTTGGCCTTGTGAATCTTGTGCCCGACGCGTCATGGTCGTACGAAACGTCTCCACGAGCGTGGAATACGTCTCTTGTTCCACGTCGGGTGTCTTCGTTTCGTCGACCTCGTGCTTGATTCGTTTACCATTCTCGTTCTTTGATACGATGGCCCGCGTCTCAACCTCTTGCTCCTTTTTGCGCCGTTTCGTCTTCTTTCTTGACTTGGTCGCATCGTCGGGCGATAATCGTTTTTTTGGACGCTCTGCTGCGTCTTTACTAGCATCGTGTCCATAAAAGATCGATAGAGCGCCGTCATGGATGGTAAAACTTGCACTGGAGCATCAAAGAGACTGCTGGACGCGTCGGGAGTGGCAGTGACAGTGCTCGCACGTCCTCCGTCGTCGATCGCTCCCTTTCCACCACGTGCAGCAGGGTACATGGAACTCAACGCTTTCGTTTCTCGCTCTTGTTTGCTCGTGGTCTACCGTTCAATCTCATTTACATGCCCGTTAAACGTTTTGTTCGGTCCCTCGACGCGCCCGATTATGGATTGCGTGTCCAAAAGAAGAATCTCGCCCGACCTTGGATGAAATCCTGCACTACAGACCTTCGTGTCGATATCGACGACCCGTAGACACGTTGGAACGCACGTGTGCGTGTCAAACACAAGTAGGAGTGTCTTTTACCCCTCGTCCATCCCAGAAAACAGCGATGAAGCAGACGAATGGATGTCAGATTCGTTGATGCTGGTTTAATTACCAGTAATATATCAGAACTGTTTCTATCTAAAGTCACCACGTTGATAAAATTGAGGCTTATTTCTCTTCTTTGTTTTTATTTAATTGTTCTATTTCACTTTGGTTGCAAGGATTTTCACTTTGGTCGCAAAAGTTGTTAAATACATATTTTAACTCGCTGCCTATTTAACTTTCGTTGCAAAAATTGTTAAATATATTTTTACTTCCCTACCTATTTTACTTTGGTTGCAAAACTTTTCATTTTGGACGGGCAAAGGTGTAGATATTCTCCCAACTTGTAGCCTTCATACTATTATAAGTAAACCCGAAGCCGGACGCTATCTTAGCGATTTCTAGTGCTTCTATAAAAAAAATATGACCATTCGTGGAATCCAGACCAAACCAGGGTAAATATCAACCCCAGTAAACTTGTGAGCTTCTGTACGCTTAATTTTGGAATCTTGTATCCACGCTGCAGTCCGGACTGGTTGAAAAGTTGCATACAGGTACTTGTTTTTCGGCTCTTGTTCCACCAAAAAAATGTACACCTGGGTGTGCACGGGGGACTTTCGCACGATGCACACCCTACTGTGAATGCCGTCCTCTTCCGCTAGGTCAATCGTAATCATCTGTTCACCGAAAGGATCATAGTTTCTCAAACGTTTAATATACGGGCTATTGCCCTTTTTCGGGTGTGTCTTTTGTTGAACCGGGTGATGTACTGGTGCAGACGCTTGCGAGTGCTCCTCTTCCATCACCTCAAGTCTTTATTCATCATATTCACCTGATCAAGCAGCACCTTTAGGACGTCTGTATGATTAAATTTTCTTCATGAATACTTATATTCACGACGTAATCAGCGAGTTCTCCTCTTCCATCACCTCAAGTCTTTTATTCATCATATTCACCTGATCAAGCAGCGCCTTTAGGACATCTGTCTGATCAAATTTTCTTCATGGATACTTATATTCACGAACTAATCAAAATAGTCACTAAAAGTCACAGAATATCGACAGTGAAATTTCCACATACCCCGTCTCTTCTTGGGCGCATAACCTATGAGAAAATTGGGGTGTGTGTGTTCAATTCATGGGAATCCCCAGATCAAGCGAGAAATCATATAGTGAGGAGTTTATCAGACTAGGACGCACGACCAGGGAGTTCGTGGCTTCAACTCGTGTAAATTTATAGGCAACAATAATAAATTCTAATTTGAAATCCATGTATGCAATTTGATTCCGTCTTCTTGGAATACGCTTTCACTGCAACGCTTGAAAGTGACTTTATGTTTGATCGGTAACGTCACTGATACATTTTCTATTGTAATATTTTAGTCAGTTCTTCTTATCAATCATCTTTTCTGATGGATGCAACAGTTTGACACACGTCAAACTTAAAATATTGTTTATTGAGTGCTACACAAACCGAAAAACGCATTCAGGGTATCCTCCTTGAGATACATTAATGCAATGGCGTGTTTCCGAACTGAATCCAACGTTAACAATCCCATCAAAGAAAAGGGATGCAAAAGCTTCATATCCTGATTCTTTTTGTGATAAGCGTGATAGGCCTCCCCACTTGTTCTTTGCATGCTTTTGTTTAGAACAAGCTCCAAAATTTCAACATCCACTTAAAGCACATTCATAAACAGGACTATTGCGTTCCTAGAAAACGAATCAATTCGAGATTTAGATTAAATCTCTTGAAACTAGTATCCAATTGCCGTACAGTGGTCTTTAATATTACAAGATCGACATATTGCATTTTTTAACATAATTCGCATTATCTCCTGATGACCTTTACAAATAGCAACAGTAATTGCCGTCGCTCCATACTTGATACATACATCAATCAAACGAAAATGAATATATTTTACTCCTCAGTGTCTTATCGACGACGTACACTGCCAGTTAATATCTACATCTTTGCCTGTCCAAAATGAAACGTTTCGTTACCAATGTGAAATGGGTAGCGAAGTAAATTATAAATTCATAACTATTGTAACCAAGTGAAAATCCATTCAACTAGGGCAGAAAATGGGTCAACTGACCCAACGGGTAGACCTGACCTATTTTTCCTGGGTCAGGTTTGGGTCAGAAAAATAGACCCATGGGTCGGTTATGGGTCCCCATATAAAACCCAATATGTAATATGGTTCGGTTCTAGGTCTGGTCCACAGACCCATGTAACCCACACAAGAAGAAGGTGCCTACACTCGTCTGCATCGACACATCGACCATGTGGCAGCATGTACGGTAGATACGGTAGACTATTACAGTATCTCCTCATCCGCTCGCCCGTCAGCTCGCCCACTCCGGTCGCCCGCCCATTTGTTCCCCCCACAGCTACTCGACCATCCCTCCAAGGACCAACTGAATGTTGTCAAGATAGCGTCTTTCCCAGCTTCAGCGTACCAATAAGTACCGATATACTATA
Organism: Peronosclerospora sorghi; assembly: GCA_026184515.1. NCBI lineage: Eukaryota > Oomycota > Peronosporomycetes > Peronosporales > Peronosporaceae > Peronosclerospora > Peronosclerospora sorghi. Next base: position 29,104,112 of record CM047587.1, on the reverse strand, counting down.
CAACTTGAAGACCGACTGTTCAACTTGCGCCAATACCAAGTTCAAGGATAAGCATCGACGTGGACACGTCTGATTGGTCAGTTATCCCATGGCGGAATGACGTCATTGTATGATGTCATGTATTAAAGCCTCTAGAACAAATCAGGCTTATATGTAGTAAGAACGAACTAAGGACCTTATATATTAACTTTGCATTTTGCACAAAACACCTCAAGTCATCACTGAACCTTTCAGATGGACTCCGAAGATAGTACACAAGATACTGGGCGTCTACCTTTTAGTGAGCGCACACGATCAGAAGTTGAATCATAGCCTGCATCTACACGCAAGCGTTTCAAGAACTCAACACCCTCAGTATGTAATCACTACTACAAGACTCAAACAGGTACCGTAAGTGTATTTTAAGCCTAAGTGAGCCCTTGCATGTTATTTTGTCTAACTGGCCTGGGGATACGAAGCATTAACCGCAAAGTGCAAGTACTGTGCAACACATACAATGCAAAGCATGGAACAAAAAATCCTCTGAAAACACCTAGAGAAGTGCACCAAATACAAAAAATAGTCAACAGGTGTTGAAATTTCGCAAGACTGCTACTGGATCGACGCCTTCGAACTAGACCTTCGACCAGGATCGCAGCAGGCGCCAGCCTACGAAGTTCATCATCCTGCGCGAAGTTCCGTTTCAGACTGTGGAATATGTCGGATTCCAGCGCGTACTCAATGATTTGAAACCCCAGTTTGTAATCCCAGGACGAAAAACTGCTCAGGCCGATTGTCTCAAGATGTACTGCAATGTAACTAGGTTACATTTAGTTACGTTGGTGTACGTAAATACACAACGGTCGAGGTCAAGTATTGACCGGTCCCAAAGGTTCGGACCTATTGGTTGTTTTAACCAATCAGGGCGGGAGACCTTGGTGAAGGCGTGGCATCCTGCCACGTGTTGGTTCACAGGTGGTGTACACTACATTTTCGGCTATGTACGGATTAAGTAGATTCTACTAGTATTGCATATAGTTTGTATTAGTTTATTAAGTTAGGCTAATTTTATATTAAATAAATAAATCAGTTTACAAATACACTGAATACTGCTAGGCGCACGACCCGGAACGGTCGCGCGTGTAGTGAGTGTCGTAGTATGGGAGCACCTCCCCTAGCTACTCCCTACTAAGGGAAGCCTTGGAACAAGGCGTTAGTGTTTACTAAACGTAAACTCAGGGAATCTTGGCCCCGAGTGAGAGAGCAATCTCCCAGTAAGACCTTATATAAGGGCGTATCGTCTAAGTAGCGGCGTATCGCTGCTTAAGGAAAGTCTTCCTCTTTGCGCTAGCCGCACCGTGCGTTTACGCACCGGCTACATCTGGTAGCACTCGTAGTCAATCCAACACCTGTGTTGGTAGACGGCATCCTCTGAAAAGGATGAATCAAGAGGATTGGGGTAAGCTAACCCCCGTCCAACAAGAAGCCTTTAAGAGGCTGGTACCCATATTGGGTGAGGATGGCATGCGCCTCCTAGTGGAGAAGGGCCTTGATACCGTGCGTGAGAGAGTTAACGCCCTCATCGCCCATGAGGCGAATTTTCGTGGAAGTCATTCCACGTCCACGGGGGTGAGCCCCTCCGTTATCCTTTAAGATAAAGGAATTCACCGGTGAAAAAGGTGATAACCTTTATGTGTGGCTTCGCGAGGTCGAAACGGCCTTCGACACAGCGAATGTGATCGGGAATGACTTTCAATTGGGACTTGCAGTAACCCATCTTACGGGCAAAGCCCGTACATGGGTGTTTACGTGTTCGGAGTCGGTCACGGACGTTTTCCCAACCTGGGAAGTCCTTAATAGAAAGATTATGGACATGTACGCTACGACTGATCTGACTTTCCAGAATCAGCTTGCGTTCGTGAGGTGCCGTCAGGGCACTATATACTTAGAGACATACATTCAAGAACTGAAGACCTTGTTGGCAGGGTTGTACGCGAAAGCGTATTCGGAAGATGTGTCCATTCCCGTGTTCATGGGAGGCCTGAGAGAAGGGCCTTCACGTTCGGAGCTCTTCCGATGCCGACCCCAATCCCTGGGGGAGGCGTTTAAGATGGAGTTCAACGCCGAAAGGAACTTTAGTTCCTCCAAGGTGGGTCCCGAGCCCATGGACCTTAGTCAGATCGAAGCGAAAGAGAAACCTTCCGCTAGGAGTCACTCTGACTCCATTCCGCAGAGCTTCGAAGCGGAGCTCCTTGCAATGTTGCAGCGACATGGGCCGCTGAGATGCTTCCTGTGTGGGAGCACGGATCATCTGCGGAACAGATTGTGTCCGCGGAACCCCCAGCGAGATACTCTCTTTAAAGGGGCCCAGTTAAGCCCCAGGGTAGGGGAAGACAGCACAAATCCCCGAGGGAAACGGTGCTTCCTAGCACCGAGTTAGTGTACCAGACAGGTTTCTTGGTCGTCCTTGCGGACGTAAAAGGCTTTGATAAGCCTTGGAGAGTATTGATAGACTCTGGAGCGTCTGACAATTATGTCAGACGGGCTTCTGTGGAGAACAGTCGGCTGTATGCCGAGCTCCCTAGAGGCAAGTTCTCGTGACGTTGTCACGGTCCGTCTAGCGACGGGCGTACAAGTTTCTGTACCCAAGGTCTTGATTGACCTTAAGCTGAAGTTTGCAGACTTTGACAGCTTAGAACGTTGCCTATTCCTGTATTTGGACTCGAGGTATGACCTCATTTCGGGCATAAAGTGGCTGGAACACCACGAGCCATGGATAGACTGGAAGTCTAAGTCCATTGGCTCAACGCACCCGCGATCGGGTGAATCATGGCGAGTAATGAACCCACCTTTGCTCGATCGCAAAAGCGATTCTGGCGAGAGGGATTCGGCGGTTAATCCCCACGCCGATATAGTTGAGACTGGTGAGTCGCCAGTGGTAGAGATGGATTCCTCTGAGGTTAAGCGCGAGACGTTTCCTAGAGAAGAGACACGAGATTTGTCTCTTCTGCAGGTCGGGGTTCCCGACAACGCCATGTTAGGCGAAAATGTTGCGACTCCAGTGGTAGGGGTAGAGACCTCTGTGGTCAAGCGCGAGGCGCTTCCAAGCGAAGAGACCCGTAGTTCGTCTCTTTCGCACGTCGGAATTGATTCCGACCACGCCGTATTAGGTGAGACCGGCGAGTCACCGGTGGTATAGGTAAAGACCTCTGTGGATAGGCGCGATGCTCTTCCAATAGATGGGGCAATTGACTCCCCCCATCTGGGTCCCGGGAAGATTCCAGAGTCCAGTAGTCAGCAGTCCTATCGGATGATGAATAGCATGACAGGTGTTGTCACGGAAGCCGTAAACCTGGAACGGTTGCCTGGGGTAGGCGAACTGTTGTCGTTGGAGGAGATGTCCTTCAACGAGTTTGAGACTGCTTTGAAAGCAGATGAAATTGACGAGGTCGTCGTGTTGCGTCCGGAAGAGGAGTTGAACTCCTCATCCACGATGGACGAGTCAGTTTTGGTGCAAACCAAACAGTCATTTAATGACCGAAGCGGTCTCAAGATCCTTGCGGATCCTGAGGACCCTTACCATTCCTTACTAAAGGAATTCGGAGATATCATTAGTGACAACCCGCCGATGGGGTTACCACCAGATCGGGGAGTCCGACATGAAATTGACTTGGTTCCTGGAACCAAATACTGCGTCACTAGGCATTGGTGTGGTGGAGCGGCTGATCAAAGTTTTTGACGCTTGATAAGGCGTTACAACGGCGCCCGGACTACCGACTAACGAAGGGGGTCCTCCGGTTGTCTCTTGACTGCTTGTGTTCCTGCTCATCTTGTGTACCCGACGGCTTGGGCGTGGGTCGCTCTCCGGATGGCGGGGAAGGCACGCTGCAATTCCTTGTTGCAAGATTTAGTCGACTTGTGACGAAGCGACAGATGTGATCAGGCCTGATCAAACTTGATCAGTCTTGATCAGGCACAAATAGTCGATGATCAGGACCTCTGGCCGTTGATCAGGGGGTGATCAGGGGTGATCAGAGCCGATAATCAAAAGTCAGATCGTGATCGACCTGATGGGCCTGATCGACCTGATCGATCTGATCGATCTGATCGGCCTAACCGGTCTGATCGGTCTGATCGATTTAGTCGATCAGGCACTAGTTGGCGTGAGTTGCGAGCAGATTAACGCGTATCGCGAGTTGCAAAGTGTTGATCAGGTGTTGATCGGCGAAGGGGGTACTTTATCAGGAAGCGGAAGTCTTCACTGCCTGATCGCGGAGCCTCTGGGGTCTTAAGCAGCTAAAGGAACATCCAAATATATGTATTCCCAGCCTAGACCTACGAGGGGGGGGGCAAATTCCACTAAATCCACCTAGAGTTCCCGTTCGGCGCTTACAGTAGCCAAACTCTAGGGGCGTGAACCAAACGGGGAAGAGGTGAGAGCGCTGCTCAATCACGTTCCCGGAACCAAAAACCTTTACAAGAAGAACCGCTGACACAGCGGGCGGAGTTGCGACGAGTTCTCAACGCTCTACGTCTGCCGGTGGGCCAAAAACGCACAAAGTGCTCCCGCCCGGGACGTAGAGGCGTATACTAGAAGAAGGTAGGCCCTAAGTTGCCGTCCCTGTAAACTATCTGCCCGATCGTACGCAAAAGGAGGACTTTATTATCACTTATACTGTAACAGGACTGATCCTGTTACAGGCTTACACTGTAATTGCGAGGAAGCGCAATACAATTAGGGCAGGATTAGTTGATAACAACTAATCCTATACTAGAAGTAAATATAAATATTTACTTAGGTCTAAGAACGCAAAATTAAGAGTGTTATTTATTTAATGGATGGTTTAGAGGCTAATAGTATAGTAACTAACTAATTAATATAATAATATCAACTCTTTAACTAACTGTACTATTTAGATAACCCGCATGATTCGGTATTTATACCGAATCGACTTTTCCTTCTTAGGTTATAATAACTTATAATATGTTATTTATATGTCAGACAACGCGTCTGAAATTTAACTGTGATATTCTAACCTGAATATCAATTATGTAATGGCACCCCATTACATATACCCTTAGATATACCACTTCCCTAATTTCAGCCAATCAGAACCGTCCAATCCAGCGTCCTCCGTCCACCAGTCGACCTTATTTGTCCGTTGTTCGTCGGTGTTCGTTGGTGTTCGTCGGTGTTCGTTGAGTACCTGTATGTAATCGTCCCATCTTCCCATGCCCCGTCTATGTCCTGTCTATGTGCGTTACGCTTGTACACGTAATTGTGTACACGGTGGTACACACAATCGCACACGATTACGTACCCAATTTGTGTCCGTAGTCAGACCCCTAATTAGGCCCATAATTAGGCCCTTAATTAGGCCCAATTTATAACACGCTTTACCACAGCCGCCCCTGAGACTCGTCCCAGCCGTACAGCGGTTTGGGCGAGGGTCGATCATGCCGTTGGGTATCGTAGATCATGCCACCGTCAGTCGAGTTGTCCACACCCATCAATCATGTCATTATCCATCAGGCGATCGACACCCATCAATCCGCCCCTTCTCCAGCCGATCAGATCCCAATCGGTCAGGCCGTTACCGTTAGTAGTATGCCTTCGCGATCCAACGTTCATCCTCCACCAACCGTGACATCTGCGATCAAGCTGTCTCGATCAGGTATTTCTGCATTTCCATCATGCAAGCGATAACGGACGACACCCCAGCGAACACCGCCAACGCTCCTGCCCTGGATAGGGCCGCAGCTAATCAGACGATCACCGCAATCAATCAGGTTTACATCCTACAATATGCCTTCCACGCACGCGATGAACAGATCACCGTGTTATCCAACTCGCTCGCGATGAGCGAAGACACTATCGCGATGCTTCGACAGCAGCTCGCTCGTACCAACCGCGATGTAGCGGACCGAGATGCCGCGATCAAGCGGGCCGCCCTTAAACATTTTGTGCCACTGCGTGATTTCGTATACACTACAGTCAATGATCTCAAGTCTAAGTTGAAAACCGCCAAAAACACTGTAGCCGGTCAAGAGAAAACCATAGTCGATCAACGCGCCCAGATCCGGGATCTGGAGAGACGTTGTGATCGTGATCGCTATCTACGATCGGTGCATAAAGATACTATTGATGATCAAGCGCAAGAGCTGAATCAACTCAGCAGCGCATGGCAAAGTTACAAGAAGAATACGATCAGGCTGCTTACAAGAATCAGCGCTTGGTCGAGCAGGTGTTCAAACTCACCGCCGAGATTGACAGGCGCAAAGATCAATAATATCGCCTCCGGAAGAAGAATAAAACCAATCGCATGCAGATGGATAACTACACCGCCATCATGGCACAGAAGCAGGAGATATGTGAGCGGTTCGAGGGAGTGTCTGACCTCCAGGCCGAGCTGGGTGATCTACACGCCGCGTATTCCCATCTGGAGGAAGGGCTTTATACCACGCAATTCCAATTCGATCAAGTTTCAGCAGAACGCGACACGCTGCGCGATCAACTGCGACAGACACGAAACGAATCCATGCAATTACTCTCGTTTCATTCGGATCTTCAGGCCCAATTGGCTGGTATGTTGTTGCGGATGCAGATCGCACCGGCTGCCCGTACCCCTCTTGCAGGTTCTAATCAGGCTGCATCGCCTGATAGCCTTCCCGCTGATTCTCCAGACGGCACGATCAGCCGCGCCGCTCCGTCGTCGAAAAGACGTATTCAACGTTCCCGATATTCCTCTCGATCCAAGCGGCCACGCCTCCTTTCCCCCATTTCGGAGGCGAAGACGGAGGACGATGATCCTCCAAGTCCTGATCAGGACGATGAAGGTGGACTCCCTGACCCGATTGCTTCCATTCCATCTACTACAACAATTAGCGAGTTCGTGAGCGAGGATTTGCCTGATCAAGGCTCTGCCGGGTCCCTTTTTCCTCGTACGGGTGATTTCAAGTCGTTGATCACGGTCCCTGATGATGCCACTGACGCCGACATCCTGCCGTGGACTCCAAGTCAACTCAGTGGGCTCGATCTGCGTAGCGTCACGACTCAAGTGGTCTTTGACTACTTGCCCGCCCCGAAGGATGGTTGTTCCCGGTCGCCACGCGTGCCCCTCCGGCTGATCAGTGGTTTGGGCATTTGATCACCCAGCCGGAGGTGGAGCGGTTATATTCTCAACGCCCCTGGGACATTTTCACGACCATGCTGCCGCCCATTTCTTTCCGCTCAGTCGGCTGGTTTGTCGACTTTGAAGCAAAGTACCGGTCGTTTCTCAACCATCACGCGCTGGCGATCTGGGAGTCGACGCATCATCTCCCCATAGAGAAAAGCCTTCGCGAGACTGATGACTTCTTCTGGGATTATTACAACGATCGGCGTCAGCGCAGAAGTCGTGCCGGGGCGACATGGAAGAGGATTGTGGACTTTATCCTGCGGGGGATGATCGACGGGAAGTGTGATCTCGACATTTTCCTGGACTCGTCGATCACCCATTGTTCTCGAAACCGTCCTTTGAAGTTTGCCCCGGCCGACGATGGGGCGGGAGCCCGAGAGGAAAGCTCCACATGGGGCAATTGATTTCGACCAGAGCCATCAAGCGCACGGAACAGATCCTACTAAAAATCGGAGAAAGCAAAGAGCACAGCTTTATGCGGGACAACACGGACGCACACAGCCATATTCCCGTTCCAAAAGACCACCAAGACCTCGCTTTTACAAATACTGCGTACAGTTTGCGCCATGCCGACGCTGTCGCCCATCGAAATATACTTGCAGACAGAAAACCCTCTCTATAAGAATGTTTGGCGCATCGAATACAGTTACGAACTACTCTACTTCCGCCAACGTTTCTGCACAGCAACGTTTCAACTCAAGTACTCCGCGTACCGCAACGGAGGCATAAGTGCAATTTTCACCGACGGGAAGCTCAGAATTGCAAAAATAGACAGGCTTCTTCATTGATTGAATACTGGGGTGCTAATTAATGGTTGTAGGTTCATTAATAACCAGACCTCTGTATATTAGTATTTCTATTTGTCGAAAGTCAAATGAGGGTCTGCCTGTAGGGCGGAGGGGTGTGCTGGTAGGGCGACCCAAAATATCTATATATAATAAAATTTTGTCCGTCTTTTGGTGTACGTAGCTCTCATTTTTGTTGGTTGAAATTGACTGACTTACGTATAATAGCATCCATCCTGACTTACGTAGAATTGGATATTGATCTCACGTCCATTGGTCAGGAAGAATTCAATGACGGCGGGGTATAAACTGCAGCTTTCGAAAACTTGCCATCAAGTAACCCCGATAAGAATCCATCGGACAAACTTAAAAATTTTAAGATTGTCGGCGAGGAGTAGAACGTGCTATCGAATGATGATACGCGCAAAATTTGTACGATTTTTTTTTGCAGTATGCGGGCTGCGGACTTTAGGCCTGGGAAGTTTTTATCAGTGATTATTTACCCATTTGCTCCTGTTGATTATTGATGAAGACGATATCTATGGCAAGGAAGGAATAGAGGACGGCGCACTGCCAATGACCAAGGAGCGCGCCATGGAAATTTTTGAGGAGTTTTTCCGCTTTGGTGAAGCAATGGACCCAGAAGCCCCTAATCGCTCAAAAGGGTTAAAGCGTGCCTCAGGTTGAGCTGTACATACGCCTGCCAAAGGTCTTCTCTACGGTGGCAAGGCCATCGTAGGTGGTGTGATCATGGAATCTGCTGTGATTGTGACAGGAACTGGCGCCATGGTCATTAACGTGGCCTCGGGCATTAAAGAAATGGGCGAGGCTGGCGTCCACGCTACCCGCAAGCGCAAGGAGCATAAACAGAATGGCAACGGTAAAGTGGAAGATCCTGCTACGATGGAAACGGATGGCAGTAGTAACATACCTGCTGATAATGGAACAACAGCTGAGCAGCAAAAGGCAACCATTGAGGTCGCAAATCAAAAAACAACACCCACCTTCATGGGCGAATTAAAGAAGGCGACAATTGGTGCTGCGGCGGCTCCTGTTGCGGTACGTTTTTGAATCTTAACTCTTAGTAAGATCGAACTAACGACTTATAGTTCGAGGCAATCGTCCCGTTGGTACAACGGGGCACTATGCTAGTCTTATATAATTAAAACAATTTAAGCCAATAATACTTGCTCAAGCTCACTAAGCGTTATAAGCATGAAATCTTCTAACAACATGTATCCACTTAATTACAGCCAATCCGTTTCCACTATGAGATTTCACTTGAAAGCCAAATATGGCTACACCACAAATCGACTGTGCCTTCGTCGAGTTCTTCAAAAGATTCGAAGAGTTTGGGTTCTTGTTGAGGTCAAGCTCCATGCCACATCCCTTAAGTCTTTGTTACTTTGGGATGTAGCACCCTAATTCGCCGATATTACCGTGCTCTTAAAATGTCATACTTTACTAGCAGGTTCTCAGTCGTGTCTGGGTTTTAGAATGTTATCGAGCTCCTGAAACGAGTACCCTTTCTCATAAGATTGTCAGTCGTTTCTTTGATTGCTTCTACTGATGTGGATGGATCAAAAATGGGTGCTCTCAGTGTCGACCGTAGTCGAATGAAATTGTTGTGCCTCTTTCTGAGTAGGACCGTGACGCGAGGTGATTCTTGACGGTGAGACCGCGGTCACCGCTTCAATGCTGACGCATGTCAGCAGTAACATAAAGACAGCAGCAAGTATAGCGGACTAGTAAAGTTACATCGTTCTGGGCGGTGAAACTTCCCAGACGAATAGGCTTAAGATTTTGGTAGAATACGTATCATTACACTTTTTTGGCTAAAGATTTTGGTATGTCGATTGTGTGTAAGCTGACGATGTCAGGCACACGTCTTAGCTTATACCATACCTACGTCGAAGTGTCGAACGCCGTAGCGTCTTACTCGTCGTCACTATCTTCTTCTTCGTCGTCGTCCTCAAGGTGACTCTTGCGATGATTTCGGTTCACGTGCATTCGAGCAAATTGGTCTTCCACCATCATCAACCCTGTCGATGACGAAGATTCCTTTTCACCAGTATCGTTGCCAGTTTGTTCATTCATCTGATTTTCTTTATGGCTCCTAATATTTCTTCGTGGATCTGCATAGACATCAAACTCCACAGGCCTGAATATAATTACCATAGTGTCAAAAATATCAGTACATACCCACTTAAAATTGCAGCACCATACCAAAGACCCTTTTGCTTGAGATTCTTAATCTGGTCCTTGTACAAAATATGCTCCACGATAGACGTCACTGCCCCCTTTTTACCCGTGGCCGTCGTCGCTTCTCCGCCACTACCTTCTCCGACAATTAAATAATCACCTGAGGTTATCGCGAAAATCAAATTTATATAACTGTAAAAATCTACAGTTCTCCTTCATTCTCATTTCTTACCCCTTTTAACCCAAATTAGTTTGCGAAATTTTGTGGGTAGCATTGTCACGGATTGGGCTCCTTGAGGATCCACCACCTACCAAAAATAACTTAAGTCAATTCAATACCATCACTTCGCTGTAGTTAGCCGCTTTTCACATACGCTGAACAAATTATTACCGCGCAGAGCCGTCACGCGAACGATCACCTCATTCTCTTTTGGCTCGGGTTCGCCATACAATACACGCTTGGTCACACCCTTACGGTACGTACTTTTCCGTCCACTGCCCGACATCTTATGAAGTCAACTTATAAAAACAAAATACATACTGTCGTATATTTTACTAAGTAATCCAAGAGCCCACAACACAAACAACGACGATGGCTGGACGAGGACGCGGACGTGCAACAACTTTACCAGCATGGATGACCAAGCAAGGCCTCAATGCGCCGCCTCCCGTGGATGCTTCACCAGCACGACGTTCTCCTCCACCAGGGTTGCCATCCTCTCCACGTAAAGGACAATTCGATGACGCGCCGGAGCCCGCGCCCATGATGCGGACTGCCACTAGACGACGTTCACGTTCTCGAAACCGAAGCAATGATCGAAACGTTCGAGGATCAAGGAAGATCGAGCAAGAGATTCCTCGTTCGCGGGATCGAGGTAACGGACGGGAGCGGGAGCGCGAGTATGGAACGGATCGACGTGAACCGTCCCGTGGCCGTTCCCGCTCTCGTTCTCGTGAACGGCGAGACTACCGACGCGGGGGGGGAAGTGACCGCTACGATGACCGTAGATATGGCGCGCGTGGATCAAGACATGAAGAGTATCGTCGGACGGATGGACGTCCATTACGCCGAGACGACGAAGCAGAGGAACGTGGCTATCGACGACATGCGTCGAATGGCCACGACGACCGCACGGTTCGTCGATACGTATCAGATTACAAGCCGTAGATGGCCTTTAATCAATCCAATTTTTTTTCTCTTGGTCTTATTAATTTGAATGCGACGAAACACTCGAGTGTAAAGTTGTGCATCAGACGGCCATACGGGGCAAAAACATGATTTCATCGTTCACTCGCTGAAAATTTGACTTGAAGCATAGCGAATGACGTGAGCTCGATGGCATTGCCGTCGTTGCCTGGCCTCAAACTGACCGCAATGTCGCCGTTTGGCACAACGAAACACGAGAATGGAAAAAGAAACCCATGTACCAACCACATGAACCAAAGCACGTTTTCGCTCTTGCAAGATTCGACAAATGCTTCCAATGGTTCTCGTTCGAACAAACAGGTGACTGCTGCTGTTAGGAGGCCTGCGCATCATGGGAATGGCAGTGAGCATATCCGTCTTTGGAATCATCCAGCGAGCCCAAGCGACTGAAACGGAGCACCGATGATTTCAAAGCGCAGATGTAAGAGCAACGGACCACCCGAGCCCAATCTCTTGCTCTGGCGAATCAATAAACGACAAAGACGCAGTAGACTCGGATGCGCAAGCGAAGCCAGACCGTAACTTTCCGTTTACGTTCGAGACTCAAACAGATGTTGTTGAGCCCCGGAAGCTTCTTGCTGTGCGTCTACGAGGAGATGGTAGTGTGGAAAGTACAGGATGAATTCGCAGCATACGAAACTGAATTTCTCGAGCATGTGTCAAATGACGGCGTCGCCATTGCGTTGCAAAATTTTGGAGCTTCGATCGCACAAGTGTCTGGCACTGCCAACCGATTACACATGGCCAAGTTTCTGCTTAATCGAACGTTCCAACGGGAAATTATCTTTGCATTCCAGTATCTTCGCCTTCCAGGAGATCAAAGCATACTACACGTCTCTCTTCCTGGAACTCTCCATGGTAGGTAGTAAGGGCATTCACTTGCCATTGCCACCAACTGTGACGCCACCAGCATCTCCAATTTAGACGTTTCTGCTCCTTCCAGAGACGAGATATGCTTGGAAGCCCATCAATACTTCTTTAGTCATGGAGTGTGAAAAATGTTTGCAAAGCGACACGGTACGATTGAGTCCTCTTGAGTCGACTTACGAATTTTGTTTGACAATAGCGAGCTGCTGATCTTCGCTGTACAAGTCGGCCACGACCAAATATTCTTTGCTGGCAACGGAACGGAGAAACACCTATTGATGGCATAGAAATGGCTCAAACGTGCCGCGTCGACCGATGGTGTCGAAGCTTGTCGTCAGATGGGTCTCTTAAGGTAAACTTTGCTTTTGTCTACACTCCTTGACGTGACTTTGTCTCGAAGTAAATTGTGTCTTTCTCATTTTCGATGAAAAATTTACTTCGAGAAAAAGTAAAATCAACTACGTCACCATCGTCGGCCCAATGCCTAGACCAAGAAGAGTGTCACGAAGAAGCGCTGCGATTGCTCTTGTGCTCATGAAACGGGAGCCATACAGATGTGTACTATGCGCTGGGAAACCTGCTCGAGACGTCATTATTTCGTCACGATCAAGCCGCTGCCCTATGCTACTATACCAAAGCGGCAACAGCAGCAACGGTATGAATGTGGGCAGATTTCTCAACCTTGTATGCAGCATCCCCGAAACCCGTCACGACAATGCACTACTCGGGGATCGGTTGTAATGTCGATAAACAAAAGTATTCAACTTACGGCGACCCGGAAGCCTTGAACGCTCTCAGTTCGAACACGACAAAAGCCACACGTCTTGTTCTCTGATCCTGCTCACGTTAACTTGGGATGTCTTCTCTTACACGGCAGAGGCGTCGCACGCAATGTGAATGCTGCACAGGATTACTTTCAAATGGTAGATAGAAAACTTACTCAATAAGTGATTCTTTCAGGCCATGGACCTTGGCTGTGCGCTGGCGCAGCGATATGTGCTCTATGAAGCACAGTGAGGGCTCATGAATCACCGATGAACGGAGACTTTGTGTACTTGGCTACTTTTTGTAGTAGTACGCAAAAGGAATAGAAAACACATGCATTTATTGAGAAGAACGCGTACAATAGAGGACCAAGCGACATGCAGCACAAACACCTCTTAACCAGTTGCATCGTTCTCATCCCTCGTCTCTTAATAAAATTTGAGGTGAAAAAACACACGACTAGACAAGCTGGCCGCGCGCATACTTTCCTTCATCCATAAACTCGACGGCAACAGTTCGGTTCGCGAACCCACGACCGTGCAACTCGGTGGCTGCATTCTGCGCCGCCTGCACATCGCTAAACTCAACAAAGACCTTACCAACGGCACTAGGAATGCCATCACGTGGACGCGGTAGTAATAGGGAGGGCACAGCACCAAAGCGTTCACACTCGCTCTTGATGTCATCTACAATGTCGGCGTACTCGGCCTCGTCCTCAAGCTCTTCCGGAGTCACCATGTTAAGTAGCACAATGACACGAGAAGGGTTTCCCAGGGGTATACTCGGAATACCTGCCAACGAGATAGCCTGCATGGCCGCACGCGATGGATCGAGACCCATTTCAAGCCCTGTGTTCACTGTACCTGCAGCACTCGCAACTGCCTTCGCGTTCTCTTGTGACATCGCGCGACGGACTGTCAGCGTTTTGTCACCCAGTCGCATGTCGTTGAGTCCAACACATGCTGCATCGGTCACGTTAATGTCCATGTACTCGCAGAATCCATAGCCTTTTGACAGGTTCGAGCTCAGCTCTTTCACAAGATGGAACGACCGCAACGGGCCAAAAGCTTGCAGTAATTCTTTCACCTGCTCTTCATTAAGGTGATACGGCAGACCTCCGATGAAAATTTTACCGGGTCCATCGCTCACTGTCGTCGACACAATACCCAGAGCAGCTAGATTCAACTGTGGAATCGGACCAAGATCTTTGGGAACACTTGCGGGATTATAATCGTTCGGCCGCCGAATCTTTAGCGGTTGGCCATTGTACGACACGCCATCGAGATTCATACACGCCGTAGTGAGCTCAATTGTGCGCAGCTCGACAAACGCGAAGTGGCGTTCGCGGTTAATGTAGACTGAAACAACTGAGCCACCCTCTTGTTTTTCACCCAGTGCACGATCGATGACATCATTAAAGAACACCGAAATCTCCGACTCGGAGATCTCGCCAATGCCACCGACGTAGAGTCGACGGGCGTGCCGTGTCTGCTGCGATTGACCAGAAAATCCGTACGCACTGCTGACCTGATGCGGATGCGTATAGGTAGGCTGCGCTGCGGCATTCTAACACAAGCGATCAAAAAAGACAACAAGTTAGCGGAGATGCGAGACGCGGTGGATGTCGCGCTATTATCCCGTGCCGTTCCAAAGCTAGCTGCCATGCAAGCACGACGACAGATAGACAACGGACACAATGACATTCACACTGGATGTCAGCCATTGATTTCTCTCTCTCCGTGCTGTTGCTTGTCGTCCTCTATACATGAGGCAACGAAAGGCTCAAACACACACGATAGGAACGACGATTACTTACCCCTGTGCCCATAGTTAAAGGCTGTGGCGCTCGAAACGACGCACAGCCAACAGAGCCGGAGAGTGCAGCCATATTCTGCTGCAGGATCGCTTGCGCAGCATACGCGGCCGCATTTTCTTCCGTAACGCCTGGCGGCCGCACATCAAAATACGACTTTTTGCGACGGCGCACGACACGGGACACGGAGCGCGAGCGACTGCGGCGAGACGAGCGGGGCTCGGAACGGTCACGCGATCGATGACGGTCGCGCTCTCGGCTCCGACTGCGACAATCACGAGACGAACGATGGCGCGCAGCGCGTCGATCCTTGCTACGACTGCGGTCTCGACGATGAGACGAGCGCGAACGACTCCGGCGGCTACTGCAATGCGAATGCCGGCGTTGCTCATCGTCCGTTGGCCGTAAGCTGCTACCATATGATGTTTCCTGTAATCGAATCGAGTGCGGAATCGACTTTAAATTATACCAATACTGTAAAAAAGCAGTTTTTTCTTACCGAAGCATCGGCAAACTGGTGTGGCGCGGAAGGAGGCATTTGCGGACCTTGCTGGTCCCGATGAGAAGAGTAAGAAGTTTCATGTGATGGAGGCGCTGTATTATTTGATGTAGATCGTTCAGCCTGTAGTTTCTTCATCCACGCAGGAAGCGTTAGTTCTCGTCCTCGCCCGGCCATTGCCTACGATGCTCGCTGTCCAACAACAGCAATCGGAAGATATTGAAATACTAAATTTGTGTATATGTACTCTAGAACTGGGTTATTGTGTTACGAACTGTACAGAGACTTTACTTCTAGCAAGGCGACATCAATTGGTTGAAAGCAGGGGGGGAGTGGGTCAGGTTTGAGGAAAACCGTGACCCGACCCAGCACTTGTCCTGCAGACCCAGACTCGACCCAACGGATTTTCAAATTGAGTGAACCCAGACTCGACCCAACGGATTTTCAAATTGAGTGAACCCAGACTCGACCCAACGGATTTTCAAATTGAGTGAACCCAGACCCGATTCAAAAAGCACAGACCGGCACCGAACCTGACCCATTTCCAACTGATCTCTACCTCCCCCGAGCCTATTAATGTCGACGCAGCCCAACTTAGACCGTCCAATTACTGATATTGAGCAAGTCGTGGTCTCCAAAAAATTACTGTTTATACTTATTAGAGAAAACGTACAAACCCTTTGGGGGGGAAAATGAAAACCATACTCGTCACAGACTTTTCCTTTCCTTAGCCAGTCTTGCGTGCAAGCAAGCACCTCGACAGTTTCTGGCTTTAGAGAGCTCCGAAAATCATCCAGAATCCTCCCTCCACTACTGAATGCCTGAATAATTTATCAACCATTACATTAAGTTACCAGTTCAAAAATGTAGATTATCACTCTTACACATTCTTACCGATTCGCTGGCAACAGTTGAAGCTGAAATGCAAATAATATCCTTTGTCATTTTGGCAAAAGTTGGGGTACTGTCGCTCCTGCAACTTCCACCCTCTAAGGATGTCAAATTCCTTGACCATCGGAGTGAGAGGAGCTGGCAGGTAGTGGTCCAAGTCACTTCCGCGGTTAACCTGAGCTTTTGCAGAGCTAGATAGAAGGTGGTTGAAACCATCCCCATCATGGATGACAGCACACAGTGATGATGGAACACTTATTGCAGCTGGGTCAGGGTTAACTGGACGATATTATAGGTTGTAAAAGTCAAGAATCCTGATGGTACATTTTAATGAACCAGATGCAATGTGGCAATGACTATACGAAAACCATTTACGATGATTGAACTTCAGCAGCTCCCTCATGACACATACCAGAATCAGTTCCATACATCTTTTCAAAGCAGTACTAGAATCCCTGGATCTTGTGCCTTGGATCAACAATAAGTGCGTATGCAAAGATGTTTTCGGAGTTGGCCCAGTATTTCTTGAACTTTTCGAACATTGGAGGTCCCATCGAACGGATAAACTCATCACGGTATTGCATCCCATTCTACAGTGTTGTGTAAACCTTGCGAGCTACAAGAAATAAGTGATTCGCCGTTGGAAATTTGAATCAGAAAATATTTCATTTGATTTAAAAAGTGGTTAACTCGGTGATTCATATTGGTATAGTAAGGCAATTGGCATTTCAATAGTATCTCACATTGTTCAGAAACTTTCCGAAACTTGCAGAGTGCTTGTGATCGTGTCCAGTCAGTGGGATCTGGATTGCTTTTATAGTTGGTATCATGGATGGATATCTTTCAGAGCACATGATATGGAGCTACTGATTCAAGCATTTTCAACGTAGTATTCTAACGGGTAACAACATCTAGAGTTGGCTTCCGTCCTTTCGTGATGCCTAGCTGATCTTTAATATTCTCGAATAATTATTGGCGGCTTGCTGAGGCAGACAATTATTTTGATGCTCTGCCGTATCTAATGTAGCTGTTTCAACAGCAGTTAGCTATAAACAACCAGAGCAAAATTTTGAAGTAAAGTCTCATAAGTTTTTTTTACGATTTCAGCGATCTGGGAAACATCATCCTGAATAATTTAATTCAAAATATAAGCGCAGCACCGTATGCGGAAGTACAGTCCGTCAAATAGCAGTGCCTGAGTTTGATTAAGACTTACAATCATGCGTTTCACAGCAGCAGTTTTTGATGATGCATTATCTACAGTTAAGCACATGCATTGTCGTGTAACCACTATATTATTGGAGCAATCCAATAGTCTTGGAATGAAGTAAGCATTCTTACTGTACCTTGGTTGCAATGTTCCAATCTATCAGAGTCCCTTCCAAGTTCTCCGCAATGCATTGCCCTGTATATGGGCTGGGTAGGGCATTGAACGACATAATATGTTTCTGCAGTATCCAGTGTTTTGTGATGTAATAGCTAGTCAGAACCGTATACCTAAAACTAGCAGGACCCGATTAACCCTATGAATCACCATTGTCTCACGAGTGTGACTTACGTGATGTTCTGATTGGATGTCCACAGGTCGGTGTTAATGGAGATGCGCCCAGTTCCCTGCTCCATTCTGTCCTTGATGTTTTCTTTCATGTTGCATGTAGCCGGTGCGTAAACGCATGGTGCGGCTAGCGCACAGAGAAAGACTTTCCTTAAGCGGCGATACGCCGCTACTTAGCCGATACGCCCTTATATAAGGGCTTAGTGGGAGGTTGCTCTCTCACTCGGGGCCAAGATTCCCTAAGTTTACGGTTAGCAAACACTAACGCCTTGTTCCAAGTCTTCCCTTAGTAGGGAGTAGCTAGGGGAGGGGCTCTCCTACTACGACACTCACTGCACGCGCGACCGTTCCGGGCCGTGCGCCTAGCAGTATTCAGTGATTTGTAAACTGATTTATTTATTTAATATAAACTTAGCCTAACTTAATAAACTAATATAAACTATATGCAATACTAGGTAGAATCTCCTTAATCCGTACCTAGCCGAAAATGTAGTGTACACCACCTGTGTACCAACACGTGGCAGGCTGCCACGCCTTGACCAAGGGCTCCCGCCCTGATTGGTTAAAACGACCAATAGGTCCGAACCTTTCGGACCGGTCAATACTTGACCTCAACCGTTGTGTATTTACGTACACCAACGTAACTAAATGTAACCCCGTTACATCCTCCCCCATCAAGACTATTGCCATGCAATAATCAATTACAGTTGGAGAACTCCAACTGCCAGAACTCTGGCCTAGAATGAGCACATTTAGTGGTGACGACCATTCTCCCCAAGAAGGGGATGACAGCTACTCCGACTCCGGTAACTCGGAGGAGGGGGCCCTTGTGGATAGCTCCCCTAAGGATGACCGCTCCGACAACGCCTAACGGCGATGTCGGCATCCTAATCATTTCCCCAAACGTGAGGAAAATGCGCTAACTCGTGAGCCACCACTACCAATTTCGGATGATACATCCGTGTCGCCGAAGTCGACCATCACCAATGACTTGGATACGGCTCAGGAATCTCACTTGCCGCACCGGCACGAGAGGCTGCATTACGCGCCCCCAAACGAACTCCCCGTGCAGAATACCGCTTTGACGGTCCTCGTGACCCCCAAAACTGGGCTAAGAACGAGGTAAAGAGGGGTTTAGCCTTCCATACCCCTGGCCCTGCGGCTGCGCAGCCGCGTCAAATCACACGCCGGAAACAACTCCGGGAAAAACTGCTCACGCCGAAGCAGTTCACTGCTTCCCTATACCGAGAGCGCCTAGAGAAACAGGCACAGGGTGTCGTTGTTGAGAGCCTCCGCGAGGTTCCCTATGTTCTCCTACACGGAGAAGATGCCGAAGAGGCAGAACAAAAGTTCCGCGCTTGGGCGAAAGGGGGAAACATCTCCCTGACTTTTTAAAGCTGTACAACAGTTATTCCGAACGTGACGTTCGGATAGAGAGGGCTTTGCGCTTGGCGTTTGCCAGGGCCAATGCGATGGGGCAATTACGTGCCCCTTATCACACGCGCTATGCTAGCGCTTATTCCCTCACTGTGTTGCCGGAGCACAGTGCTAGTTTCGCATCTTCCTCCGGCAAACTCCCAGCTACTGGGAGTGAAGGGGCTGCCCCCGCCCCTTTGGTTGCCGACTCGCAGCGAGATTCTCCCGCTCGAAAGCGTCAACGACGTCTCGGCAATTCTGCCGCAGGGGAGTCTCCGACTCCCACGAACTCTGTGAATGTGGATAACCCTTCCACTTCACTAGATACTGGGTTTCACCCCGATGATGGCGTCGCGCCATCAGACGGTCCACATGGAAATGTGGAATACCCTCCGAATCGAGAACTGGAGGAGGAGGTCGCGCAATTGCGACGTGAGGTTCACGAGCGCTGTTATCGACACAGCCGTCGCATCCTGGAAGTTTGGGAGGGACTCCACGATGAGGGGGATGTGATTGACCGCATCGAGAGGCGGCTTGACTCTCTCGAGTCTTCCGTTGCGGAGCTTCGTGGTCGCATTCGACCCTGACGGAGTTTTTACTCCGCCCTGCCGTGCCTTACGGCTATCGGCCTGTTCAACCTCCTCCACGAGGGGACCCGTCTCCGGGTCCTGGTATGGCTTAAGCAAACCCACATAGAAGGTTGGATGCGTACGCATCGCCTTCGGAATGTCCAAGATATACACCAGGCCCTTTCGGGCTAGCACGTTGAAAGGCCCCACAAACCTGGGGCGCAGTTTGTTCCGTAACACGTTGGAAACTTCATGTGTAGGAAGATTATAAGCGTTTAATAAAGCACTTTCTCCAACTTTATATGCCCTTTTTACGCCGCATCTTGCGGTCGGCCTGTTCCTTCTGCTTGTCTTGGCTTTCCGCCATGGCATCGCAGACGTGTCGTAAGACACTAAGGCGCGTCGATTAAAACTTACCGATGTGCTTTCGCACAGATACAGAACTGACATCGGGGAATCCTCCCCCTCAATCCCTGGTCCACACACACGTGCCGTCAACGGATCCCTCGGATTCACTAATCCGTTCACGTAAAAAGGGTAAACCCCTTAGATGCATGAACCGAATTGTTTATAGCAAATTCGGCCATGGGAAGCATCTCACTCCAACTTTTTGGAGAATCCGGACATAAAATCCGGAGAATATCCTCAACAAAGCGATTAACGCGTTCCGTTTGACCGTCCGTCTGCGGATGATCCGAAGTGGACATGAGGAGCTTGGTGCCCAGCTCCCTAAACAACGCCCCCAAAACTGTCCCGTAAAACGGGGATCCCGATCCGACACAACGGAATCGGGTAGACCATGTTGTCGAAAGACACGGTCTAGGAACACTTTTGCTGTTCCTTGTCCATCTATGGACTCTGGCACCGCCGCCAGGTGAGCCATCTTGCTCAAACGGTCTACAAAGACCAAATGCCGGTGTTGCCGGCCTTATTTTTGGAAAACCAAATATAAAATCCATACTAATGGATTTCCAACACTCCGTAGGAACGGATAAGCTCTCCAAAAGCGCCGCTGAATCTGCAGAGGGTTTGACTCTCTGACACGTCTCACAGCTGCGAATATATGCACTGACCCACTTATACATTTTGGGCCACGAATACAAAGCGCTTAAAGCGCTGTAGGTCTTATCCCGACCTAAATGACCCCCGGTAGGGGCGTCATGTACCTCAAAGAGGACTCTATACTTCCGTTCCTCATCATGAGGAACAACCACCCGCGGAGTTTCCTCCGCGCTCGTGCTCTAATATAGCAAACCGTCACAGGAACTGTAAAGGTGTAACCGATCTCTAGCTCGACTCGACAGGGTAGGCTCAGACGAGCCAAGTCCCTTGTCACCCAATTCGCTGATAAGCGCCGTACATTGTGGGTCTTTCCCATACGCCTGGCGTATGAGGTCCACCACAGACGAGTTGATGAATGTCCCGTGAGCGAGTGTGGTGGAGAGGCTGATCAAAGTTTTTGACGCTTGATCAGGCATTACCACGGCACCCGGACTGCCGACTAACGAAGGGGTCCTCCGGTTGTCCCTTGACTGCTTTTATTCCTGCTCACCTTGTGTAACCGAAGGCTTGGGCGTGGGTCACTCTCCAGGTGGCGGGTATGGCACCCTGCAATTCCTTGCTGCAAGATTGAGATGAATTGTGATGAAGCGACCGTTGTCGATCAGGCTTGGTCAGGCTTGATCAGGCGTAAATAGTCGATGATCAGGGGTGATCAGGGCCATCAGACGAAAATTACAGATCGTGATCGACCTGATCGGTCTGATCGATTTTGTCTACCAAGCACTAGTTGGCGCGAGTTGCGAACAGATAAACGCAGGTCGCAGGTTGAAAAATGTTGATCAGGTGTTGATCGGTGAAGGGGGTACTTGATCAGGCAGCAGAAGTCATCACTGCCCGATCACGATGCCTCTAAGTCTTAACCAGCTAACAGAATACCCAAAATAAATGTATTCTTAGCCTAGACTTACGAGGGAGGCAAATTTCACTAAATCCACCTAGAGTTCCCGTGGAGCGCTTATAGCAGCCGAACTCTAGGGACAAACGTGAACCAAAAGGGGAAGAGGTGAGAGCGCACTGCTCAATCACGTTCTTGAGACCAACGACCTTTACAAGCAGAACCGCTGACACATCAGGCGGAGTTGCAACGAGTTCTCAACACTCTACGCCTGCCGGTGGGCCAAAAACGCACAAAGTGCTCCCACCCGGGACGTAGATGTGTATACTAGTAAGGGAGGCGCTAAGGTGCCGTCCTTGAAACGATGTGCTCGATCTTACGCAAAAGGAGAACTTTATTATTGCTTATATCCCTAGAACTACCAATTACCTAATATCAACCAATCAGAACTACCCATTCCAGCGAATTCCGTCGACCAGTCGACCTGATTTATCCGTCGTTCGTTGCTGTTCGTTAGGTACCTGTACATAGTCGTACCTTCTCACGATGTCCCGTCTATGTCCTGTCTATGTACACCGCAGTTATACACGAAACTGTATACACCGTGGTACACACAATCGTACACGCAATTACTCACCCGGTTGTGCCCACTGTCACACCCATAATAATGCCCACAATTGGTACCAAGTTTATGGCACACTTCACCACAGCCGCCCCTGAACCTCGTCCAGCCGTACAGCGGTTGGGGCGGGGTCGATCATGCCGTTGATCACCGAAGATCATGCCACCGTTGATCGTGTTGTCCACACCCATTAATTCATCGATCAGGCGATCAGTACCCATTAATCTGCCCTTTCTACCGTCGATCAGGTCACAATCGACCAGGACGTTACCGTTTAGTGGTATGTATACCCATCGCGATCAGGCGTTCATCCTCCACCAACTGTGACATCAGCGATCAGGCCTAAGCGATCAGGCATTTCTGCATTTTCATCATGCGAGCCATAACAGACGGTGCCCCAGCGACCACCGCTAACGCTCTTGTCCTAGATCGAGCCACGGCTGATCAGCTGATCGCCGCGATCAATCAGGCTTACAGCCTGCAGGAGGCACTCCACGCACGCGATGAGCAGATCGCTGTGCTATCCAACTCGCTCGCGGTGAGCGAAGACACTATCTCGGTGCTTCGACAACAGCTCGCTCGCGCTACCGTAACGTGGCGGATCGTGATGCCGAGATCGAGCGGGCCAACCTTAAACAGCTTGTGCCCCTGCGTGATTTTGTCGGCGCTGCAGTCAACGATCTCAATTCCAAGTTAAGGAACGCCGAGAAAACCATAGCCGATCAAGAGAAAACCATGGCCGATCAGCGCGCCCAGATCCGCGATCTGGAGAGCAGTCGTGATCGCGATCGTTATCTACGATTGGTGCAAGAAGAAACCGTCGCTGATCAATCGCAAGAGATCTCACGGCACTTTTTTTAATTTCCTGATCAAGCGGCGTTTGATCAACTTCAGCAGCGCGTGAGCGTGCTACAGGAAGAATACGATCAGGCCGCTACCAAGAATCAGCGCTTGGTCGAGCAGGCGTTCAAGCTCAGATCCGAGATTGAAAGATGCAAGCGTCAACACAATCGTCTCCGAAAAAAAAATAAAGCCAATCGCCTGCTGATGGACGACTATACCGCCATCATAGCCCAGATGCAGGAGATATGCGAACGTTTCGAGGGGGTGCCGGATCTCAAGACCAAACTAGAGGATCTGCACGCCGAGAATTCCCAGCTGGAGGAGCTTTTCGAAGCGCAGTGTCGCTTCGATCAAGTTTCTGCAGATAGCGGCACGCTGCGCGATCAGCTGAAACAGGCCCGAGATGAAGTTACGCGATTGCGTTCATTCCACTCGGACCTCCAAACCCAGTTGGCTGGCATGTCACTTCGGATGCAGATCGCCCCGGTCGCCGGCATCTCTCTTGCAGGTTCTGATCAGTCTGCATCGCCTCCTGGCCTTCCAGATGATTTTCCAGACAGCTCGGTCAACCGAGTCACTTCTTCGTCTAAAAGACGTATTCAACGTTCACGAGATTCATCTCGGTCCAAGCGGCCACGCCTCCTTCCTCCCATTTCGGAGGCGAAGTCGGAGGATGATGATCCTCCAAATCCTGATCAGGACGATCAAGATGGATTCCCTGACCTGATCGCCTCAATTTCATCTACTCTGACGATCAGCGAGTATGGGAGCGAGGGTCCGCTTGATCAAGGCTCGGCCGGGTTCCTTTTTCCTCGCACGGGTGATTTCAAGTCGTTGATCCTGGTGCCTGATGGTGCAGCAGACGAAGACATCTTGCCGTGGACTCCAAGTCAGCTTAGTGATTTCGATCTGCGTAGCGTCTCGGAGCAAGTAGTCTTTGACTACTTGACACGCCCCGAAGGATGGTTGTTCCCAGTTGCCACGCACGCCCCTTCGGCTGATCAGTGGTTTTGTCACTTGATCACCCAGCCGGAGGTAGAGAGGTTGTATTCTCAACGCCCCTGGGATATCTTCAAGACCATGTTGCCACCCGTCTCTTTCCGCTCGGTCGGCTGGTTTGCCGACTTTGAAGCGAAGAACCGGTCGTTTCTCAACCAACACGCGGAGGCGATCTGGGAGTCGACACATTATCTCCCCTTAGTTTGTGTCTTTTTAGCAAAAACCTATCAAACAGCATATATGTATATTATTAGTTTAAGTACTTAACTTAACGCTAATAAATCACTTTGGATTTTGATTTGTTCTCAGTAATGCGATCAGCAGGAAGGGAGTACGACTGATTACGTTTGGAAACTTTCGCTTGTTGTATCACGTGGAATAGTGGAATTGTTACGTGCCCTGTTATGGATTACGTGGAGATATTATTACGATTACGATTGAATTTATTTTGATTACGATTGAATCTCTTATTTTACGTTATCGCCTCTATTGAGCATTCTTACGATTGGAATCATATACACCAGTACACGCTGACAGTGTTGGAACGTGTGGTTTTGAGTACAGCGCGTGAATATGTCCGATTCTCAACAGGTTATGAGCCCAAATGGGTGCCGTAACGAATCAGACGAAGACGACAAGGCTTCAGATGTCGTGCGGATGTTTGAAATACTTGCGTCGCGCCTGGAAAAGCTTGAGGTAGCGAACAGCGCGCCCAAGCAGCAAGTGCCATCGCTGTAGCCGGTGCGTATACGCACGGTGCGGCTAGCGCACAGAGGAAGGCTTTCCTTAAAGCGGCGTTCGCCGCTACTTAGTCGATACGCCCTTATTAAGGGCTTAGTAGGAGAGAGCTCTCCTACTCGGGGACAAGATTCCCGGGTTAGTTTACTCTAGCCTTTACTAGTTCCTTAACGGCAAGGATCCCTTACAAAGGGTGTAGCTAAGGGGAGGGCCCCCTTACGCTACGGCACTCACTACACGCACGACCGGTCGAGGTCGTGCGTCTGTACTAAGGAGTGAAAGTAAAACTGAATATATTTAATATGTAATTATTTAAACTAATATAAACTATATGTAACACTAAGTAGAATATTCCTAATCCGTACCTAGCTAAAATGTAGTGTACACACCTGTGTACTGACACGTGGATGGCTGACACGCCACCACACCAAGGGACCATGCCCTGATTGGTTAAAACAAGCAAAGGTTCGAAACCTTTCAACCCGGCCAATACTGGCCTCAACCGTGGTGTACCAATGTACACCAACACTCAGTGTTACCCGAATGTAACCCCGTTACATCCTCCCCCATCAAGACTATTGCTTACGCAATAAACAAAATTTTGTTGGAGAACTCCAACGCCAGTACCTCTGGCTGTCCATTGTACACCCTCAGCGGTTCTATGGACGCAAACTATTCCGACGGCTCGGAAGTGGACGCCCTTGGGGAGCTCTCTCCAACGTCTGGCCATGTTGATAGCGCCGAACGGCGCTATCAGTCATCCAACCCATTCCCCACACGTGGGTAGAACGCAATAACTCGTGCGCCACCGTTACCCGCTAGGGTTATACCTACAGGTTGCCACAGGCAACCACCACCAATGAACCGTCCTTGGTTCAAGAGGCCCGACGTTCCGGACGGGCACGTAAAGGACCTCGCTACCCTCAAAAGAGGGCTAAGAACGCGGTCAAGAGAGGCTTAGCCTCCTATACCCCTGGACCAGCGGCTATACTCTCGCGTGAAATTGCGCATCGGAACCAACTCCGGGCCCGACTACTAACGCCCAAACATTATTACGTTAAGGCCTACCGGACGCGCCTCGGGAAACAGGCACGCGGTGCCCTCGTGGATGTTCTCCGCGAGATTCCCTTGTTCGCTTGAGGGATGAAATCGTCGGAGACGCAGAACAGGCGTTCCGCGCCTGGGCGGAAAGGGAGAAACACCTCCCAGTTTCGATGCGCTGTACAACAGCTTTTCCGAACACGACGTTCGGGTACAGAGAGCGCTACGCTTGGCCTATGCTCAGGCCAAAGCGCAAGGGAAATTGCCTGCCTCCTATTATACGCGCTCTGCTCTCGATGTGGTGCCGTAGACCAATGCAAGCACAGCATCTGCCTCCGGAGAACTCCCAGCTATTGGGAGTGAAGGGGCTTCTTCAGCCCCTTTGGTCGTTGACTCTCAGTGGGATTCTCCCGCTCGAAAGCGTCAACGACGTCACGGCAATCCTGCCGCAGGGGAGTCTCGTACTCCCACGAGTTCTGGGAATGTGGATACACTTTCCACTTCACCAGGTACTGGGTATCAACCCGGTGATGGCGTCGTGCCATCAGGCGTTCCACATGATAATGTGGCGTACCCTCCGTATCGAGCACTGGAGGAGGGGGTCGCGCTATTGCGACGTGAGCTCCACGAGCGCTGTGATCGGCACAGCCGTCACATCCAAGATGCTCAGGAGGAACTCCGCAACGAGGGGAGTGCGAATGAACGCCTCGAGGAGCGGCTTGCCTCTCTCGAAACTCTCGTTGCGGAGCTTCAGGGTCGTATATCAACCCTGTCGGAGATGTTCCGACCTGTTGCGCCTTTCGGCTATCCTGTTTCGCACCCTCCTCCACGAGGGGACCCGCTTCCGGGTTCTGGTATGGCTTAAGCATACCCACATAAAAGGTTGGATGCGTACGCATCGCCTTCGGGATGTCTAAGGTGTACGACAAGCCCTTTCGGGCTAACACCTTAAAGGGAACCACAAACCTGGGGCGCAGTTTATTTCGCAACACATTTGAAACTGCATGTGTAGGAAGATTTTTAGCGTTTAATAAAACACTTTCTCCTACTTTGTATACCTTTTTGTTACGCCGCCCCTTTCGGTCATCTTGCTCCTTCTGCTTGTCTTGGCTTTCCGCCATGGCATCGCAGACGTGCCGTAAGACACTAAGGCGCGTCGATAAAAACTTATCGATGTGCTTTCGCACAGATACAGGGCTGACATCGGGGAATCCTCCCCCCTCAAGCCCTGGACCACACACATGTGGCGTTAATGGAACCCTCGGATTCACCAATCCGTTCACGTAAAACGGGGTAAACCCCGTAGATGCATGTACCGAATTGTTGATGGCAAATATAACCATCGGAAGCATCTCACTCCAACTCTTTGGAGAATCCGGACATAAACTCCGGAGAATATCCTCCACAACGCGATTAACGCGTTCCGTCTGACCGTCCGTCTGCGGATGATCCGCAGTGGACATGAGGAGCTTGGTGCCTAGCACCTTAAACAACGCCCCCAAAACTGTCCCGTAAAACGGGGATCCCGATCCGACACAACGGAATCGGGTAGACCATGTTGTCGAAAGACACGGTCTAGGAACACTTTTGCTGTTCCTTGTCCATCTATGGACTCTGGCACCGCCGCCAGGTGATCCATCTTGCTCAAACGGTCTACAAAGACCAAAATGTTGGTGTTCCCGGCCTTGTCCTTCGGAAACCCGAAGATAAAATCCATGCTAATGGATTTCCAACACTCCGTTGGAACCGATAAGCTCGCCAAAGGCGCAGCTGAACTTGCAGAGGGTTTAACCCTCTGACACGTCTCACAGGTGCGTATATACGCACCGACCCACTTATACATATTGGGCCACCAATACAAAGCGCTTAAAGCGCTGTAGGTCTTATCCCGACCTAAATGACCCCCGGTAGGGGCTTCATGTGCCTCAAATAGGGCTCTATACTTCAGTTCCTCATTATGAAGAACTACCACCCGCGGAGTGTCCTCCGCACTCGTGCTATAAAATAGCGGACCGTCACAGTACCTGTAACGGTGTAAACGAGCTCTAGCTCGACTTGACAGGGTTGGCTCCGACGAGCCAAGACCCTTTTCACCAAATGCGCGAATAAGCGCCGTACATTGAGGGTCTTTCTCATACGCCTGGCGTATGAGATCTACTACAGACGTGGTGACGAATTTCGCATGAGCGAGCTCGTAATCGTGACGACGCGATAACGCGTCCGCAAGCACGTTCTGCTTGCCAGGTTTATACTTAACCTCAAAGTTGTGCTCCGCAAAGAAGGAGAGCCAACGGGCCATCCGTTGCGAGAGATGAGGCGACTTTGTCGCTGTCCGTAAGGACGCGTGGTCAGTATAAACCACGAACGGCTTTGAGCCGAGTAGTTGAACCCTAAATTTGACAAGAGCATACTTCATTGCAAGTAGCTCCTTGTCGTGAACGGGATAATTCCGTTCTTCAGCTTTAAGCTTCCTCGACTCAAAAGCAATTACGCGTTCCCTTCCTGCATCGTCTGCTTGTAACAAAGCACATCCGATTGCGAAATCGGAGGCGTCGCAGACGACACTAAATGGTTTCCCAGAGTCTGGGAGAGCAAGAACGGGAGCTTTTAACAAGCTCATCTTAACCGCTTCAAAAGCGTTTTGGTGTTCAGTTTCCCAACGCCAATCAACATCCTTCTTAAGAAGGTCGGTCAATGGCTTCGCCATTTCAGCGTAGTTCTCGCTGCACTTGTGGAGATATTTGGCTAATCCTAGCCACTTCCGTAAATCTCATTTACAGGCAAGTCCACTCCACAATGGCTTTCACCTTCGTGGGATCCGCCCGCACTCCATCCTTACCGATGAAGCATCCGAGGAAAGGAATTTCCTCAGCACCAAAGATACACTTGGATGCGTTTGCATATAACTTATGCTCTCGCATACATTCGAGCAATGCTCGAAGGTGTATCAGATGCGTCTGAACATCAGACGAGCCGCCTTCCGCACGACTATGGACGAATATATCGTCGAAGTACGTCTGAGCGTACTTCCTATGAGGGCGGAAGAGTTGAGTCACCAAGCGATTAAAAGTCGATGGTGCATTTGAAAGCCCTTGTGGCGTAACAAGCCACTCCCACAGCATGTCACTAGGCGTGCTAACCGCTGTCAGCTGAATATCGGGCGCTCGCATGAGCACTTGATAATACCCGTCCACCAGATCTAAGGCACTGTACACAGTACAGCCCGTCATATTGTTCTGGAGGACATCCTTCCGAGGAATCGGAGTCTGCATGGGTACAGTAGCTGCGTTCAGCTTGTTATACGCATGTACAATGCGCCACTTTCCGTTCGGTTTACGAACACAAAAAGTGGGAGATGAATGGGGAGACTTGCTCTCCCGTACCATCCCTGCCTCTTCTTTCCCCTTGAAGAATGCGTCGATGACGTCGCATTGTTCCTTGGGGAGAGGACACTGCCTAGTGACGCAGTATTTGGCTCCGGGAACCAAATCAATTTCATGTCGGACTCCCCGATCCGGTGGTAACCCCATCGGCGGGTTGTCACTAATGACATCTCCAAATTCCTTAAGTAAGGAATGGTAAGGGTCCTCAGGATCCGCGAGGATCTTGAGACCGCTTCGGGCATTTAATGCCTGTTTGGTTTTCACCAAAACTGACTCGTCCATCGTGGATGAGGAGTTCAACTCCTCTTCCGGACGCAACACGACGACCTCGTCGATTTCATCTGCTTTCAAAGCAGTCTCAAATTCGTTGAAGGACATCTCCTCCAACGACAACAGTTCGCCTACCCCAGGCAACCGTTCCAGGCTTACGCCTTCCGTGACAACACCTGTCACACTATTCAGCATCCTGTAGGACTGCTGACTACTGGCCTCGGGACTCATTCCGAGACCCAGATGGGGGGAGTCAATTTCCCCATCTACTGGAAGCGCCACGCGCCTATCCACAGAGGTATCTACCTCTACCACCGGTGACTCGCCGGTCTTACCTATAACGGCGTAATCGGAATTATTTCCGACGTGCGAAAGAGACGAACTCCGGGTCTCTTCGCTTGGAAGCGCCTCGCGCTTAACCACAGGGGTCTCTACCCCTACCACTGGAGTTACCACAGGTAACTCACCAGTATCGCCGTTCACGGCGTGGGGATTAACCGCCGAATCCCCCTCGTTAAGGAACTCTCCCTTAACGCCATTGGGAATGATCATTTCAGACATCCCAATCTCTGGCATCTCACGCCAGAATCGCTTTTTCGATCGAGCAAAGGTGGGTTCATGACTCGCCAATGCTTCACCAGACCGCGGGTGCGTTGAGCCAATGGACTTAGACTTCCAGTCTATACATGGCTCGTGGCGTTCCAGCCACTTCATGCCAAGAATGAGGTCATACCTCGAGTCCAAATACAGGACTAGGCAACGTTCTAAGCTGTCGAAGTCTGCAAACTGCAGCTTAAGGTCAATCGAGACCTTGGGTACAGAAACCTGTACGCCCGTCGCAAGACGGACCGTGACAACGTCACGAGAACGTGCCTCTAGGGCCTCGGCATACAGCCGACTCTTCACAACAGAATCCCGTCTGACATAATTGTCAGACGCGCCAGAGTCTATCAAGACTCTCCAAGGCTTATCAAAGCCTTTCACGTCCACAAGGACTACCAGAAAACATGGCTGGTACACCAACTCGGTGCTAGAAAGCACCGCTTCCCTCGGGGCTTTGTGCTGTCTTCCCCTACCCTGGGGCTTAACAGCACGGAGGGGTCCCCCAGTAGGGCGCCCCGCACCTACTGGGAGCCGTCGTTTCCATAAGGCTTGGACAAGGGCTTTTTCCCCACCCTTGGTCCCTTGTAGCGAGTGTCTCGCTGGGGATTTTTCGGACATCTGTTCCTCAGATGATCCATGCTCCCACACAGAAAGCATCTCAGCGGCCCACGCCGCTGCAACATAGCCAAGAGCTCTGTCTCGAAGCTCTGTGAAAAAGAGTCCGAATGACTCTTAGCGGGAGGTTTCTCCTCCGCTTCGACCTGACTCAGGTCCATGGGTTCGGGACCCACCTTAGAGGAACGGAAGTTCCTCTCGGCGTTGAACGCCATCTTGAATGCCTCTTCCAGGGATTCGGGTCGGCATCGGAACAATTCCGAACGTGCTGGCCCTTCTCTCAGACCTCCCATTAAGACAGGGATGGAAACATCGTCCGAATACGCTTTCGCGTACATCCCTGCCAACAGGGTCTTAAGCTCCTGGATATAAACCTCCAGGTCCTTAGTGCCTTGACGGCACCTCAGGAACGCCAGTTGATTCTGGAAAACCAGATCTGGCGTTGCGTACATGTCCATAAGCTTCTTCTTAAGGACCTTCCATGTTGGAAACACGTCCTTGACTGATTCCGAGCATGTAAACGCCCATGTACGGGCTTTGCCCGTAAGATGGGTCAATGCAAGTCCCACTTGCAAATGATCAGCGGTCATGTTCGTTGTGGCGAAGGCCGTTTCGACCTCTCGCAACCAAACATAAAGGTTGTCACCCTTCTCTCCGGTGGACTCCTTTATCTTAAACGATAATGGAGGGCGCACCCCCGTGGAATGACCTCCACCACAACTCGCCTCATGAGCGATGAGGGCATTTACCGTTGCCTTTACGGCCTCAAAGCCCTGCTCCACTAGGAGCTTCATACCTTCTTCCCCCGTTAAGGGTAACAGCCTTTTAAAGGCTTCCTGTTGGACGAAGGTCAAACTATCCCAATCGTCCTGGTTCATCCTTTGCAGAGGATGTCTAGTCTATCAACACAGGTGTTGGATTGACTACAAGTGCTACCAGATGTAGCCGGTGCGTATACGCACGGTGCGGCTAGCGCACAGAGGAAGGCTTTCCTTAAAGCTGCTTTCGCCGCTACTTAGCCGATACGCCCTTATTAAGGGCTTAGTAGGAGAGAGCTCTCCTACTCGGGGCCAAGATTCCCGGGTTAGTTTACTCTAGCCTTTACTAGTGCCTTAACGGCAAGGCTCCCTTACAAAGGGTGTAGCTAAGGGGAGGGCCCCCCTTACGCTACGGCACTCACTACACGCACGACCGGTCGAGGTCGTGCGTCTGTACTAAGGAGTGAAAGTAAAACTGAATATATTTAATATGTAATTATTTAAACTAATATAAACTATATGTAACACTAAGTAGAATATTCCTCATTCGTACCTAGCTAAAATGTAGTGTACACACCTGTGTACTGACACGTGGATGGCTGACACACCACCACACCAAGGGCCCATGCCCTGATTGGTTAAAATAACCAAAGGTTCGAAACCTTTCAACCCGGCCAATACTGGCCTCAACCGAGGTGTACCATGTACACCAACACTCAGTGTTACCCGAATGTAACCCCGTTACAATCGCCGCCTAAGTTGAGGGGGTACAGAAGGATGAGCATTGCCTTCCTCGATGATAGCGACGAAGAGAAGAAAGAATACACTAACGGGCGACAAGGAAAAATGAGTTTCCTGGGGATAAGTCGCTCCGGAAGGGACGCGCTTTCGCCGGCTGGTGCCGCGGTCGCAGGAATACCGCAGCCAGGAGTTTATAACGTGAATCAACCACAAGCAAATGATTGGAACGGTCAGGCGCCGTTCCAGGGGTACGGGGTGGTGCGAACGCCCTCCCCTAAGCAGAGAACACTGCTGATAAAACCTTTAGATGGAAAGGAAGTGTACAAGGGTCTGGGATCCGGCTTTCAGGCTTGGGGGCGAAAGTGTTTTCGCCATATTAACCTTGCCGAAGCCGCTTATGGATTCCTATGGACCGAGGATGTGAAAGTCAACCTGCTGGGCCATTATTTGGCGGACCAGCGGAGGCGTATTATAATCGCCAGGTCGACGCGTGGTGGCGTAAAAAGCCGGAATTGTGGTACATTATGGATCAATTATTGGCCGTTTTTAACGTGCAGATAACGCTTGCACAAGGCATGAAATTATTCATGGGCCGGAAGATGCCTGGCTGATCGTGGTCAGAGCATTTCTTGTACCTGACCGCGGCCGCAGAACCGATGGTACCGAATACCGAAAATTTGGTCCTAAACAACATTGTGTTTCACGTGGCGCCGGAGATGAGGCAGATCCTCATCTCCAAGTATAACAGCGCGTGCGAAGACTACCTGACACATGCAGAGGAGTTGTGCCAGTTTGCACAAGCGGTCGAGTACAGCGAACGACCTAAGAAGCACGCGCAAGGCGGTGCAGTGAATATGGTGGATGAAAAGCCAAAACAGTACGTCAATAAACGAGTGTGCTACTCGTGCGGCGAGGAAGGGCATATCAAACGATATTGCCGCAAGAACAAAAATGCGAAATAATATTTTGCATTAATGATTGACGATTCGGCTGGTGATGTGGCATCAGACACGTGGGTACTAGACAGTGGTGCGAGTATTCATCTAGCGTCAGACCTAACGTGTCTGATTGACGTGAAAAGTGCCGTCCGCGAGTGTTTCCAAGTCGATGGAAAGCAGGTGAAGGTCACCCGAAAAGGCACGCTGTTTATCAACTATTTTTGCGGAAACACTAGTACGCGAATTAAAGTTAGAAACGTGTATTACGCAAAAGAGATTTCAAAGAATATCTTTTCGTATGGCCTTTTCGAGCTCGGTGGACTGGTCCTGTCGTATAAAAACGGAAAGAGGACGCTAGTGAAGCGTGATTACGGTGCTGGTATCGTCGGAGTTGATGCTGAAAACAATGTATTGACGGTACAAGGAAAGGTGGACAGACCAAGGAAGTCCAGGAAAGAATTAATAATGTCCGTGGCATCGGCTAGTGATGCTGACTATGCGGCCACGCAAGATGTCCAGAGTGGAAGTCTGATGCACTTCCATTCTCGGATGGGACATTAAAATTTAGAGACTATATGTCTCGTTGTCGAAGGATCCCCGCTATGGGATCCGGATCACGGATTACACCCGGCGCCAATGTGTCACGTGTGCGCAGGGCAAGCATACTAAGAACACGCAGTCCAAGGAGGACAGCGGCAGGAATGCGCCGATCGATCAGATTGGCGGCGTGATCTGTTCGGACCTTAAAGGTCTGATCACGCCAAGGGATCGGTTGGGAAACCGATACCTTGTGAATTACATCGATTATTAAAGCAATTACATCCGGATTTTCCTGCCAAAAACCAAGGACGTCGCCGACAAAAAGTTTGAGCACTTCCTGGCGTTTTTTTAACTCAAGTCCAATTGCAGGATCCACGTGCTAAAGACAGATGGCGGCGCGGAATTCAAGAATGTGGACTACTTTTGCCAAAGTACTGGAATTGCGCGTAAAGTGACGGAGGCTGGAAATCAAGACAGCACCGGAAAGGCTGAGCGCATGCACCGAACGGTCATGAATATGGCCCGGTGAATGCTGTTTGGAAGTGGCTTGCCATTGTCGTTCTGGGGGGATGCGGAGGAATACGCAGCTTATGTGCTGAACCGCACCCCCACAAGCGCGAATCCGCGGAAGATGTCTCCGCTGGAATTATTGACTAGAGTTAAACCAAATTTGGGTGAAATAGTTACGTTCGGGGCTCACCATGCACGGTATATCGCAACCCGGGGTCGAACGCGCTGGCACCGCGTGCGTAGGTTGCCGTGATAATAGGCTGCAGCGAGGAAACAAAAGGATACAAGGTATTCCTGAAAAAGGAGCAGAATGTGACGGTCACTCAACACGTGAGAAACGTGGAGACATTAACTGACACGCAAAATCAGCAACTTAAAAATTTGCTGGAAGAGACTGAAGGCGTGCAGGATCAAGGAACAAGCCGAGGCTCAGAAGGAGCAGGTGTCAGAAGGAGCAGTTCAAGAGTCGGGAGGCGACGGACGTGCGTCGGGCACAGTGCAAGCGCCGGATAAAAACGACGGGCAAGTTCAAGTGCATGTGAAAAATCCGAAGAAAGGAAGGAAGTCGCACTGGACTCGTGAGCGGCACCTGACGCGTCAACACACAAGGTTGAAGGCGCAGAAGGGAAAGAAGAGCGAGGACAACGATGAATTGGAAGAAAAGGGTGAAGTGAGTCTGATATCAGACGTCGATCCCAAAAATTTTCGCGATACGGTCGGTAGAGATGATGCCGACAAGTGGATGAAGGGTATGGATGAAGAGATCCGTGCCTTAGAAGCAAATGAAGTATGGATTGTGATGAAAAAGCCGGACGATGTTAGTCCCCTTCATAGTAAGGGTTCTATAAGACTAAAACTGATGCCAATGGTGCGCTGGAGCGCTACAAGGCAAGGCTCGTCGCTTGCGGCAACGAGCAACGGTACGTCGTGGATTACGAATTTACTTTCGCCGCAGTGCTGGATATGACGACGGTGATGTTTATATTGGCGCTGTCGAAAAAGTGGAGAGTTCAGGCTATGCACGGGGACATCCCCAACGGTTATGTCAAAGCGTTGGAGGATGAACACGACATTTACCTTTATGTGCCAAGTGTTATGGAAATT
Organism: Peronosclerospora sorghi; assembly: GCA_026184515.1. Taxonomy (NCBI): domain Eukaryota; phylum Oomycota; class Peronosporomycetes; order Peronosporales; family Peronosporaceae; genus Peronosclerospora; species Peronosclerospora sorghi. The sequence continues at coordinate 29,068,784 of CM047587.1, read as the reverse complement.
GGTGCAGAGAAATTGAAGGAATTGAATGTCGGAAGCACAAAGCAATTGGTTTTGAAATTAAGAAAGTCGCTTTACGGGCTGAAACAGGCAGGAAGACAGTGGAATCGTCTGCTGCACGCGAAGTTGGCTGAGTGTGGTTTCTCACAGAGTTTTACTGACAGTTGCTTATACTACAGAGGTTTGATGACGACATAGTGGTAGTGGGTGTTTACGTCGACATTTGCTGGTGACTGCAACGTCACATCAACAGATTGAAGATTTTTTTTGATGGATTGAAAAAATTGGAAATAAAAAATTTTGGACATGCCACAAAGTTTTTGGGCATGAGAGTCTCGTATAATGACGGAAATGGGTATCTGCTAGATCAAGAAGTCATGATCGTGGATTTGCTCATGACTTACGGTTTGTAAAATGCGAATGTGGTGAAAACACCGCTAGCGGATGAGTACGAGGACGAAGCACTCAAGGAGCATGAATTGTTGAAGATTGACGTGCGCGGAAATGAACCGTCGATAAAAAACTTCCAATCGTTGATCGGCAGCTTGCTGTGGGTGTCGCGTTGCTGCAGGCCGGACATCGCATACGCGGTGCACAAGGCCACGCGCAGGGCGCATGCGCCAACTAAATTGGATTGGGCGACGGCGAAGCGAATTCTACGTTTTCTGAAGGGTTCAAGAATTTTAAAATTGAATATGGAGATATACCAAGATCAGAAGAGCGATGAAAAGTATGGAGTTAAAGTCACTGGATATTCGGACGCGGATTTCGGGGGGTCCAAGGACGACAGGAAATCCACGAGTGGTGGAGTGATTACTCTGGAAGGATGTCTGGTGCACTGGTTCTGCAAAAGGCAGACGTGCGTTTCATTGTCCACAATGGAAGCGGAGCTGGACGCTGCGTCGACGGTGGAGTGCGAGATGATCGGAATAATGGAAATGGCAAAAGAACTTGGTTTCGAAGTAAAATTGCCGATGTACCCTGTTGTTCCTAAATCATCAATTCCACAAATTTCATTTGCAAAACGAACACAACGTGTACAATGAATACATCTAGTCATAATAGTTTTATAAAAGGACCATAATATGTATCTTCTACACTACGTTTATTAAAAAAAACGACTTCGATCTGAACCAAAAATCATAGTTTGATCTTGTAAATCACATTCTGAAGCTTGACTTGCGTTGCGACAACCAAGCCGCAATTACTGTCATGAATCGAAATGGAAAAACGGCTAGGACTAAGCACATGAACGTTCGAGTGAAGTTCCTGATATCTAAGGCAAGTGACGGACTGATAACTCCAAGCTACGAACCGACCGAGAGCATGTTGGCGGACGGGCTGACAAAGGGATTGGGTCCTATGAAGTTGCAACTGATGCAAGAAGGACTAGGATTGAAGGCGATCAAGATGAGCTAGGCGTTTGCAGTGGAAAAGACAAAAAAGGGGTGTTGAAAGTGCGCGCAATTCACGTAGCGCTCAGCGTCGCCGAGGACTTTCATTTATTTTGTATCTTTTTAGCAAAACCTAGAAAACCGCATATATGCATATTATTAGTTTAAGTACTTAACTTAACACTCATAAATCACTTTGGATTTTGATTTGTTCTCAGTACTGCGATCAGCAGGAAGGGAGTACGACTGATTACGTTTGGAAACTTTCGCTTGTTGTATCACGTGGAATAGTGGAATTGTTACGTGCCCTGTTACGGATTACGTGGAGATATTATTGCGATTACGATTGAATTTATTGTGATTACAATTGAATCTCTTATTTTATGTTATCGCCTCTATTGAACATTCTTACGCTTGGAATCATATACACCAGTACACGCTGACAGTGTTGGAACGTGTGGTTTGGAGTAAAGCGCGTGAATATGTCCGATTCTCAACACTCTTCTCGTCATATTTATTACCAGGAGATTTAACAGCTGCTGATAGAGGGACATCAATGCGAAATGCCGCAGTTGTGGCTCTCAAGTTGTTCGATGTCTACAATGTAATCACGTTAAAGCATGTCGATCACTCATATTAAACTTGCCTTAATACGCGAATAGTTTCTTCAGCAACGGCACATAGCCCTCCCAGATACCCTCTACATGCTGCTTTTATTCTTTAACATACTGCTGCAGTGGATCAAACATGATGACGGTTTCCTTTGATGCCCGCATGTCAATAACCGCACCGCACCAGTGCTCTTCTACTTTCACGTTCACCACGAACATGTACATTACTTTTTGTGTCCTTAAAACAGCCTGAAATAAGCATCACTTCTCGAATCTGAGCACAGAACGATGTGGCTGTCCAATGCTGCATCAGAAACCAACTTGGTCGGGACTGGCGTTGACGTATAAGGAGAATTGAGAGCTATTCGACCTCAAACTAGTAAAAGAATGGAAGAACAGGGACGAAAGTCAATTATCCCAACATTTATAGGTATAGACGAAGGGGTTTACTTTGCAATATTTTTACGGGTCCCCGGTAATCTACCAATCGCGTGAGTTAAAATCAGATCTATCAAACACATGAGCTAAATCCTATTTTAATCAACAACCCATATTGTTAAATTTTAGGCATGGAGCGGATAAATACGTTTGGCAATAACTGAGTGTTAATGACACATAGCATTAAGGATGAAAAATGACAAAATGATATATACGCAACAATGTCAAATCTTGTTAGTGAGAGCTATTCGCGCAGAATAATTTAAAAAAGTGATACAATCACTAAGATGCACTATTAGTGGGAGTTACTTGCGTTTTCATGATCCACTAAGAATCTATTGTGCGTGCCGTAGCAGCAGATGCGGTGTATTGCGCTTCTTGAAGACACAAGGCCAATGGAAGATCCTCATGGGGGGGACGGCGTTCCCTGCCCTGTTTTTTTATTCTTATAATGCATTTTACTCCTTTCACCAGAGTACAATGATATTTCCCACTTATCTTATACTCGCGCATCTTTAAACCGACATGGCCGAACCAGAGCAAGTACTAGTTAACGCAAATCGGCTAGTCAATGGGGTTCTGAAAAAAAGAATGCTTACAAGAACGAAAGTTCTGCTCCCGTTTGTTTGAGGGTTTAGGGATTAATTTTAGGGTTTGTTTAATCGCAGCCAGGGCACCAATTCCCCATATGCTGAAGAGATCCAGTTACTCATACGAAGGACTTTAAGTCCTGGATCAGTTGGTATTCGTCGTTTTGATTGAGAAATAGAAGGAAATTTTGTTGTCTTGCTTAAGTAGAGGAGTAAAGGATGCTAATATCATGTAAATAGCTCGAACGATGGGATCAAAGAGTGGAATCAGTACCGATCTGAATGCACTTTATACGGTAATGTTTTAAAAGTGCGCGACGGTCAAGCTAGCGAGGATGTCTCGCACTGGTAATACGTCTTTACAGAAGCCGGAAATTGGTTATTACCAAAAATTGTAATTGGAATACTCAAATGCATGTATACATATAGTCAGATTAAGTTGTATGATTTAATCTAATTTAATCACTTTTACTTTTTCTCTCTAAATGGAAAGTTCCTATTTTGTGTGGATCTTCACGGTTGGAGAATTGTCGATGTGATTACGGTGAATTGACTTTATCGTTTTGTTTTCTCTTAGTGGTTCTGGTTACGCATCGCCTTGTGGAACTGACACATTAGTGGAGATAACGTTGGCTGATAAAGTTAAGTTTGTATCTCGTTATTGGAGTCTTGTTTATTATACTTAATTGCGTAGTACGCTATTTCCCTTGCCGGAAACGCACAAGACCCACACAAGATGTCTGAAATGCACAAGATCGAACCGCATGCTCATACCAAAAGGTGTTACTGTGGTGAAGTGCTATTGAAATTTTTTGACTAGCATGTACTTGTGTACCAGTTGTCAAGTCGGAGCGATCGGGTTGGCTAAAAGGACGGAGTGTTTTGGGCCAATCGTGTGCTTGGAGTGTAAGGTACGCAGATTTAAGGTGAGGCACACGGTTTTGAATGTAGTTTACATATTGGATTTTAATTTGTTATTAAATAGTGTTCATTTTACATTGGGTTGCATAAGTCGCCGCTCCGCAGGAGTTATTGGGAGAAGAGGGCTAACACGGTCCCCTCTTTCTCATTTATTCTTGTCCAGGACACATCTCCACCGGAAGTCCCACGACGGGAAGCACTAATTACGTTCACTCACCCCTCAAGCCCCACAAATTTGGAACGTGTTCTTCTTTTTCGTATTGGCTGGGTTACTCACTACTGTGTGCAGTCAAGCCCCAGATATTGGTTGGGTTACTCACTGCTGTGTGCAGCAAGCCCCAAGTTTCTATTGGCTGGGTTACTCACTGCTGTGTGCAATCAAGCCCCAGACTTTCCCGCATTTGGAGTGACGATTTCCGATCCATTTGCAGATCGGACCCAATGGATTATCTTTTCGTTGGTTTTTTGTTCAAGTACCCCAGAAGCGGTACACTCATATCGGTACCTGCCAAGGTCCCTATTAAGCGTGTAGACGGTGCGTACACTCACGGTGCGGCTAGCGCACAGAGGAAGACTTTCCTTTAAGCGGCGCTCGCCGCTACTTAGCCGATACGCCCTTATAAAAGGGCTTAGTAAGAGAGAACTCTCTTACTCGGGGCCAAGATTCCACTTTGGTTTACCAGTTAGCACAAGCTAACGCCTTAACAAAAGGCTCAATTAATAAGGGGGTAGCTAAGGGAAGAACTCCCCTTACGCTACTACACTCACTGCGCGCGAGACCGGTCGAGGTCGTGCGTCCTGCAGTCTTTTGAGTGAAATGTAAACTGAATGTATATTTAATATGTAATTAGCATAAATTAATTTAAACTAATGTAAACTATATGTAATACTAAGTAGAACTTACTAAATTCGTAACTAGCTAAAATGTAGTGTACACCACCTGTGTACTAACACGTGGCTGGCTGCCACGCCTCCACCAAGGGCTCCTGCCCTGATTGGTTAAAATAACCAATAGGTCCAAACCTTTCGGACCGGTCAATACTGACCCCAACCGTAGTGTAATCACGTACACCACATACTAAATGTAACCAGAATGTAACCCTGTTACAAAGCGACGGTCCACCGAGTGTGTAACCACCCCACACCAATGGGTACACAAGGTGAGATGGATGAAAATAAATCGGACTCGGCGTCCTGCAATTCCGATCGGTCACCCGATCGGCACACAGGCGAAGGTTCGCTGGGTCCCCCCCCCCTCGTAAGCTGGTCGGCTGGGGGCGATGGTGGTCAAGTTCCGGATACTTCGGTGTTTGATTTCAAACTGGACTCCACCACATTACGAGTGTGACAAAAATGTGCTTGTTGTATTCGATGCAAGTTAAGAACTGAAAAAATGAAGACTGAAATGGTTCTGGCCAGCGGCTCTACAAGGGAGCCTACTTCCGTTGACCCCTAAATGTATCTGTCTTACACTACTGGATTTATTTGCACGTCTTTGTATGGATATGTATATATTCAACTAACTATGTTTTATCTTGGGGTTCTAGAGCATTCTGAAACTCTTGCACAAGGGGTGAGCTCTCCCTCTGGAGCTCTCAACCATTCGTTCGTGCTGACGCCATGGCTTTCGCAAACTGAATGCTCTGCTGTGCGCGTAGTTTTTTCTCTAAGAATACAGACGCGCAGCTGATCATGACAAAAGGTTTGTTAAAAATGCGCTATTATGCTCATGCTTATGTGCGCTGACTAAGACATAGTTAAACTCTTAATAATCCCATGGTTATGCGGACCAAATGGTGGATATAGTTGAGGGACGATTATTATGGTTAAGCGGTCCGGAAATCTTGACGAAAGGTATACGTCAGTCAGTTCACAACAGTTTGTAGCTGATTGCCTTTGGAGGTGATCAGGCGAATATTCGTACAGGTATGTGATCTAGGGGCTCATTTTTTATTTGTTTTTAGTTAAACAAGTGTACTCTTCTTTATCTTCCCTACTATTGTAAGATCTCCGATAGGATTATTCTGATTGGCTGATATCGAAAAGATCCCTGCGTTATCCTTACTCACCCTACAAATCATTAGCTCTGGTCTATCCGGGATTACTAGCATCTGGTTGAAGGCAACGGGGAATTGTGGGAGGGAATATATTGGCTCCGTGCGACGCCCTCGTAGCCTTATCACCTCCTTATCAGCTACGAAACTCAAGCCCGGGGTAGGTCGTTAATGGGATACATACGTTGGGTTACTATTGGCGCCTCTGCATAGCATATTACCTCTGTGTGTCAAGAGACCTAAGCTTTAGGAGGCGCATTTTACCGCTGATCGGGTGGAGGATTTCCATCTGATCAATTCGCGATAATATACATGTTCCTTCAGGCGAATAGTGTAAGACAAGCACCTCAGTTTATTATTTGAAAAAGATTTCCCCAGATCACTATGACGCTGATCCGCAAATGTGTAACAACTGTCCACAAGTTAGAATAATGAGAAGAAAAGATAAGTGGAGGTCCTCAGCAGCATGGGTGCCGCGAGTGACACAGATCAAGTACGAAACGTTATCGTTCAGCGCTCCACTTCAATGGTGCGCGTATTCGGAAATCCTGGTCGGACGTGATAAAACTTCCCGCGAAGTAATCAAAACGAATTAGGATAAAAATGGATGAGATTGGAAGCGTCGACGGCAGGTGAAATGCTATCGCTCAGGATAAAAGAAATAGGGTTCACCGAACCGAGGTTTCGGGCGTAACCTTGGTGAGGAGACGGAAGATAAACCTCCTTTTGCCTCCGATACACTCTTTAAACTCTTAGGATCTGCCCTACACGTTTGTGAAGGGTGGAGACCTCCAACCCACCGATTATAACGAATTTAGCCCAGTACCGGAAGAAACAGATAAAGATGGAGAAGACGGATGACCAGGATCGACATAACCATGATAAGATCATCCGATTGCTTACATGGATGGACAGGATCACCCATGGACCAAATCATTGCAAGTGGAGATAGTGTGGTAAAGTGTGCCATAAAATTGGTACCAGTTGTGGGCACTATTATGGGTGTGACAGTGGGCACAACCGGGTGCGTACTTGCGTTTACGATTGTGTGTACCAATGTGTATACAGTGGTATGAACTGTGGTGTACATGGAAAATACATAGACGGGACATCGTGAGATGGGGCGATTACGTACAGGTACCTAACGAACAGCAACAAACAGCGACGAACGACGGATAAATCAGGTCGACTGGTCGACGTAGGACGCTAGAATGGGTAGTTCTGATTGGTGGATATTAGGTAATTGGTAGTTATAGGGATATAAGCAATAATAAAGTTCTCCTTTTGCGTAAGATCGAGCAGATCGTTTCAGGGACGGCACCTTTGCTCCTCCCTTACTAGTATATACCTCTACGTCCCGGGCGGGAGCACTTAGTGCGTTTTTGGCCCACCGGTAGGCGTAGAGTGTGAGAACTCACCCCGCAACTCCGCCCGCTGTGTCAACGGTTCTTCTGTAAAGGATTTTTGGTCTCGGGAACGTGATTGAGCAGCGCTCTCACCTCTTCCCCTTTTGGTTCACGTTTGGCCCCTAGAGTTCGGCTGCTATGAGCGCCCCACGGGAGCTCTAGGTGGATTTAGTGGTATTCCCCTCCCTCGTAAAGTCTAGGCTAAGAATACATATATTTGGGTGTTCTTTTAGCTGTTTAAGACTCCAGATGCTCGGTGATCGGGTAGTGAAGACTTCCGCTGCCTGATCAAGTACCCCCTTCGCCGATCAACACCTGATCGACACTCTGCAACTTTGTCGTGAAGGGGTTGAAAATTATTATAATTCCACTTAATTAACAACAAAAAGAGGTAATAATCCAGTCCTCCTTGTTTTACTTCCCGGGTACTTAGTACTTCCGTCCGAACCAACAAATCAATCAATTACACTTGGGGTACACTTCAAAAGGTTGTTCCAGGCTGCCCCCAACACTAGCGCACTTCAAACGACTGCTGCTCCACTTGCTAGGGCGTTCGCTCAACGACTTCCTTGTATTACACTTGTTTTTTGTATGGGATCAAAAAGAATGTTTTTTACGGCCGCCAGAGATCTGCGCACTTCAAGGGAAATTTCGTTCTATTAAGTATTACTACCTCCTACATCAACGTCAATCACTTTTTTCAGCTACTTTGTGGTTACTTCAGCGCTGACTTCAATACGTGGTAGTTACCGCTGAGGTCCTCTGTAACCTGATTGATCATCCTTGAGAGCTACCACTGATTCCCTCTGTAACATGATTGATCATCTTCGACAGTTACTTCAGAAACCCTCTGTAATCTGATTGAGGAGTTGGCCGTCGCGAGTTGGCCGTCGCATGTCACTCCTGATTGGTCAAAAATTCCACTTATTTTTCCACATTCATACCAATCACAAACAAATTAGCCGTGAGCGAGTTGTCCGTCGCATGTCACTCCTTATTGGTCAAAAATTCCACTTATTTTTCCACATTCATACCAATCACAAACAAATTAGCCGTGAGCGAGTTGGCCGTCGCGAGTTGGCCGTCGCGAGTTGGCGGTCGCGATTTGGCCGTGGCGAGGTGCCCGTCGCAGGTCGCCTCTGATTGGCTGAAAATATCTTTTCCACCATAAAATACTTAACCACTTGAAAACAATCGAGAACACCCAAGCCGATCAACTGGGGCAGCCTAGAGCGCATAACTTTTCGTTGGCTTCACCGCCATGAACGGACCCACCGTTGTACTAATAAGTTGCGCCTATGTCTTCACTCCATCATGCACTGCTGACAACTCGTCTTCACAATTTGTTTGTCTTGTTATATCATGTGCCCTAGCGCCCCTTTGTTGAGTATGATACCAAGGGCGCATGACTTTTCGTTGGCTTTGCCACCATAAATGAACACGTTGTTATGCTTGTAAGTTGCGCCAATGTCTTGACCTTTGATGATGCTAATGGTTTGTTTGCATAGTCTGGTGAACTTATTACTTCATGCGCCCTAGCGCCCTAGCGCCCTAGCCTTCACTGCCGTGATGCTAAACCAACACGACTGTAATGAGACACCGTGTGGATGCGAGACACACAACTTAGAGACGGACGCATCGTTTGCATTGTTCATAAGATGAAGGTACAACACAATCTTTGTTGTTGATGTTCAATGTTTGCAGACACCACATCAAGTCAAGGCAACATTGTGCTAGCATGTAGAGTTTTGGCATAGTAAAAATTATACCGTGAATTGATAACTACCACAGATAATCTTCTATATGATGTAAATAAAAATTCCACTTCACCACAACTTGCTACCGGCGTTCATCTGTTCGCAACTCGCGCCAACTAGTGCCTGATCGACTAAATCGATCATACCGATCAGACCGATCATGTCGATCACGATCTGATTTTCGACTATTGGCTCTGATCACCCCTTATCACCCCTGATCACCCCCTGATCAACGAACAGAAGCCCTGATCATCGACTATTTACGCCTGATCAAGCCTGATCTACAACAGTCACTTCATCACAAGTCATTTCAATCTTGCATCAAGGAAATGCAACGTGACATCCCCGCCACCTGGAGAGAGACCCACGCCCAATCCGTCGGGTACACAAGGTGAGCAGGAACAAAAGAATTCACAGGACAACCGGAGTACCCACTTCGTTAGTCGGCAGTCCGGGAGCCGTGGTAACGCCTGATCAAGCTTCAAAAATTTTGTTCAGCCGCTCCACCACAATAGTATTTTTACAAACGGAATTCAAGGTGTTCCTGTCGAGTCATGGTCATCAAGAAACCGGACGGTTTGGTTTCGATAGCTGCTCTTTAGAAAGACGATCTTGAGATCTAATGTACTCATCGCAATTATGAACTTAATGGATCTGATGAAAGAGGTTGATGTCATTCTGGGTTTGTTCGAAGCATACGCATTAGCACGATTACGATGCGGCGGGATCTTAGCATGATCTACTGGTGAATATAATAAGCAAAGCAAAGAAAGACTCAACGCACCAAATTACAACGAACGTTTCTGTAGCCGGTGCGTAAACGCACGGTGCGGCTGGCGCACAGAGGAAGACTTTCCTTTAAGCGGCGTCCGCCGCTACTTAGCCGATACGCCCTTGTATAAGGGCTTAGCAAGAGATCACTCTCTTTCTCGGGGCCAAGATTCCCGGGGTGGTTTATAGTTAGCTTTCGCTAACGCCTTGTAACAAGGCTTCCCTTATAAAGGGAGGTAGCGTAAGGGAGAACTCCCTTACGCTAGATACTCACTGCGCGCGCGACCGGGCGTGGTCGCACGCCTAGCAGTCTTAAGTATTTTTGTAAACTGATTTATATGTAATATATGTAATTAGCCTAAATTAATTAAACTAATGTAAACTATGTGTAATACTAAGTAGAGCTTATTCAAGTCGTACCTAGCTGAAATGTAGTGTACACCACCTGTGTACTAACACGTGGCTGGCTGCCACGCCTCCACGAAGGGCTCCTGCCCTGATTGGTTAAAATAGCCAATAGGTCCAAACCTTTCGGACCGGTCAATACTGACCCCAACCGTAGTGTACTTACGTACACAACATAACTAAATGTAACCAGAATGTAACCCGGTTACAGTTTCGCTGTCACCGGTGTATAGACGGGATTGTTACCGTATGCGTCAGCATCATCGGCGTTCGGATCGAGTCGATCGCTTCTGCTCCACGCATTCGCCCCTAATCGCGTAAGTCAGGTCCGTCACATAAAAATATTTATTGTAACCTCTCCGTAATAACCAAAGTGACTACCAGATCGCGTTCATGGTTGGGTCTGATTCATTTCGCGGCAATAAAACAAGTGTAATTTCTCCCACCTCGTGATCATCTCCAATTTTCGCAGTCTTTCGCTTCATCTCCAGCTGGTCACATCTCCATTTAAGCTTCAATTGAATAATTTATTGTTCCTAGGCTTGTACAAGCTGGAATCGATAGGCCCTCAGAATCCGCACTAGTTGTACCTCCAGGATGGGATGCGCATCTGCTTGTCTACGGTAGCTTCTTGTAGCCACTGATGCATACAAAGGGTTAGGATATTGCTCCTTGGGTATGAATTCGATAATTAAGGTAAGCTGGTCAAGCTGATCAAGTTAGGATTACCCTAAACTCGTCTCACCTGTTAAGGAGGCACTTGCCAAAGAATCGGCACATTGTTCCACTCTGTTTTTAATCTTCCAAACCCATGATATGGTTGTTCAAGGCGCTTAATCATCGCTTATTGCTTCGAGTCTTTCAACTTGGCCGTCTCGGATTCAATCTTACCCCACATTTGTCTGATCACCAGATTTGAATCGCCACATATGATGACCGAACTGACTCTAAGTTGAAGAGCAATTGATCAACCAGCCTCACTCACGCTTAAGCCGGGCATATACTCCGTAACTACTATTTTCACTTCCAACTAAGGTAAACTCCGGAATAAAGGCGCGAAACGCCCTCATGTCCCTCGCTGACTTGTCAAAACTGGGTACGATCATCCCCACACGGAACCATCGTGATCATCTATTTAGGTTTCATCACCTATTTATTAATGGGCGGTTCCAACTATCTTTAGTCTAAGTACATATATTCAACGATAGTGACCAAGGTGTGATTAAAGCTTCCCACTTCCCGAGTTATCTATCGAACCCAGGGGTGCAAATTAACCAACCAGAGTAGATTGTCCACCCAACACACGGATGAATTGGCCCACAATAAAAGGTATAGCAAATGTCCATTAACGTAATAGCGCAAAAACCTCTGTCATCTGTCCATAATTCACTTCATTCATTGAATTCATAGTACGGATGCTAGTGGTATACGTCGTGATATTTATCAGTGGATCTTGTATGGCCCAATTTCTGGCATGGATAATCACTACTAGTTGTTTATCGGATCAAAAAATAGCGTAAGATTGAGACAGAGATCATCTTTTTCCGTTCAACATAGGATATCATTACTTAATGAACGATAGCATGGAACTCAATCTACCCAAGCTCATACAACACCGTCTTGTAGAGTAGAAAAGTCTTCGATGAAGCGGCTATAGTGTTTTTGGCTTCCCATGAATGACTGCATCCCTCGCAGCTTGGTCGGTAACGGTCGATCTTGGGCGACTCCAAATCCTTTGTACGAGCTTCAAGTACGTTGTCTGAGACTTGATGCACTAGGTAGGCTACCCTCGTTCACCTAGCAGAATTCCTTGACCAAACTGATACACACGTTCAAATCAAAATGATTTTCTACACATTTGCTCTCATGCGATGATCTCTACCTTGAGCAGAGATCATCCCATGAGAACCATTGCCAAGATTTTGTCAATGTATGATCTTTTTTCCAGAACGGAGGAAACGGATCATTATTTTTTCCCTTCCCGGAAAACATGTTTCACATATTTCGGATCCTTATGCCAACCTTAATTTTCAAATTTCCGTACAGCGCATCGCCGATCAAAAACTGGTATATCGGAGGAGCATCACTTGATTCCATTCAAACAAACCAAATGGTCCAACAAAAGTAGAGATTTCTCACACTTATCGTAATCGCACCATGGCCATATCTAACAAAGAAAATCAGAGGACTTTGTCAGGATCATGCAACAATCGTAGATCAAGGGCATCAGGTAAAACCGCTAGCCAAATCCATCGATTATTCATCCGATGTTAAATGCACACTCAAATATTCATTCTTCTCTTCTTAGCCACAATTACAATTGGTTAATCAGAGGTGTCCGGGGCTGAATGATCTTCGTTGGAAAGAACCCCTTAGATGAGGGCAGATAACGTCTTCCGATACTTGGAGCAACCCGTCGACAATACTCTGTGATAATCTTGGAATCACCTCGCAAATCACTCCACTCCTGCACACCCTACGTCTTCTTCCATACAATGTGTCGTTCCCTCCTTGTCATCTAAGATATTTTCTTGCTTGTTCGATCGTTTGGACGATCACCGTTGCATTTTATCCTATGGTGTTCACCCTGATCAACTTTGACAGTGGAGCCAACCTTATCACATAATCTCCGATGAGGAACATGCCTCATCCCAATTATGCGAGTTAAAAAAGAAAAAACGCATGAAACCGGGCAGGTCGGGTCTGGGCAGGTTCTTGAGCAGGATGGGACTATCCAGCGAACGAATATGATAAAGAAAAAGAAAAAAGAGGGAACCCCGGAAGTACATGAAAAAATCGTTTCATTTACGAGAACCGGAATATTTTCTGTAGGACAATTCGCCCTTAATAGCCACCTTCAGCAAGTGTAGATAATCAATAAGCGTTTCGTCCGGTAACTGCTTCATACGGTAGTACTGACAGGTAGCTGACATTCCAAATTCCCAATACTGCATTTCCAACGTACCAGCTTACTTTTACCTTTTGTACGTGTTGGAAGTTGACATGAGTTGGGGGCACGTGTAACTTTCCGTAATGGTAGTTCAGACCGTTAGCGCCTGAGTACCGTTGGGATGGAAATTTCTTATAAAGAAGCGCGCCATACTTGATCAGAGTAGGGGCGCACGAGGGCAGGATGTAATGCGACTTAATGGGTAAAAGATATACTGAATATAAAATAGTACCTAAGAACATAACCTAAAACTTAATAATAGATAAAATCCTAAAGTACCAAAAATGCAATAAATGCAAATGTGGCCACAATGGTCGCGTACACTTGGGATTTGTATGCAGCCTAACACTAGGCTGCACACACGCGTAGCATAGCAAATTACAACACTCCTTCCGCGATCATCGTGCCACTCCTTGTGCAAACCATCATTAGCTCTGTCATATATTGCTGCGTAAGCGGGAGACACGCGCTGAACATAGTGACCTCGTGAGCAGATCTGCGATCATGTCATCACTGGCCACGTGCAGCGGTCTCACCGCTTCGCGCTTGACGTAGTCCTTCAGGAACTTGAGCTTGACATCTACGTGGTTTGATGCTGCACCACTCGCTTCGTCCTCCAGCTGTCGAATTGCTGCTTGATTGTCCATGCGTAACAGCATAGGCATCTCCACCTTGACTCCGATTTCCTCCAGCAACTCCTTCAAACCTAAAATCTCCTTTCCACCAACCGCGGCCACAACAAACTCCGCCTCCGCCGTTGATAACGCGACTGCACCCTGTTTTATGCATTGCCAGCCAACAACCATGCCGTTCAGAAAAACCACGCAACCGCTCACACTCTTCCTATCTGCTTTATCGCCCGCAAAATACGCATCTGTGTATCCAACTAACTGCAAACTGTCTCCATTCCTCGCCTTACAATCCAAACGCAACTTGATCTCCTTCGATCCTTTCAGGTACCTCAATATCTTCTTATCTAGCTTGTAGTCCGCCTGTCTTCGTGCGTGCATGCGTCTTGTAACACGATGTACTGAAAACGAAATGTCCGGTCTTGTGCACCTAGAAATCCACAGTAAACTCCCAGCTATTGATTGAAACACCCTCTGCGTCGTTACGCCTTCCGCTCCAGTCTTAGGCAAGAAGTTATCATCTTCCCAATATTCAATAATATCCACAATCGGTAACTGTACGGGGTTAGCTTGCTCCATATTATACTTGATCAGTAATTCGTCGATCATCTGCTCTTGATCCATGGTATAACCAGTGTCTTGACTTCCACCAATACGTATCCCGAGAAACTTTTCTACCGGTCCGAGATCCTTTAACTCCAATATCTGTATCATCTCGAAAAACTTATCAACCAGCTGCACTGTCGTTCCTGTCACCATTAAGTCATCGACGTAAGCTCCAACAATCGCAATGACTTCAACATCTCTTCGTGAAAATATGCACGTGTCCTTCATGTATTGCTCGAACTTCAAATCAATCAGCGTCTTACGCAGCAACTCATACCACATTCGTCTATCTTGTTTTAATCCATATAGGTTCCTCTTCAAACGTAAAGCCAAACACTTAGTATAATCCACTTCGAAACCTCGTAAAACTTCATCCTTGATCACCATGCCTCGGGTTATCTTCAACAAAATATCGATTTTTTTTTCGTATGCGCCTTCGGGTACGCGCTTGGAACATCTCCGTGCCGTGCCGGCACATTCCACACTTGAGCCATCGCCAGCACTACCTTGACATTGCTTAGGTCCATCACAGTCGAGAACGTAAAAATAAAATCTCGTCCGTAAACTTGCTTGTCACCACGTGCCACGAGTCTTGCCTTGTACCTCTCTTTGGTTCCATCTGCCTTGGTCTTCGTCTTTTATACCCATTTCGTAGGTATAGCCTTCTTGTCTTGACACTTCACGACTTCCCAGGTACCCATGTCCTGTAAAGCTTTTAATTCCACTTCTTCAGCCTCCTTACACTTGCATGCATCGTCTCGCTTATGGGCTTCATTGTAATTACTTGGGTCCTTCGGATATCTTGACTTGATCTCCATGTCATCAGGTCCCATCACCGCGTATACAGCCAACGCGTGTTCTTGCACACTTGTTCCCCCTTCAACTTCTTTATTCACTTCAGTGACGGCTCCTTCCGTCCCAGACTTCTTCTTCGTCTTCTTCTGATTTAGCGTGTCCTTGTACGCCTTAAACATTTCTGTTTCTTGTATCGCTCGCTTCGGTTTCACGCTATCCTTCCTTGGTGTATTCGGTGCCTGTTACACCGTATCATCAACGCGCTCTGGTACGCTATAGACTCGTTCTTCCACACCATCTTCTTCTTGGTTTCCAGCATTAGTATCCGCTTCATCCATCGCGGGATCATCACCTGCTAACGCTCGCGTTACTTGTTGACTCGCTCTTGTATCCAGATTCTCGATCTGACTGCTGTGTATCGTAATTGTAACAAAGTTTGCCACCAAAATGAACCCATGAACTTCCACAGTGAACAACAGATCTCCACGCAAACGAACTTCTATCTTGTCATCTCGGTGTACGAAATTGCATCCTTTCTCCATCAACTTGCCCAGCGAAATTAAGTTCCTCGCTAGCTTCGGCGAATAATACACCTCCTGTAACGATATCACGACATTCGGGTCATCAACACTTCGTAGTCGCACCTTTCCAACAGTGGTCACCTGTATATAGTTCCCATCCGTTAACGTCATCTTGATTCCATCAGCAATCGTCTTCACATCTTCTAATAGTTCTTCATCAGCGACGAGATGACGACTCGCCCCGCTATCCAGAATCCAAGCGTCGCCTTCGTCCAAATCACTTGAATTTGTGGAGAAGCGTGCCCAAAATTTGGCACACTTCTGGTCAAGTTTCG
>CM047587.1:29022512-29034377 GCA_026184515.1 Peronosclerospora sorghi | reverse complement strand
CAATAGTAATAGTTCTTAAAACTCCTTCACATCATCCAGAGCCAGCACCGGAGTTCGGGCTGGGTTCATCTTCTCAAGCTTGTTTGTCTTGAGGATCTCTCTGAGCGTTCCTTCCTGATCCAATACGTATCCACTCTTTGGATCGCCTTGAATTCGTATCCCCAGAAACTTCGTAACGCTGCCCAAATCTTTCAATTCCAGTATTTTCATATCTGCAAAAAAAATTCCTTTACGATCCTCTCACTGGTTCCAGTAACCAGGAGGTCATCCACATATGCGCCTACCACCACCGTTTCGGCGCCCTGGTGCTTCACAAAAAAGCACGTATCGGTCACGCACTGCGTGAACCCAAATTTTATCAATGTTTCGCATAAGCACTGGTGCCATAGTCGCCGATCTTGCTTCAAACCATAAAGATTTCTCTTCAACTTCAATGCAAGCTTCCTTTGAGAATTGACACCAAAATTTCGCAAAGTATCCACCGAGATTTCCATGCATTGCGGCATCTGTAAATAAATCTCCACATCCTCTTCATACTTGGATTTGGGGTAGGCACTAGGCACATTGCCGTGGCGTGCCGCTACCCCCCACACTTGCGCCAAAACCAGAATCAACTTTACGTTGTTCAATTCCATAACAGTGGAAAATGTGAAAAAAAGTAGTTCCCGAAAACTTTCTTATCGCCCCCGGCGACCAACCTCGCCTTGTACCTCTCTACCGACCCATTTGCAGACTTTCGTCTTGTACACCCATTTGGTCGGGAGAGATACCTTTCCCTCAGGGCGGCGAGCAACATCCCACGTTTACAAATCATGGAGGGCCTTAAGCTCCTCCATTTCCGCCTGTCTCCACATGCTTGACTGTGGGCCACCGTGCGCCTCACGGTAGTTCTTCAGATACGGCAGTATCATCAAGCCACCTGTTTGCTCACAACCGGGTTCACATACTGCATACACGAATAAAGCGCCTTCCACATTTTCATTAATTCCAGCAATTTTTTCTGGAATTTCCACACTTGGTGCCACCCTCTTGGCTCTTGAATCTTCATATTCTTGACCCTTCACTGTCTTCTTGGACTTCCTGCGTGTTTTTCTCGTGCCCTGCACTGGTTTCTCGGCTTGCCTCGGCTCATCTGCAGCCTCCGGTATTCCTTGACTTCCGCGCCCTTTATTTTGCGTATTCGAACCGACATTTCTTGAACGCGACTCGGCCATTTCCTCGAGTTCTTGACTGCGTTCACCTTCCAACATCTTGTTTACCTTCTCACTTGTTTCTGCACTGAGTGTCCCGATCGCGGTGACGTGCCGCGTCACCACGACCACCCTGTCCTTCATCAGCAGCACCTTGAAAACTTTGGTTTCATCACTCTTCCCCAAAATTAGGGCGCGCTCGGCATGTTTCACCAGCGTCTTCTTCTTTGGGTCCCGCCAAACCATACACGGGGACCCGAAACCCACGATATCATTTACTGCCGGCCTCTTGCCGGTCAGCACTTCCAATGGCGAAATTCGCCCAACATTTGATCTCGTCGGAGTACGGTTGAGTATGTATGCAGCATACTCAGTCGCCTCCGACCAATACGTGAGGGGTACACCTGACCCAAAAATCATGCACCGGACCATATTGAAGATGGTCCGGTTCATCCGCTGCGCCTTCCCGTTCGACGCCGGATTCCCTGGATCTGTTACTTGGCGGCGGATACCGGTCTGCTTACAAAACAGATCCACGTTTCGGTACTCTCTGCCGCCATCAATCCGCAGCACGTGCACCCTGCACGAAAATTCGTTTTCAAACCAAGCGAGAAAGTTTCCGAACATCTTCGCTGCTAAATACTTGGTGCGTGCCGCAAAGACTCTAACGTAACTCGAATGATGATCCACGAATACAACCAAGTACCGGTTGCCACGTCTGTCGCGGGGAGTGATCGGACTTTTGATATCACTGCAGATCACTCCTCCGATGCGATCAATTGGCGCATTTCCGCCCGAATCTGCCTTCGGTTGCGCCTTTCTGGCAGCCTTCCCTTCGGCACACGTAAGGCAATTCGGCCTATTCATGTCCGTTAAGGCAATACCAGACCTCGGGTCCCTGGCCAACCTTTCAATGGTATCGTAGGCCAGGTGACCCAGACGCATGTGAAAAAAAAAATGGTGTAGGCTGCCAGTGTGAACGTCCTTACTGAAATCTTCCGACACACTGTTGGCAACCATGTCACCGATATTTTCCGAAAAACTTTGCGCCTTTTCGGCCTTCAACTTAGCCACAAAGACAGAACCATACGTCATCACGTCGAACAACTTTTCGCCTTTTATCATGAGGCGCATCTTGCTGCCATCATCAACCATGGTGCAACCCTTTCGCGCAACCTACCAAGTGAGATCAGGTTTCTGGATAGTTGCGGAGCGAAGTATACTTCGGTCAAGATAACGACCGTTTCACTTTTGTAGCACGTCCGCAACGTAAGCCGTCCGACTTTCGGTGCCTGTAAGATGCTACCACCCGGCAAGCGAAAGTATCATCAGGACCACAGTCTTTGCATCTTCTAACATATTTGCGTTCGACACCAAGTGTCTACTTGCACCACTGTCAATGATCCAAAAATTTTCAAAGCCCCTTTCATTACCACATGCATTTACATATGCACCTATAGTGGTATCCATGGTCGAAAGCACGAAACGCTTTGACGACTTTCCCTGCCGCTACGGCTCGTCCCTTGGCTGCGATCACTTCCATTTTTCCTATACTTTTCGGGGCAATACCTTTGTATATGCCCCTCGCCACCGCACGCGTAGCTCACGCGCCGCCCCTTACCAGATGTTGCGCCTGAAACTTAAGGTATGGCTTAGATTTCCCGGTGTCGTCCTCCAGTTCCCGCGCCCAGGCGATCAATTCTTGCGCATGGCTGAGGTAGTCCTCCCTTCTAGGATCATTCCTCGCCATCAGCACCACTTTCAGCCGCGGCGCGGCGTACTTGACAATGTTTTGCACGATTAACCTTTCACTCGACCCGCTTTCGCGAGCCAGAGCTACTAGGTATAAGTAATGCTCCGTCCAGCCGCGCCGCGCATCCTTTTCCATAGCAAATCTGTTGGCAGCTTGATGATGGTATATATTCGTTCTGATCCCAGTCACATCTGGTCCATCACGTAGATTAGTGTTGGTGACACCCGCCACCACCATGCAACATTAGTACGATAGTACTCCGCGGTGGTGCCTTCCAAACTATCGCCAAATTTGTTGACTTTTGAACTTTCGCTCCATTGGAAACCAGAAGTCATTTCTGCAATTTCAATCGCCTCATTAAACAGGTAGGCCCATTGGCGGTATCCTTCACCCATACCGGGATACAGCTCGCGCCCTGAAAACTTGTCTATACTTAGCTTAGGTATTTTTGTACCCGGTGTGCTGCACCGGTACATTTCCCTGCGCGGCGGGCACTCCGGCACCGCCTTCACCTTGCGCCACAGCCGGCGACCTGCGGGGTCCTTCATATACTTGTGGGCGTGGTTGTACACCATCTTCTACCCCTTCGTCCTCGTCCAGGTTGTGTATCGACATATGCTGACGAACGGACGGTAATTCCGGAGACTCTCCCGAAACTAGGACTGCGGTATGCGCACCGGTGCCTCCCTCTTAAGCTCGGGGGATCTTTTCGGGGATGCTGGTCTAGCCCGCGATGCATCTGGGTTATTCAGAGTGCTCGCGGCTTCCCTCAAGCCGCGCACAAGCGCCCGAAATTCCTCCACGGAGGGCACATCAACTCCATCAGAGTCAAACATCATAAACTTAATATAAACACTTCAGTCACGTTGATCAATCAGTAGCCCTTCGATAGGCGACTTTCCACTAGCTCCACGAAACGTAACAACGAAAAAATATCCACGAGAGTACACTCCAATCACCAAGAAAACTCCACGAGATTACTTGATGCAACTTGGGATCATAACCTGTTAAAACGCAATAAAAAAAGTTGAGTGCACTTCCCGCGATCAATACCCACCTGCTGACGAAGTTTCAGAGTGGGAGGATCAGCGGAAGATGCAAAGAGGCGTGCGTCGCGTAGTAGTCACAGAGAGTTCAGTGCGTGTGCTCACTATATAAATGCAAAAAGGAAAGTAAGGTATATTATGTATGGTTACTTAAGTAGCTATCCAGTACTAATGCAACTTAATCTTGTAACCGCTATTATATGCATAAAATGTATGGCTTACCTGAACAGCCAATGGGATTCCACTATTCGGAAGAGTGCAAAGTCCAAAATGGATACACACTCTTCCAACAAATTCCGTCCTGTGTACCAGTGATCAGGTGGGAGAACCACGATCAAGGGAAGGGGTATGTTCCTTAAAAAGTAAACAACAATCTTCATGGACGGCATTAGAGACAAAATCGACGCATAAACGGGTGGTCTGGCCCTAGCCTATTCGATCATAGGACGCGACCAAGGGTCAAAATCGTCCGAGGCACTTGGATCAGGGACCATTGACGCCCACTAGTAACCTGAGCAAAGGGATCCCCCTAGACACACCCTAATCAGCTCCCTCATTTTCGTGGTTTACCTGATTATCTAGAAAGTTCGATGGGTACACTGGAATGGACAACTGGGCGACAACCTTATCAGATGATGAACAGCGTCACGAATGGAAAAAGGACGCGATAAGCCGTGGCCATACTAATCCCATCGTTATGAAGGCATTCAATGGCTCCACCATCTGATCCCAAACCTCTATCAGAGAAATTCAATATATTACAGAACCACTTCGATAGTGCCGAGCTCTTTTTAGTGAAAGCCCGATCAGCTCGGAGACGTTATAGTTGACATGGTTTGTCCATAGGTAATTTGCTGGAATAGCAGAGCAAGTACAGTAGAAGAAAATCCGAGAGGGCCAGGAAGATTTCGACGGATCCGGCGTGATCCTGGAACTGGGATACTAAGTAGGCAGAGGTGGATTAGATGACTTAGCTTCACTTCGCACGTTTGACTCCTGTGTGATATATTCCAAGTAGAGTGGCTGTTTCTTATCCTTATTGGGCGACCTATGGGACGAGTAAGCCAAAGCTTCCGGTAATGGCGAAGAAATACAAACACGAATCGCGTGGCGACATCACGCATGACGAGTAACTACGCTCATCTTGCGAAACTTGATTGGCTTGCGCCGGATCAACACTGCAAGCTTCTATATCAAACTCTGCGCGAATGGTGAAGAATATTATTCAACAGCCCAAGCGCGCTCTTCCACACACACCGGGTGTACCTTCCACGGGGCTCACTAGGGTAGACTAGTAGACTACAGTATGCTAGAGTGACACGGGAATCGACTAGTCATTAGTGTCAAACCACTTCTGATAGTGTGGTGAAGCGAACTCAAGAATTTCAGTCACTTAATGTCAGCGGGACGCCGATCGGCTTATCGGCGATCGGATTGGTGAAATCAAGGAGGCTTTTGGGCCAACCGTGTGCGAGAGGTGTCGAGAACACGGATTTTGGTAATTCACATGATATTGCGTGTACTTAAATATTTTCATGTTTGTACATATTGGGGCCCATAGGGAGATAGGATTGGTTAGTTATTTTTGGCCTTTAACTCACAACAAGGAAGTCGTTAGCATCTTTGACAGTACATCAGTCGCCTCTGCACGCCGCGGAGTTTCTGGGAGCAGAGGGTCGCGTAATCCCCTCTAGATTGTTATACCCGGCCGGGACGCGTTACAGACGCACTTGTCCCACCGGAAGTCCCTCGACGGGATTACGAATTGGTCGGCTTCTCAAGCTCAAGTTGTACACGTTTGGAACGTGTAATCAAGTTTTTGGATTGATACGTGGAGATATTGTTCGTGTGGAGTTTATCACGTTCTCATTGGATCTCTATATTGGAGTATTGGACTTTTATTCTCGTATTGGTTGGGCTCTACGATCTATTGAGCAATCCGACCTTTGGAGTATATTTACTTGGAGTATAACTGGTCTGCCCGTACCCAAGGTGAAGAGTTCCGCCCAGGTTACACTACCCAGCACGGTCTCACGTTTTTAAACCTCAAGTCGATTCCAGCACCGATCCACCAAGTTTGTAACCAGCCCATTCCATCGGGTACACAAGGTGAGATGACGAACGAATCGGACCAGGCGTACTATGCTGATGATCGGTCGTCTGCTAGCAGCGGACGATCAAATCGTATCGTAGGCGAAGGTTCGCGGGGTACCCCCCCCCGTAAGTTGGACGGCCGGGCACGATGGTGGTCAGGTTCTCGACACTACGGTGTTCGATTTTGAACTTGACTCCACCACAATGGTGCGCGTTCCCGGATCACTTGGTGATCGTGGATATCAGCGCAGCGATATTCAGCCAAGAATTGATTACAATGAATTGAATGTAGAATCGTTCTGGAGAGGACATAAGGAACAGCTATCGCCTTATGTTCTCGTTGTCGATAAGGATGGAGATGTCCGATCTGGCCGGGTGGAGGAACAGATCGGGATTAATAAGTTTTTTCCTCCCCATAAGACTCCCACCGGAGCCGATCGGTACTATAGCAAGTCTTGCTATAGTTACGGAAAGGATCAGGACTTTTGTCCTGATCCTATGCATTTAAATGAACGTTTGGATGAAAAGATAAAAGATGAAAACGACTTGGAGGCTGATCGGAACGATCCGATCCATTTTCCCAAGGTCCCCAAGCAGAGGCTCAGAATGCCATCCGATGAAGACGACTTGGAAGAAAAGTCGCAGGTCGGGGATGGGGTTATCAAGGAAGAAGACCTGACCAGGATGTATTACATCCACTAGTTAAAGCGATTTACTCGTGAAGACCAGGTCATGCGGATCTTAAACCTCCAGATCCCCGATCGCCTTCTCGGACCCACCACTGATCCGATCCAAAGCGATCGGCCGTTGCTATTGGTGAATAACCTGCTGTCGATGTTGGCTGAGGTCGGCATAAAAGTGCAAAACCTCGCCAACGTGCAGAAACTGTTCGATCTGGACACTTGGAAGCTGGAGCTGTCGATGTCGACCCTCCATGATCATTTGGTGCCGTTGGTGGGGGCGGTACGCCTCCCAACTCCCACCGTGGCCTTGAAGGCCGCTGAGGCCACGGCAGCATACGATGATGTGTTCTCCGATGATAAGTCGCTGTATCAGTCTCCACCTGCCTCTAATAGCTCATCGGAGTTGGAGGTCGGTGTTGAGCGGATGACCATGGGGGCGGACCATACCCCATGGGAGCATAAAAAGAACGTGCGGCAGCAAGGGGATGCATGCCGGTCGGGGACCCAGGAGCCCCCACAGGTTTCAGTGCCTCCAAAGGAGGATTCCAACACGTTGCCCATGACCCAAGCTAACGTCCAAGCCATGTTTGAGGCCATGATGGAGCGTTTCATGGGAGACAGATGCCGATCGCCTCCGCGCCCGCAAGCCCAGGACCGATCTGCCCGGCAAAATGTCAATACTTGCCGGGATGTTGATATGGATCCAGTGACATTAACGGATAAGGCTACCCGATGTGGCAGACCAGTTGGCAGAGGAAGACGCAAGCCTCAGACAGCCCGACCGCGCCGATCAAGCAAACACAGCGATTTCGACATGGAGTCGATCGGCGATCCGGATGACCACTATGGGTCAGACGGTCCAGGTGCGGGAAGAACGCGCAGGGCTAACCTAGCCTCTACGACCGCCTTTGATTTTGGATCTAATGCGATCCCACGCATTCGCATGGCTGCGACCACTGATCTCAAGGATTTCACTGGCAAGGACGTCGACGAGGAGCAAGACAGATCGTGGTTTGGTCGGGTCAAGTCTGCTTTCTTGCGGGATCAGACACCAAAAAAGGAACGGTGTTTGATCTTCAGAGATCTGCTGAAAGGACCGGCTGCGAACTGGATCCAACAGTTGAGTCGGGATGTCCGATCTGACTGGGATCTGCTATGTTCAGAATTTGAGGGGCAGTACTGCAACTCCGGATTCTCTACCGCCCGCAAATACCATCATATGCAGAAGCGGGGCGACGAGACGCCGATTGAGTACTTGCACCGTTTGAACGTGGCTGCAATTCGCGCCGGGATAGTGATCAAGGAAGGCAACCCGCCGACCGGTGCCGCTATGGAGCACGTGGGTCACTATATCAGTACCCTTGATGACCAAGAGCTGGCAGATCAGCTCACTCTGCTGCGCCTCAAAGATGTGGGGGAAGTGGAGCAGACGTTGCGGACCTTGCAACACTCACGCAGCATGAGGGCGAAGGTCGCCGTTGGATCGGGTCGCTACAGATCTAGGACCCAGACCGATCCGGTGAAGAGGCCCCTGACCAGATCGGCTCGTGCTGTTAAGGCGATCGCTACTGAAGACATCACTGGATCGGAAGAAGAAAGTAGTGGCCAGTCCAGTCGGGAGTCGGACGAGGACTAATTTCGCCACATCTTCTTCACGGAACCTGCCCCAAGAACCAGATCGACGCCTAGCCAGGTAGATTGGAAGGGCAGGAGTGGAAACAAGTCCGATCCGGACCGACCCCGCAAGAAGTGTTCTCACTGCGGGTCAAGCAAGCACGATGGTGGGGACTGCTGGAAGAAGATGATATGCAAGAAGTGCGAAAGACGCGGCCACCCCACCGATTACTGCCTCTTCGTGTGCAAGTCATGTGAAGAGATCCACGAGGCCGTACTGTGCAAGATCGAAGAGTTCTTCAATCTGATGCACAAATGGTATGTGCCGGGTAAGCACGCGTGGATACTTCCACCGGACGTGGAGAAGATGTTAAACTAGAACGCTCGCCAGGTTGGAATCTGGATCGAGCCGAGCGATCTACGTTTGGCATCTATGCATATGTCGGCAAGGAGAATAAAACCGACAATACATGTTCTATTCGCAATTGCGTCGATCGGGATCATCCGGTCTACAATCTCACGACCGATGAATATTCCCGATCGAAGGTGGTCATGCAGATGGATCTGCTGCCTGGGGAATCTCGCGGATACTGGAAGTATCATGCGCCCGACAAATGGTTCAAGCATGCGAAAGCCTGTGGTAAGATAAACAACCAGAAGGCAACGATGTTGTTCGACTCTGGGGCCGAAGTCTCAATTATCGACTCCGCCTTTGCTCGTAAGGTCGGATGTCGTATAGACGACACCCAGAGACAAGAATGCGTCGGAATCGATGAAAACTTACATGACCAAAGGAAGGACGCGCGTGAAGATCACCCTATCGGGTTCGTTGGTCTACTTCTTCAGCGCTTGGTTGGCAAGCTGGCCGGTCAGGATGCCCTGTTAGGCATGGATTTCATGGTGCCGGCAGGTATTCTCCTTGATCTGTCTCATGGAGTGCTTACACTCCCGGATGAGGTCCAGATCCAGTTAGCTGGTCGGCGGCCCCTATACGGATTGCACACCGATATGGTCAGGTGGGACCAAGATGTCACCATTCCAGTCGGCCAATCCGCTGATACCCCGGTCGACAAAGGTTTTCGATCAAGGAAGTTGTGGGTGACCAGGGGCGATCGGTGGGTGCCAACCTTTGTGAAGAGCGCCGGCCGATATGATTTTGTTCGAGTCACTAATATCGGTGACAAGCCGCTTACGCTCGACAACAATACTACTGTTGGCATGTGGCTGGCGGAAGGGAAAGTGCCAAGAAAGGCGGGGTTCGTCTCGATCGGATCGAGACGGTATGTTGAGTGGCAGAACTTGACATACCAAGCGACCACCGATCTGATCAGCGATGATGGATCGGTGGAAGAAGATACCTCACCTATGGTGGAACGACCCAGCTATGTAACCCCGAAGAAGATGTTAATTCGAATAAAGGCACCGCAGTCGCCGGACACGGTGGACCATCAAGTAGATGAGCCAAGGTTCGTCAACGTGGTGGCGTCACAAGAACAGGCGACAGCGGAGCCGGAAATAGAAAAAGGGGTGCATGGCATTGTTGAGGCGGACCACGATGGCGCGCCTAAGCAGATCGATGTCGTTGAAGAGCAACCCGCCGATCGGGAACAGCAGTGTGCAACCGATCATGACGGTTTGGATGATATTGCCACGGAAGAAGATCAAATTTGTATACATGGGGGCGGGGATCAATATATTCAGGAGTTGGAGAGCCAGATGGCAGTCCTCCCCGAATTGTCTGCTGACCCGCCCGAAGTCACCTTGGACGATCTGCAAGTGGGTGATCGAGATGTCAACAGTCCCCGATCAGATCGATCAGCTAAAGAAGATCATATGGAAGAAGAAACATCTGCTGATCGGGAAAGGCAACGCCTTACCCCCTGCTGCTCGCGGAGCAATCTGTGACATCGAAGTGGGTGATGCCAAGCTGATCGCCCAGCGATGCCGACGTGTGGCACCACAGTACCGCGAAAAATTGTCCGACCTTATTAATGGACGGTTGGCCACCAAGATCATTAAGCCGTCGACCTCGCCGTGGGCCTCACCGATCGTGATTGTGATCAAGAAGGACGGTGTCGACATCAGGTTGTGTATCGATTATCGGTTGGTAAATCGGTTGACCAAGCTTATGGTGTATCCGATGCCGCTGACCAGCGATATGCTAGAAGATCTTGACAAGACCCTATGGTATTGATCACTGGATATGGCAAGTGAATTTTGGGTGGTTTCGATGAACGATCGGGCTCGCGAGATCTCCGCATTTGTTACGCCGTTCAGTCTGTTTGAGTGGAATCGTATGCCGTTCGGTTTGAAGAACGCGCCCCAGATCTACCAGAGGCTGATCGACAACGCACTGTATGGACATTTCAAGATCAGTACCGATCGGGACCCCACCGAAAACCATGATGTACTTACAGAGGGTGAACCCGATCGGGAAAGGAGACCGTCCGTTCTGGGGAGGCGATCGTATATCGACGACATTCTGATCCCTGATTCGTCATGGATCGATCTGTGCGAGAAGGTCGAACGTTTGTTGGAGACATGCGATCGCTGGAACCTGTCCATCAGTTCTTTGAAGAGTTTTTGGGGCATGTCCAACGTCGCCTATTTAGGTGTCGATCAGTGGGCTGGAGGCCAATCCCAAGGATCTGGAGTCACTGAGCAACCTCCCGTTTCCCATATCACTGAAGACAATGCATTCCTTCTTAGGGAGCCTAAATTACTACAGCCGCTTCATTGAAGACTTCGCGATTTACGCGGCCGTGCTTTACGAGCTCCGGGAAGTAGACTACCATATGTTGCGCGAAGGATGTCGGGCAACTTTACGGGAGGGCTGCGACTCTGATCTGCCTGCAGATTTTCCGCAGGTGGAGGCAGAGGACCACATGAAGCGTGCAAAGGTTGCTTTCGGTATGCTGAAGGCCAAGATGGCGACGGCACCGATTCTAAGACACTTCGATCCGGAAAAATGACGATCGTCATTGTGTATGCTAGTAAGTGGGTCATTTCTGCCACTCTAGTGCAAGAACATGATGTAGTGTACCACCCGGTCACTTTTACGAGCAGGACGTTGAAGCCGAACGAAGCCAACTATGGGATCGTCGAAAAGGAAGTTCTGGCTTTACTACGAATTTTGAATGTGTGCTACAACCTACTGGTCCGCCGATCTGTAAAGTTCTTTCGAGAAAGTCGACATTGTCCTGGCTATTATCAGCTAGTGGGATGGACGATCGGCTCGGCAGATGGTCAGCGATCTTGTCACAGTGGTCCCTCGAGGTCGTCAAGTGCACCAAGGGAGAGGAGGAGATATTGGGCACATTGGCTGCCAGTATCACCCCTCGGTCTGAAGTGGATGAAGCTCTGATGGCGATTGACCCGAGGAAGCAACCTCGACAGTCAATCTCGCTGCCGCCACCGATCATCGATCAGGATGAGGAGCTCGTGGTCTTGAGTTTCGACGGATCGGCTAGCGGGAAGAAGAAGGT
>CM047587.1:29005236-29016882 GCA_026184515.1 Peronosclerospora sorghi | reverse complement strand
GACGAACGAATCGGACCAGGCGTCCTATGCTGATGATCGGTCGTCTGATAGCAGCGGACGATCAGATCGGATCGTAGGCGAAGGCTCGCGGGGTACCCCCCCGTACGTTGGACGGCCGGGCACGATGGTGGTCAGGTTCTTGACACTACGGTGCTCGATTTTGAACTTGACTCCACCACAATAGTCTTACTTCGATGTCTACTATTCTAGACTACAGTAGTCGACCGCTACTCCCGGTACCTCTGAGACGCAAAGAACAACCCCCAAGACGCGATGAACATCCAGCGAGCCACAACGAATACCCCAACAGCGAATTTTTTGAGATTCGATGTGATCACATGATGGTTCGCTGTCGGCAAGCCTTCTTATTGTGGCCTTCAATCTTACACCTACTGCACTTGCGACTGATTGCGACTGCTTCGACCACTTCAAATCCTGAGGTTCCCCTGCGTGTGCTGGATGCTGGTATATTGCTACTGTTATGCACTCCTTTGGGTCTTCCTCTGGATCGTACCTCTGGAGGGGAAAAAGAGGCAAGTTCTGACGCCCTAGATGCCAATTGAGCGAGTTCTCTTTCAAGCAGGAGCCTTTGATCTGGGGGCATAGATTCGTGTTGCTCCCTTAGGGGCCTGATGCTGTCATCAAAACTTGGAGTTCTAGATGGTGGTATATAGTTGGATTCCGGGGTCTACAGCCACCACTGCGGATGAACTTGCTCAAGGCGTATCGGAAGTCCCTCCTTCAACAGCTCCTCAATGTCGTGTTTGCATGGAAGACCCATGGTGGTGCTGTTCCACAGAGAAAGTGAGTATCCTACAACATCCAACGCCACCAATCAAAGTTCACTTACCGGAAGACATTGCTACACGCTGCACTGTCGGCAGTCCTTCTTATCGCGTGCTGGTAATGAGCATGCACCTTTTCAATGCGAAGTGAGCGATCTTCCGTGCCACCGCACGCCATAGGGGGTGAGTATGTGTCGTCAACGATGTTGTCGCATCAGTTTGAAACTCGTGCTTGATAACGCTAAACTGGTTATCACAGCAGAGTTGCAATAGATGGTAGACATCTCGAAGCTCCATCATCGATGAATTGATCCGCTGCTTGAGTGTGGCATGGGCGCCTTCAATGCGTGAGGAGACGAGATGGTCGAAATGCAAGAATTGATTTACCCAAATCCTTAAAAAACCTTTCACGATGTGGAATCCATGTCGATTCCGAATATGCAGCTGCTTGCATGGTATCAGCATGTCTGTGGACGAGATCACTCTAATCCTTGTACATATCGCTCATCGTCCCGGAGTTGATGGTGGCTCTCCAGAATTTGGCGAAGTCTTTAAAGGCATCTTGGTTGGTAAAAAAATTCCGTGTGTGCTGTAGCACATTTTTCTCAATGTGCCACGAACAGAGGATGTTCTTCGCTCAGCGGAAACGTGCAATGAATTGCCGACATGAGCGCCAGTTCCCTGTCGGTCACAAATACCTGTGGAGGTGCGCATTAATCATAGATCCCTTCCACGGATTCCATAGCCCATTGGTAGGATGCCTCGGTCTCACGTAGGAGGAAGCAGAAACAGACCGAGAATGTTTTGCCGCCCGAAGATATGCCAACGACATGTAGTAAAGGCAGGCGATACTTGTTGGTCTTGTAGGTGGCATCCAGAAGCAGGATGTACCTATTCCTTCTAGCAAGAGCCAAACATTACTCAGGCTAGAAGTATAGGTGAGTTACCTGATGATCGTGGTTGAACTTCACACGGTGATTGATGTTGCTCTCGGCCAACTTGAAATGTAGTGCTTCGATTGGAGTTCGCCCTCGTAATTCGCGGACTCTTGCTTGACGTCTGATGTTATGTATGTCTTGGGCAATCAGTCGCACGTCGGGATCCCGTTGCTTCAATGATGTCAAGATAACCCTTTTTTGCGCCTATCACGAGATCGTGTCTTAGAATCCATTTCTTCCATCATAGGCTCGACATAGAGCGACATAGAGCAGAACACGAGCTACTGTACATGGTTACCCCTGCTTTGGAAAGTTCCTCAATGGTTTCAGGAGACTTCGAAATGTCCGGGCGTCTTGCTCCTGAATACGCAATCATATCCTCACATCCCATGTGATTATGGTTCGGATCCTTGATCTTGATGGACCAGCTGTCTAACTGCCCGTCAACCCAATTGCGCGATATGCTGACTGCCCAAGGACAGCCCAGCTTTCAGGTACTAGTTATGCGTCCCCCATCTCGTTCAGACGCGTTTCTCTATGGCACACAGTGGCCCTGATGCTTGAACATAGCCACAATTTCTCAAGCTGTTCCCGGACTCATCCTCTTTGAAGCGGCCACGCACAACAGCGTAACCTTCGGAAATAGCATGGAGTTCTACGGCCGTTTGCGCATCCTCTAGACTGCTGTAGGTAGCTTCATCGGGTGGCGCAAGAGGCATCTATAGAAATACAGCATAAGATGACGTTCATTTGCACCGTACTGCATAATCCACTGATAAAGTGAGGCTGAAACTTGTAAGAAGGCTAAATAGGAGCCTACCTTGCTGTTTCAACCTGTAGGACCACAGGCAGATGTGCTGAGGCAGAGGAAGTACAGGCGGTGCAGGTGGTGTGTTCGGTGTAGTCGGTGGTGCTCGGGGGAACGGGTGGTGAGTGGAAGAACCGTGGTTGATTCTTCCGAGTGGGTGTAGTGTACTTTATGTCCTGTATAAGACTACAGTAGCTGGGTTATCCTAGGCTAGGCTAGCATGCCCATACATGGCCATACATATAGTCTACTAGTCTACCTGAGTGACCCCCCCCCCCGGTGTGTGTGGAAGGGCGCCCACAGCCCGATAACTACTATAATATCAAGGTTTAGTAACCAAAACGCTTTAATTGGCCGAAATTTCGGTTTAGAATGACTGGCTGATGAAGCGGGCTATGATCAACCTTATCTCATTCGTTTATTCGCCATCTACGCCGTCATGCCTACCAAGAAGATCAAGCGCACTACCACGACTACCACCACGACCACCAAGACGAGCAAGTCGGTTAAGGTCTCGGCTGCGTCGAAGAAGAATCCTCTCTTCGTCTCGACCCCCAGGAACTTCCGCCGAGGCGGTGACATTCAGGTATTTTGACCCGCCTCTGAATGATCGCAATGCCTGCAGTTTTACATGAACAAAGGCAGCGATTGACGTTCACCGAACGAGTTGTATAACGAAAGGCCTCCAGCTAAAAAAGCTAGCTGTCCTCGTTGACTCTCTTCGTCACTAGAGAACAGTGTAGCGGGTCCCCCACGACCGCAATGACACAAACTTGTGGTGGCACTCGCAATGAGTTGCACCTCAAGGGTAAAGGAACGCTCCATTTGTCATGGACGAGCTCACTTGTTTCATGGCGTGGGTATTATCGATTTTATCCAGATATCTAACCTATATGTTACGTTAATTGTATTTGATTGTAGCCTAAGCGTGACTTGTCCCGCTTTGTTCGATGGCCGCGTTACGTGCGTATCCAGCGTCAACGCAAAATCCTATACCAGCGTCTGAAAGTCCCGCCATCGATTAATCAGTTCTCAAACACTCTGGACAAGAATGTTGCGACCGACCTGTTCAAATTGTTGTTGAAGTACCAACCTGAGACCAAGCACGCGAAGAAATTGCGTCTACGTAACATTGCTGCTGGCAAAGAGGAGGCTTCAGCTCCTCCTGCGGTTGTGAAGTTTGGACTGAACCACGTAACATCGCTGATCGAGAACAAAAAGGCCAAGGTCGTTGTGATTGCTCATGATGTGAACCCTATTGAGCTCGTTGTTTTTCTTCCTGCCCTATGCCGTCAATTCGACATTCCTTACTGCATTGTCAAGGGAAAAGCTCGTCTTGGTCAAGTTGTGCACCAGAAAAACGCTGCAGTTGTGGCTCTTACGCACGTGAATAAAGAAGACAAGGCCAAATTTGACTCGTTAACTCAGGTTTTCCGCGCCAAATTTAACGACAACACAGCTGCTCGTCGTACGTGGGGTGGTGGTATCATGGGCTTGAAGACTCAGAAGAAGCTGGAGCTGCGTGAAAAGGCGATCGCGGCGGAAGCTGCCAAGAAAGCGCAATACTAAGTCGTCTCCATGGTACTGGTAGTGAGACTTGTTTAAGGGCTGAATAAAACTTTAACCTCATTGTTGCGGTTACAATGTTGGGTGACATGTATCTTGTATGCACATGTAAGATTGATATAACAGACACACGTTGGAAACAATAACTATTGGTTGTGTCCTGTCGAATCTTTTATAAGTCATAACAAGAGCCCGGGAGTGGAGCCAGCAGTAAGCTAATCGTTGCAGTACATGGTGCAGCACTGCTCGAGTACCACCGATGAGAAGAATCTAGACCAGATGAACAGCGAAGAAGAGACGTACTCGATTGAGCTCTTCAATGCTTTTCCGCAAGTGTGTCAGAAGGCAAAAAGTGGCGTCCAAATGTGCCACGCAGTCTCTACTTCTGTCACAGAGCGTGCGGCTTTAGAGAGTAACTATGCACAAGCATTACTCAAGCTTGCACAGTACGAGAAGAACCTTTGCATTGCATGTCTGAGATACATCCTAGTATTGTAGCTGACATGTATTGTATTGTATTTTTTATTGATCTTGTTTCAGGAATGCCCATGCGAAAGATTGGTCGGAACAATTTACACACTGCTGGAAGATATTCCGGGAAGCTATGGAGCATCTCGCTCACGAACGATCGGCATTTGCATCCATGATGCAAACGACTATTGTACCCGGTGCCAAAGCGTTTGCCATCCAGCAAGAAAGTCAAGTCCAACGACTGATTACAGGTTGTTTTTTTCTAGCGATATTAATGGTAGTTTCTTGTCGTGATCACCTTTTAACTTTGTAGAAGGGACAAAAGTACGCTGGGCTCAAGAGCAAGTGACGTCGTCAATGAAAAAAGCACGTGAAAAGTACGATCGCAAGTGTCAAGAAACGATTGAAATGACCGCTACAATGCGAAAAAGCGACACAATGGCGTTGCCAGAGGTCGCTTCATCCGTGTCTGAGGTCTCGCCGGACGTGTCGACGTCAAAGGAACTGACAGATAAATTGGCTGCTGGGGCCGGCCAATTATTGACGAAAATGTGGGATACCACGTCAGCTTTTGGACGGAATCCATTGGAACGACAGCGCTCCAAGCTCTACAATTGTCTCGAAGACGTAATTGCTGCGGAAAAGAGTTACATTCAGAGTGTAGAGTCCACAAACGCCCAAAGTCCGATCTTTGAACAAAAAGTGTAGGAAAATCTCCATGCGTTTCAGCTGACGGAAGAGCAGCGGATCGAATACCTTCGCGACGTCTTGATGCGCATGCAAAAGGCATTTTTGGACATGTTTGCACGGTCCCAGCAGTATGTCGAGCGCATGAAAGCTAGCGCCAATCAAGTGAATGAAATAAGTAAGCAACAAGCATGTCTGGAACAGGGGCAATAAGGTCTGACAAAGTGCTGACTGTGTCTCACAGTTGATATTGAAAAGGGGTTTGAAAGTCTTGGAGGGCAAGAAGAAGTGGACGTGGATCAAGCTGACTTGTCGTTGAATCCCTTTTATCTTCGCATGACACATCTTCAACGAATGACCGACGACGGTCAGCAAGTGATTGAGACGATAAACTCGTTCCTGACCGAGCTCGTTGGGTGTGAAACTCGCTTTTTACACTCATTGCGGAAATTGCTTCGAACATACGAGAATGGTGGCCTCTCGTCGTCTTCCGAGCTTTTCGGCACGGCATTATCCACTGTTCAGAGTACCTTCGTCAATGATGAAGGTGCAACGATGGCAAATGGATGGATGACCGTGAAAGATCAAGTCAAACTGCTCGTGGAAGTGCATCAGGTACGCAACAGAATCGCATCATCCCTCTTTTGCACTGGCTTCCTCTCGATGGTTGTGTCATGTATGTAGGAATTTAAATCGTTGCTTGCTGAGCCCGTAACTCTAAGCCTCGAAACAATGAAGAGCGAGTACGAGAGCCTTCGCATCTCGACGCAGGACAACTTCGTAAAGCTTTACGCAACGCTATGCAACGAGACCGCTGGTCACAAGAAGCTGCAGCATAAACTTGAGACGAAATCGCGGGAATTGGATACGGGCTGTGGGCATTTTCTCGGTCCATGTCGATGAACGCTGCTCAAGGCCCGATGGATGTTTCTCCAGCTTTCAAACTAATAAGTACAAAGATGCGGTCGCTTAACGAAAAAGAGCGGCTAGCTGAAGCCAAACCCCGACAACTTGCAGAGGAAACTCGAGCGCTACAAATACAACTCACAGAGAGCTCGAGCGCACTTCGTCAGACGTACCAGATTTACGTTCAGGTTTGATTTTGTCGATATTGTTCATTGAGTTTGTTCCTCACTCGGTGCTGTCACGTTTTGTAGCAGATTAAAATGTTTATTTCGACCCACAAGAAGAACGAAAAGTATCGTCTCCAAGTCGGTAAGAACGCACTAAAATCATTAGCAAAAGCCATTGAACATATGCTGCGTGGCGGCATGTCCGTCGGGAACAAAGCACTCGTGGAATTCGAAAAAATCGATTCCAGCAAAGAAATTGCCGAGTTTATTCGACTGAATCGACAGCCGTATGCGCCAGACAAACAGATTGTAGTGAGTTCTCACAGAAACGAGAGTTTGAAAGAAGAAATGCGCGAGTACCTTGCGTCGCTCGACGCATCGTCGTCCATGGCGTCTGAAAATGCAGACAAGTCTCCTCAAAGTCCTACCAATCGACTGCTTTTCAGTAACGAGGTCGTGTCTGTACCAGAGAAAGCGTTACAACGTTCCAGTAGTTTACGGAAAGAAGATGATCAGGCTGCAAATGACGATGCTAGAGCCAAATGCTCATCGACCGAGTTTGTTTTCCGGTAAGGTCACACTCAGGATGCGTACAATAGGTTTTAATAACTAATTTGTGACATATACTGTATGTATTTAGTGATGAATGTTTTCAAAGTATCCAACAACTATGTTCTAGTATAAAAGAAGTGACGGAAGCAGTTCTGTCTGATCCACTGACGCCTAAGGACACAGAAGCACACAATGCTGTCAGCAAATCTTCGTCAAATGGCAAGAGGAAACGACAGGAACGGTTTGAAGACGTAGCTGCTGTGGATCCCAGTCTTACTTTAGCATCCACTGACGCTGCCGACAGTCATACTATATCAAAAGATTCCTCAGATTTGATATCGTCAAGTACGACGCCCGTCATCTCAGAAGAAGACGTGATACTTAATGAGTATGATTTGTTACTAGATGAAGAAGCTCCGTTCAGGTATAACATGTACCTTGAAATGTGTAAATGTTATACTGCTCATTGATTGACTAACGTTAATTACACTTCTTGCTCTTGGGTTAGTATCGAGACAGCATTTTCAAGCTTGTGGATTGAATCGGACACGTTCGCACGCAGCCTACTTAATGCTAGTGGTTCGATAAACATCTCGCTGCCTCCGTGGGAAAAGAAAACGATAATTTATACAGCTGTGAACAAACCCGATACGTTCGATGCGTCACGTTTGGTTCTCTTTACCCACAACAAAAAGTACATGGTTGGACCGAGTGTCATTCCCACGACTCAAACGCGACGTTATGCGTACAAACCTCACAGTCGCCTTGTTATAAGCACCACAACGCGTGTTTCCGACGTGCCATATTGTGATTATTTCCACGTGGAACATGGATGGGTCTTCAGTTCGACGGAAACACGAGGGAGGAGTTTAGTTCAGGTCGGACTTCGTATACAATGGTCCAAGAACACGTGGTTGAAGAAACAGGTAAGGTGCATAGAGCAAGTGGGGAGAAATTGCAGGATATTTGATATCAATGTCACTGTTTAGATTGAGAGCACGACTATCTCGGAAGCCAAAGATTCCGTGAAGACGTGGTTAAATGCTGCTCTCAATGCGACCAAGCCTCTCACAACTGATAGTGATGCTACAAGTATGGATCCGACGATGAGTGGTAGAGGACAAGAAAAGAGCTCTAATGTTGCTCTGACAGGTTTGCCGGCAACTTCGTCGGTTCAGTCCATGCCTGCATCAGTGGCGGAACTACCGACATTGCTTTACCCCACACTTCATAAAATTATCATTGTTTGCGCGCTGGTTTTCATCTATACAATGTATTACGTGTGTGCTGCACTGGGCAAAATGCAAGTATTAACAAGAGAATCGTTGAATCAACAGCGTCAACATAACGAAGTACTCAAGGAACTTCTGGATCATCTTAAAAGCAAAGATTTACGCAACAAATAAAAGTCAGAATAAGTTAAAAAATAATTAAAAATAAGGCACTTGATATCCGTATCCCCCCAAATTACTACCCGTATCCCCCCCAAATTACTACCCGTATCCCCCCAAATTACTATCCAATAATCCGACCGTGATCGAGTGGTTCACTACTCACTGCGGGGCCGGAAGGTCCCGGGTTCGATCCCGGGCCAAACCAAGTTGGTTGGTTTCAGAAAGTATAATGTGACGAAATCACCCAAATTACTATCCAATCCGACCGTGGTCGAGTGGTTCACTACTCTCTGCGGGACCGGAAGGTCCCGGGTTCGATCCCGGGCCAAACCAAGTTGGTTGGTTTCAGAAAGTAAAATGTGACGAAATCACCCAAATTACTATCCGTATGCCCCCCTCAATTATAGGCCTATCCCCCTCAATTACAGGCGTATCCCCCCCCAAAGTGTCGCTCCCAAGCACACCATCTTTAATATTCATAATCAGTCGCTTTTGTGGGAGCTAATTGACACGCCGTTCGTCGACATGTTTGAGCAGGAAAGCGATCAGATCCTTATCGATCGACGGTGTCATGCGCAAGCACTAGAACTCGTCAAGTTTTATTCCTTTTACAGGCCATCATTTGTTGGACACTATGAAACTCGTCCATGGAGACAAAGATCTCTTTCGTATTTCATGGCTCAATCTTGACTCTCCATTCCACATGATTAAGACGCCGCCTGCGATAGCTGGCAAAATTATTAATGGAAGTTTTTAGGGTTGACCATGGTACAACATGACCCTAAAGGTGACGTAGTGTTCCTTCAAGCGACTCACACAAGCTCATGGGCGAGCCACTTCGTGAAGCAATCAGCTACAAATCTCGAGCTGTTGCGATGGCATGGAAGAAAATAGAGATTCGACATAATTTTCGACAGGAGGGTAAGGAGATTCCGACGTGGTCTGAGAAAGATGCCATTGCTCGGGCTGCACAGACCTCACCGTCAACGATGGAACCTCCCGAGCCTGACGGATACCAGATTCTGTCGTATGGACGCACATGCTGTCGTTCAGCAATGCATTGAAGCAAGATGATTACTACGTTGAGACATACAACGCAGAACCTAAATTTCCGAAGTCACAAAACTGTTATGGCTAACGCAACGTGAACAAGAGCAAACATTTTTACACCTAGGAAGTGTTTGATCTCCATATTGCGGGACTTGAAATGAATCTTCGTCGCTTTGCTGCGGAGGCGATGGCGATTAAGCTGGCAAATAGATTGACAAATAGATAGAAACGCATCATCGAATGCAATGTATACGTTAGTGTTTTAACCTCGAGACCCCTTCGTTTTCATTCGAAAATCAACCACGACTTAGAAGCTAAACTCACTTTCGCGCTTTCTTCTTCTTTCGACGAGCACTGCTGCTCCCGCTACTGCGTCGATGGATAATGCGCCGTTCTCTCACCTTTGTTGTTTC
Source organism: Peronosclerospora sorghi (assembly GCA_026184515.1). Lineage (NCBI taxonomy): Eukaryota > Oomycota > Peronosporomycetes > Peronosporales > Peronosporaceae > Peronosclerospora > Peronosclerospora sorghi. Next base: position 29,007,145 of record CM047587.1, on the reverse strand, counting down.
ACCATTCCAGCTCTTGGCACGTGTGAGAATCAGCAGAAAAGCTGGAATTGAATTCATAGCTATTGCACTAGGAATAATGGCTGCTGCAGCAGCAACTTTTTCAGCTACTAGACCTAGCGCAGATTGAGCATAGCTTCTTGTGGAGCCTCCAACCTTAATGACGTCGTCTTGCAAGTCGTTAAACTGCACTTCGCACATTTTCGCCATTCAGGGGACAGCTTGAACCCATCATATATCACATCTAATCTTACATCTCCTTTAAGTGGAAACACTGCCACCGCATCAGTTATTCTTCCAACAAAGGCCTAAGGCGTGAATTCTTCGATTGATCCTCCGGGATGTGACCACCGTTGCATCAAAAAATTCGCGCCAATTATCAAGCAACCTTGAGCTATTCTTTCCTTCACCTAATGATACTTTGCTGGATGTGACTTTGAACAGAAACAGGAAACGGAATTGGTGCAGTCAAAGACTCGACTGGCTTTGCCATCCACGTAAAGCTGGAACTGAGCACTTTTGCCGTTAAGAGGGTCCAGCAATACGTCTGACACAGGCAATGCGGCATCGTGTAGTGCCTGCACATTATGTCTAAAACAAAAAGATTGCGCTCGGGGCAGGCACGCAATGGCGTATCCAAAAGATGCGTAATGTCTGCTTGATGTTATAATTGGTTCTCAAAAAAAATCACGAACCACGAATTAGCTGTGATATTATAGATATATTTGGAAATATTATACCCTAAAAGGAACGACTCGACGCCCAAAAGCGACTCTATTGGGGGATACGCCTATAGTTGAGGGGGGGATACGGGTAGTAGTTTGGGGGGATACGGGTAGTAATTTGGGGGGGGATACGGATATCAATTGCCAAAAATAATGGTTTTGCCAAATTTAGCTCCAAGTATTGAATCACGAAGTGAGCCCGGGACATCCCGGTCCCGATGTGAGCAGCGTACAGGATCCTTTGACTAAAGATTTGGTTGAATTCGGGATCAAGTGCATTATATGCCCCACCTCCGTACCTTATAAATTTATTGTGTAAGAGTATACTAGAGTATATTTAATACTAAATTAAGTATACTATTCTAATCATAATGAGTATTTGCTATTGCTTCTAGAAATGCATTCCGTAGTCTATTCTTATTCTTTCGACGCCAAATGAATTCCCGTAAATGAGTGTCCACTGACTTGGCTGTGCGATTTCTTTCTGCTATAGCCATCTTCATACTGTTCCACATACCTTCAATAGTACCTTCTAAGCCCTAAACCCTAAACCCTAAACCCCAATAATATATAAGGGTTTGTATAAAATATTAAAGGTTTTACATGGTGGGGCATATAAGCACTTCATCCTGAATTCGTCACAATACACTTTTGAAACCAACCTGTCGAGAGATGTAGTTTTCCATAGCGCCAGTAATCTCGAAGCAGGAGGTTCTTAAAAGTTGCTTAGATAACCAAAAATAGGAATGGATTCCCTCAGATTCAATGTTCCATCCTGATATTTTTAATTTTACCGGCCGCCGGAATATTATAAAGCCGAGCACAACGATATATGCCTACTATTTCGCATTAGTTGCTGTGGTAAGTATCGCACTGCTGGCATGCGTCAGTGAGTCATCGGATTTACCGACAATCACCTCACATAAAGCTTCCGATGTTACACAGAGCGGTAAACGGTTTGACAGGAATGAAACTCAAGTCGACAAGTAGGCCTCCCATCCGAATTGTGGTGGAGTCAAGTTCAAAATCGAACACCGTAGTGTCGAGAACCTGACCACCATCGTGCCTAGCCTTCCAAATGACGGGGGGGGGTACCCAGAGAACCTTCGCCTACGATCCGATCTGATCGTCCGATGCTAGCAGACGACCGATCATCAGCATAGGACGCCTGGTCCGATTCGTTCGTC
>CM047587.1:28993521-29005136 GCA_026184515.1 Peronosclerospora sorghi | reverse complement strand
ACCTTCTTCTTCCCGCTAGCCGATCCGTCGAAACTCAAGACCACGAGTTCCTCATCCTGATCGATGATCGGTGGCGGCAGCGAGATTGACTGTCGAGGTTGCTTCCTCGGGTCAATCGCCATCAGAGCTTCATCCACTTCAGACCGAGGGGTGATACTGGCAGCCAATGTGCCCAATATCTCCTCCTCTCCCTTGGTGCACTTGACGACCTCGAGGGACCACTGTGACAAGATCGCTGACCATCTGCCGAGCCGATCGTCCATCCCACTAGCTGATAATAGCCAGGACAATGTCGACTTTCTCGAAAGAACTTTACAGATCGGCGGACCAGTAGGTTGTAGCACACATTCAAAATTCGTAGTAAAGCTAGAACTTCCTTTTCGACGATCCCATAGTTAACTTCGTTCGGCTTCAACGTCCTGCTCGTAAAAGTGACCGGGTGGTACACTACATCATGTTCTTGCACTAGAGTGGCAGAAATGACCCACTTACTAGCATACACAATGACGATCGTCATTTTTCCGGATCGAAGTGTCTTAGAATCGGTGCCGTCGCCATCTTGGCCTTCAGCATACCGAAAGCAACCTTTGCATGCTTCATGTGGTCCTCTGCCTCCACCTGCGGAAAATCTGCAGGCAGATCAGAGTCGCAGCCCTCCCGTAAAGTTGCCCGACATCCTTCGCGCAACATATGGTAGTCTACTTCCCGGAGCTCGTACAGCACGGCCGCGTAAATCGCGAAGTCTTCAATGAAGCGGCTGTAGTAATTTAGGCTCCCTAAGAAGGACTGCATTGTCTTCAGTGATATGGGAAACGGGAGGTTGCTCAGTGACTCCAGATCCTTGGGATTGGCCTCCAGCCCACTGATCGACACCTAAATAGGCGACGTTGGACATGCCCCAAAAACTCTTCAAAGAACTGATGGACAGGTTCCAGCGAGCGCACGTCTCCAACAACCGTTCAACATTCTCGCAAAGATCGCTCCATGACGAAGCAGGGATCAGAATGTCGTCGATATATGATAACCTCCCAGAACGGACGGTCTCCTTTCCCGATCGGGTTCACCCTCTGTAAATACATCATGGTTTTCGGTGGGTTACCGATCGGTACTGATCTTGAAGTGTCCATACAATGCGTTCTCGATCAGCCTCTGGTAGATCTGGGGAGCGTTCTTCAAACCGAACGGCATACGGTTCCACTGGAACAGACCGAACGGCGTAACAAATGCAGAGATCTCGCGAGCCCGATCGGTCATCGAAACCACCCAAAATCCACTTGCCATATCCAGTGAGCAATACCATAGGGTATTTTCAAGATCTTCTAGCATATCGCTGATCAGCGGCATCGGGTACACCATAAGCTTGGTCAACCGATTTACCAACCGATAATCGATACAACCTGATGTCGACGCCGATATTCTTGATCACAATCACGATCGGTGAGGCCCACTGCGAGGTCGACGGCTTAATGATCTTGGTATCCAACAGTCCTTTAATAAGATCGGACATTTTTTCGCGGTACTGTGGCGCCACACGTCGGCATCGCTGGGCGATGGGCTTGGCATCACCCACGTCGATGTCACAGATCGCTCCGAGAGCAGCAGGGGGTAAGGCGTTGCCTTTCCCGATCATCAGATGTTTCTTTTTCCATATGATCTTCTTTAGCTGATCGATCTGGTCGGAACTGTTGACATCCCGATCACCCACTTGCAGATCGTCCAAGGTGACTTCGGGCGGATCAGCAGACACTTCAGGGAGGACTGCCATCTGTCTCTCCAGCTCCTGAATATATTGATCCCCTCCCTCATGGATACAAACTTGATCGTCTTCCGGGGCAATATCACCCAAACCGTCCTTCTCGGTTGAACACTGCTGTTCCCGATCGGCGGGCTGCCTTTTAACTACATCGATCTGCTTAGGCGCGCCATCGTGGTCCGCCCCAACAATGCCATGTTTCCCTTTTTCTATTCCCGGCTCCGCTGTCGCCTGTTCTTGTGTCGCCACCACGTTGACGAACCTTGGCTCATCTGCTTGATGGTCCACCGTGTCCGGCGACTGCGGTGCCTTTCTTCGAACTAACATCTTCTTTGGGGTTACATAGATGGGTCGTTCCACCATAGGTGAGGTATCTTCTTCCATCGATCCATCATCGCTGATCATCTCGGTGGTCGCTTGGTATGCCAAGTTCTGCCACTCAACATACCGTCTAGATCCGATCGAGACGAACCCCGCCTTTCTTGGCACCTTCCCTTCCGCCAGCCACATGCCAACAATAGTATTGTTGTCGAGCGTAAGCGGATTGTCACCGATATTAGTGACTCGGACAAAATCAAATCGGCCGGCGCTCTTCACAAAGGTTGGCACCCACCGATCGCCCCTGGTCACCCACAACTTCCTTGATCGAAAACCTTTGTCGACCGGGGTATCAGCGGATTGGCCGACTGGAATGGTGACATCTTGGTCCCACCTGACCAGATCGGTGTGCGACCCGTATAGGGGCCGCCGACCAGCTAACTGGATCTGGACCTCATCCGGGAGTGTAAGAACCCCATGAGACAAATCCAGTCGAATACCCGCCGGCACCATGAAATCCATGCCTAACAGGGCATCCTGACCGGCCAGCTTGCCGACCCAAGCGCTGAAGAAGTAGACCAACGAACCCGATAGGGTGATCTTCACGCGCGTCCTTCCTTTGGTCATGTAAGTTTTCATCGATTCCGACGCATTCTTGTCTCTGGGTGTCGTCTATACGACATCCGACCTTACGAGCAAAGGCGGAGTCGATAATTGAGACTTCGGCCCCAGAGTCGAACAACATCGTTGCCTTCTGGTTGTTTATCTTACCACAGGCTTTCGCCTGCTTGAACCATTTGTCGGGCGCATGATACTTCCAGTATCCGCGAGACTCCCCAGGCAGCAGATCCAGCTGCATGACCACCTTCGATCGGGAATATTCATCGGTCGTGAGATTGTAGACAGGATGATCCCGATCGACGCAATTGAGAATGGAACATGTATTGTCGGTTTTATTCTCCGTGCCGACATATGAATAGATGCCAAACGTAGATCGCTCGGCTCGATCCAGATTCCAACCTGGCGAGCGTTCTAGTTTAACATCCTCTCAACGTCAGGTGGAAGCATCCCCGCGTGCTTGCCCGGCACATACCACTTGCGCATCAGATTGAAGAACTCTTCGATCTTGCACTGGCCGGCCTCGTGGATCTCTCCACATGACTTGCACACGAAGAGGCAGTGATCGGTGGGGTGGCCGCGTCTTTCGCACTTCTTGCAGATTAACTTCTTCCAGCAGTCCCGATCATCGTGCTTACTTGACCCGCAGTGAGAACACTTCTTGCGAGGTCGTTCCGGATCGGACTTGTTCCCACTCCTTCCCTTCCGATCTGCCTGGTTAGGCGTCGATCTGGTTCTTGGGGCAGGTTCCGTGACGAAGATGTGGCGATATTGGTCCTCGTCTGACTCCCGACTGGACTGGCCGCTACTTTCTTCTTCCGATCCAGTGCTGTCTTCAGTCGCGATCGCCTTAACAGCACGAGCCGATCTGGTCAGGGGCCTCTTCACCGGATCGGTCTGGGTCTTAGATCTGTAGCGACCCGATCCAACGGCGACCTTCGCCCTCATGCTGCGTGAGTGTTGCAACGTCCGCAACGTTTGCTCCGATTCCCCCACATCTTTGAGGCGCAGCAGAGTGAGCTGATCTGCCAGCTCTTGGTCATCAAGGGTACTGATATAGTGACCCACGTGCTCCATAGCGGCACCGGTCGGCGGGTTGCCTTCCTTGATCACTATCCCGGCGCGAATTGCAGCCACTTTCAAACGGTGCAAGTACTCAATCGGCGTCTCGTCGCCCCGCTTCTGCATATGATGGTATTTGCGGGCGGTAGAGAATCCGGAGTTGCAGTACTGCCCCTCAAATTCTGAACATAGCAAATCCCAGTCAGATCGGACATCCCGACTCAACTGTTGGATCCAGTTCGCAGCCGGTCCTTTCAGCAGATCCCTGAAGATCAGACACCGTTCCTTTTTTGGTGTATGATACCGTAAGAAAGCAGACTTGACCCGACCAAACCACGATCTGTCTTGCTCCTCGTCGACGTCCTTGCCAGTGAAATCCTTGAGATCAGTGGTCGCAGTCATGCGAATGCGTGGGATCGTAGTAGATCCGAAATCAAAGGCGGTCGTAGAGTCTAGGTTAGTCCTGCGCGTTTTGCGCACACCTGCCCCGTCTGACCCATAGTGGTCATCCGGATCGCCGATCGACTCCATGTCGAAATCGCTGTTTTTGATTGATCGGCGCGGTCGGGCTGGCTGCGGCTTGCGCCTTACTCAGCCAGCTGGTCTGTCACCTCGGGTAGCCTTATCCGTTGATGTCACTGGATCCATATCAACATCCCGGCAAGTATTGACATTTTGCCGGGCAGATCGGTCCTGGGCATGCGGGCACGGAGGCGATCGGCATCGTTCTCCCATGAAACGCTCCATCATTGTCTCAAACATGGCTTGGACGTTAGCTTGGGTCATGGGCAACGTGTTGGAATCCTCCTTTGGAGGCACTGAAACCTGTGGGGGCTCCTGGGGCCCCGACCGGCATGCAGCCCCATGCTTCCGCACGTCCTCTTTATGCTCCCATGGGGGTATGATCCGCCCCCATGGTCATCCGCTCAACACCGACCTCCAACTCCGATGAGCTATTAGATGCATGTGGAGACTGATACAGCGATTTATCATCGGAACACACATCATCGTGTGCTGCCGTGGCCTCAGAGACCTTCAATGCCACGGTGGGAGTTGGGCGGCAAACCGCCCCCACCAACGGCACCAAATAATCATGTAGGGTTGACATCGACATCTCCAAGTGTCCAGATCAAACAGCTTATGTACGTTGGAGAGGTTTTGCACTTTTATGCCGACCTCAGCCAGCATCGCCAGCAGGTTCTTCACCAATAGAAACGACCGATCGCTTTGGATCGGCTTGGTGAATGGGTCCGAGAAGGCGATCGGGGATCTGGGGGTTAAGATCTGTATGACCTGGTCTTCACGAATAAATCGCTTTAACTCGTAGATGTAATACATCCTGGTCAGGTCTTCTTCCTTGATAACCCCATCCCCGACCTGCGACTTTTCTTCCAAGTCATCTTGATCGGGTGGCATTCCGAGCCTCTGCTTGGGAACCTTGGGAAAGTGGGTCTGATCGTTCCGATCAGCCTCCAAGTCGTTTTCATCTTTGATTTTTTCATCAAATCGTTCATTAAAATGCATAGGATCAGGACTTTTGACCTGATCCTTTCCGGAACTATAGCAAGACTTGCTATAGTCCCGATCGGCTCCCGTGGGAGCCTTATGGGGAGGAAAAAAACTTATTAATACCGATCTGGTCCTCCACTCGGCCAGATCGGACATCACCATCCTTATCGTCAACGAGACATAAGGCGATAGCCGTTCCTTATGTCCTCTCCTGAACTATTCCACATTTAATTCGTTGTAATCAATCCTTGACGAGATATCATCTCGGTGATATCCGTGATCACCAAGTGATCCGGGCACGCGCACCATTGTGGTGGAGTCAAGTTCAAAATCGAACACCGTAGTGTCGAGAACCTGACCACCATCGTGCCCAGCCTTCCAACTGACGGGGGGGGGGTACCCCGTGAACCTTCGCCTACGATCCGATCTGATCGTCCGCTGCTAGCAGACGACCGATCATCAGCATAGGACGCCTGGTCCGATTTCTTCGTCTCCATCTCACCTTGTGTACCCGATGGAATGGGCTGGTTACACACTTGGTGGATCGTCGCTGTAAATTGATTCGGGTCTTAAACGCGAGACCGTGCTGGGTAGTGTACCCTGGGCGGAACTCTTCACCCTGGGTACGGGCAGACCAATTATACTCAGAGTAAATGTATTTCAAAGGGCATATCGCTTCACTGATCGTAGAGCCCAACCAATGCGAGAATAAAAGACCAATATTCCAATATGGAGATTCAACGAAAACGTGACAAACTCCACAAACGATATCTCCACGTAACAATCCAAAACTTGTTTACACGTTCCAAACGTGCGTGAATTGGGCTTGCGAAGCCGACTAATGCGTACTCCCGTCGAGGGACTTCCGGCGGGCCAAGTGCGTCTGTAACGCGTCCCGGCCGGGTATAATGAGCTAGAGGGGATTACTCGACCTTCTGCTACCAAACACTCCGCGGCGTGCAGAGGCGACCAACGTACCTAGCCAAGCTTCTAACTACTTCCTTGTTGTGAGTTAAAAGGCCAAAAAATAACTAACCAATCCTATCTCCCTACGGTCTCCAATATGTACAAACATGAAAAATGTAAGTACACGCAATATCATGTGACTTACCAAAATCTGTGTTCTTGACACTTCTCGCACACGATAGGCTTAAAAGCCTCCTTGATTTTCACCAATCCGATCGACGATAAGCTGAACGGCGTGCCGCTGACACAAAGTGACTGAAATTCTTGAGTCCGCTTCACCACAGAATCACTTAATCACTAATCCTGCTCTGATAATTGATTAGGATTCATTTGGTCAGGTGTGATTTGTGATTAGGATAAGGTTGATTCGGATCATTATGCATAACACCTAATAGTGAACAAAGGCAAAGGTCTAGCACGGAGGAGCATAACACGTCAAATTTAATTTTTGGGAAGCATATGTATTTCCTTGGGTTGTCTATAGAAGGAAAGAAAAAAAAGAACAAAAATTACAACAACACCTAAATGGATTCATACAAGTCTACTGTAATTCAAGGACGCCCTGGCAGCGATAAAATTCCTTGAGGCGAACATGTGCCACAGCTGATAAAGCTGAAAGACAACTGCGATTCCATCGCAGGACACGTCGCCCAGATGAGAACAAACGCTCGGATGGTGCGCTGGTCACAGGGATAGATAGAACATTTCTTGCCATACCTGAAAGGGTGGGAAACTGGATGTGGTTCACTCTCCACCAGGAAAGCGGATACGCGTTTTCTGGGACACCTCGCAGTGAGAAGTATCGGTTGACCTCCTCCTCCACGTCAGTTGTTGTTGTGGCATCCTCCTCATCCCCTTTCCAGGCAAACAACTTCTCCTTCAGCGTTGCTATTGTTGGAAGTGCACTAGCGGTGCACAGCACTTCAAGGTATCGACGCCAGAGTAGTAGCCCACGGTAGGGCATATCGAATGTTCTAGAAGGAATAGTTAGTACAGTAGGTGGTAGGAGAGTCAGATGGAGGGAGTTCTCACTTCGAGATTGAAATATCCACTGACGAGGCCCCCGGCGGGGGGCCGAAACGCGTCTGGCACGCGTTCAATCAAGAAGTCATTACATGTGTTCACTTACGTTTTCCTACGGATATGTGGGTGTTTTGCTCTGCGTTGGTCTCCTCAATGTTCTCTGCTACAGATTGACGCTGGTAAGCACGGCCGGCATCCAGGAATCTATCCTTGATGTTGTAGCTTCTAAAATAACCGTATCGCTGGACGCTTACTGTCCAATCCAGTTCCGATTGGAACCACATGATATTGAATCGTGGATCAAGTATAGTCGCCCAGTAGTTCACATCCACATTTTTGTGGTGGAGTCCAGTTCAAAATCGAACACCGAAGTGTCCGGAACTGAACCACCATCGTGCCCAGCCGACCAATTAACGGAGGGGGTACTCCGCGGACCTTTGCCTGGGTGCCGATCAGGTGATCGATCGGCACTGCAGGACGCCAAGTCCGATTCATCACGCCTCTCAACTTGTGTACCCATTGGTATGGGTGGCTACACACTCGGTGGACTGTTGCTTAGTGGAGACTTTAGAGAAGATCGATATGGATGTACCAATTCTGGGGTACTGATCCAAAATTCCAACGAAAGATAATGCGAAATAGCCGATCGGCAAACGAAGCGGAAATCTTCACTCCGAATGCGGTTAAATATGGCACTTGACCGCCCGAGGCAGTGAGTAATCCAGCCAATAGTAAATCCTGGCACTTTATTGCAGAGCAATGTGTAATCCAGCCAATAAATGTTTCTGGCACTTGACCGCAGATCGCGATGAGTAACCCAGCCAAAAAATAACCCGCCTCCCTTGAGCGGGGCCGAACCTAAGTTGTGAGTGAACGTAACGAGTGCTCCCTGTCGTGGGGCTTCCGGTGGAGCTCTGTTCTGGCCGGGCTTATAAGCGTGAGGGTACCATGTTAACCCTCTGCTCCCAATGACTCAGATCGGAGCCACTGGCGACTTACTCAACCCGATGTAATGCGAACACTATATTTAATACCCAATAAAAATCAAATATGTAAACTATATGTAAACCGTGTGCCTTACCTCAAATCCACGTACAGAACACTCCAAGCACACGATTGGCCCAAAATACCCCGTCATTTCAGCCAACCCGATCGATCTGCCTTGAAAACTGGTACACTGGTACAAACTGGTCCATAAATTTCACTTGCACGTCTCCACATTTGCGGCGTAGCGGTGGTACTTCTGTAGCTTATCGATCATCTTCAGAGCCACCTTCTGGAGCTGTGCAGCATCGTACTGGTCCTGAAACTGATTATCAAAAGAAGATCATTAGTGAAAAATTCAATGAATGCAACAGCTAAAGCAGAAACATGCCTGCACAAGCTTAGATAGGATGGATCAGACTGGCAGAACAATGCAGAGTGTAGGTATTTGTCACCACAGACCATGTCCGTAGCTGCATTGAATGGATCTAGAAAGTCACACAATTGAGGAATTTCATCCCAATCGTTCTCGGATATGGCATACTTGCTAAAGTCAGATGCTTTCATGAGCTGCTTCAAGCTTTATCTATGTATAGAAAGGTAGGTAAGCATATCATACATTTCAGTTACGTCAAATCCAACTGCTTACTTTACGTCAAGGGCTCTTTTGAAGATTGCATGCGTTGAGTTTCATCGTGTCGAAACATCTTTAATCTTTGTATGCACTTGCGCCGATGGCTGATGCAGGTGCACAAGTGACCGTAAGTAGTCTCAACGCTGAGAACTGGAGTTGATCCTGTTTTCCAGCTCTTTGATCTCCCTGTAAACTGTGTTTAAGCTGACACTAGTCATATCTGGTTCAGATTCCATAGCCATGATACTGCAGTAGATGCACGTTAAAATGGATAACAGAGGCAACAATCTGCTTGAATTGGACAACTTGGACATACCCCATGGGATTATCTTCTTTTTACTCCTCCCATATCGCTCTAAGCCCTACAATTCTGCATGATTGTGGCCTCCAAATGCCATAATTCCCTCTCTGGCAACCAAATTGATGACATGGGCAGCGTAACGGTTCACCATGGAGCGTGCATCGAAGTCCACCTCATCCCTTGCCGCAAATGCTCAAAACAGTGAAAATTGATTAGCGCCATTTTCGTAAAGCGGACTTTTTATTAGGCTAAAATAGGGCCTAATGTTGGACATTTTATTAGGCCCATAGGGGGCCTAATATTATGACTAATATTAGGACCTAAATTAGGGGCCTGATAGTGGACGCAGATAGTGGATACAGTAGTACATAATTAGGTACCGCCATGTGTACCACGGTGGGTACAGTAGTACGTACCACCGTGGTGTACATAGACAGGATATAGAAGGGACAAGGAAGATGTGCTGATTACTTACAGGTACGCGGAGGACACCAGCGAACAAACAAGGAACAAGCGGAAAAAATCAGGTCGACTGATGGACGGAAGTCGTTTCGAATGGACGATGCGGATTGGTTGAAAGTAGGAACAGGGTAGATCTAAGGGTTCAATTGCTAATATAGTTCTCCTTTTGCGTACGATCGCGCTGATCGTTTTTTTGGAAGGCACCTTTGCGCCCCCACCTTATTGAAACCTCTACGTCCCGGGCGGGAGCACTAAGTGCGTTTTTGGCCCACCGGTTGGCGTAGAGTGTGAGAACTCACCCCGCAACTCCGCCCGCAGTGTCTGTGTAACGGGGTTACATTCGGATAACACTGAGTGTTGGTGTACATTGGTACACCACGGTTGAGGCTAGTATTGGTCGGGTTGAAAGGTTTCGAACCTGTGGTTATTTTAACCAATCAGGGCATGGGCCCTTGGTGTGGTGGTGTCAGCCATCCACGTGTCAGTACACAGGTGTATACACTACATTTTAGCTAGGGATGAATTAGGAATATTCTACTTAGTGTTACACATAGTTTATATTAGTTTAAATAATTACATATTAAATACATATTCAGTTTACTTTCCACTCCGTAGTAAAGACGCACGACCTCGACCCGTCGTGTGTGTAGTGAGTGCCGTAGCGTAAGGGGAGCCCTACCCTTAGCTACACCCTTTGTAAGGGAGCCTTGCCGTTAAGGCACTAGTACAGGCTAGAGTAAAATAACCCGGGAATCTTGGCCCCGAGTAGGAGAGCTCTCTCCTACTAAGCTCTTTATAAGAGCGTATCGGCTAAGTAGCGGTAGATACCACTTTAAGGAAGAGTCTTCCTCTGTGCGCTAGCCGCACCGTGCGTATACGCACCGGCTACATCTGGTAGCACTTGTAGTCAATCCAACACCTGTGTTGGTAGACTAGGCATCCTCTGCAAAGGATGAATCAGGACGATTGGGACAGTTTGACCCTCGTCCAACAGGAAGCCTTCAAAAGGCTGTTACCCTTAACGGGGGAAGAAAGTATGAAGATCTTAGTGGAGCAGGGCCTTGAGGCCGTAAAGGCAAGGGTGAATGCCCTCATCGCTCATGAGGCGAGTTGTAGTGGAGGTAGTTCCACGGGGGTGCGACCCCCATTATCGTTTAAGATAAAGGAGTTCACCGGAGAGAAGGGTGGAAACCTTTATGTTTGGTTGAGAGAGGTCGAAACGGCCTTCGCCACAGCGAACATGACCGCTGATCACTTGCAAGTGGGACTTGCATTGACCCATCTTACGGGCAAAGCCCGTACATGGGCGTTTACATGCTCGGAATCAGTCAAGGACGTGTTTCCAACATGGAAGGTCCTTAAGCAGAAGCTTATGGACATGTACGCAACGCCAGAACTGGTTTTCCAGAATCAACTGGCGTTACTTAGGTGCCGTCAAGGCACCAAGGACCTGGAGGTTTATATCCAGGAGCTTAAGACCCAGTTGGCAGGGATGTACGCGAAAGCGTACTCGGACGATGTGTCCATCCCCGTCTTCATGGGAGGTCTGAGAGAAGGGCCAGCACATTCGGAATTGTTCCGATGCCGACCAGAATCCCGGGAAGATGCATTCAAGATGGCGTTCAACGCCGACAGGAACTTCCGTTCCTCTATGGTGGGTCCCGAACCCATGGACCTTAGTCAGGTATAAGCGAAAGAGAAACCTTCCGCTAGGAGTCACTCAGACTCCTTTTCGCAGAGCTTCGAGTCGGAGCTCCTTGCAATGCTGCAGCGGAATGGGCCTCTGATATGCTTCCTGTGTGGAAGCACGGATCATCTGCGGAAGAGATGTCCGAAAAATACCCAGCGAGACACTCGCTATAAGGGGCCGAGGGCGGGTAAAAAGCCCTCGCGCAAGCCGTCGGGAAACAACGGCTCCCAGTAGGTGCGGGGCGCCCTACTGGGGGATCCCTCAGTGCTGTTAAGCCCCATGGTAGGGGACGACA
>CM047587.1:28974930-28987494 GCA_026184515.1 Peronosclerospora sorghi | reverse complement strand
GGGGGGCGTTGTTTAAGGTTCTGGGTACCAAGCTCCTCATGTCCACCGCGGATCATCCACAGACGGACGGACAAACTGAACGCGTTAAACGCGTTGTACAAGACATTCTCCAGAGTTTATGTCCGGATTCTCCAAAGAGTTGGAGTGAGATGCTTCCGATGGTTGAATTTGCTATCAACAATTTGGTACATGCATCTACGGGGTTTACCCCGTTTTATGTGAACGGATTAGTGAATCCGAGGGCTCCGTTGACGCCACGTGTGTGTGGCCCAGGGCTTGAGGGGGGAGGATTCCCTGATGTCAGCCCTGTATCTGTGCGAAAGCACATCGATAAGTTTTTATCGACGCGCCTTAGTGTCTTACGACACGTCTGCGATGCCATGGCGGAAAGCCAAGACAAGCAGAAGGAGCAAGCCGACCGCAAGGGGCGGAGTAACGAAAAAGTGTACAAAGCAGGAGAAATGGTTTTATTAAACGCTAAAAACCTTCCTACACATGCAGTTTCTAACGTGTTACGAAACAAACTGCGCCCCAGGTTTGTGGGGCCATTTAAGGTACTAGCCCGAAAGGGCTTATCGTATACCTTGGACATCCCGAAGGTGGTGCGTACGCATCCAACCTTCTACGTGGGTATGCTTAAGACATACCAGAACCCGGAGGAGGGTCCCCTCTTGGAGAAGGTTGGGAAAGCGCATAGCCGTAAGGCACGGCAGGGCGGAGTGATAACATCTCCGTCAGGATCGAAAAGCGACCACGGAGCTCCGCAACGGAAGCTTTCAAGACGGCGAAAGCCGTCAAGGGACGACTCGAGAGAGTCAAGCCGCCTCTCGATGCGGTCAGTCGTACCCACATCATCGTGGAGTCCATCCTCGACTTCCAGGATGCGACGGATGTGTCGATCACAGCGTGCTTGAACCTCACGTCGCAATTGAGCGACCTCCTCCTCCAATTCTCGATTCGGAAGGTATTCCACATTACCATGGGGAGCGTCTGATGGCGCGACGCCATCATCGGGGTGAAACCCAGTATCTGGGGAAGTGGAAAGGTTATGAACATTCACAGAGTTCGTGGGAGTCCGAGACTCCCCTGCGGCAGGATTGCCAAGACGTCGTTGACGCTTTCGAGCGGGAGAATCCCGCTGCGATTCGACGACATAAGTTGCGGAAGAATCCCCTTCACTCCCAGTAGTTGGGAAATCGCTGGAGGCAGATGCGGCGCTCGCACTGTTTTCTGGCACCGCGTTGGGGGCAGGGGCGCTGGCATAGCGCGTTCGATAAGGGGCACGAAATTTCCTCATCGCTTTGGCTCTGGCAAACGCCAGGCGCAACTCCGAACGTCACGGGAGGAATAGCTGTTGTGCAGCTCCGTAAAGCTAGGGTACGTTTCTCCCCTTCCGCGCAAGCGCGGAACTTTTGTTCTGCCTCTTCGGCATTCTCTCCTTTTAGGAGAAGGAAGGGAACCTCGCGGAGGTTCTCAACATGGACACCCTGTGCCTGTTTCTCGAGGCGCTCTCAGTATGAGGCGCCAGTGAACTACTTCTGCGTGAGCAGTTTTTCCCGGAGTTTTTTCCGGCGTGCGTATTGAAGCGGTTGTTCAGTCTTAGGGACAGGGAAGGCTAAACCGTTATTTACCTCATTTTTAGCCCACTTTTGGGGGTCACGAGGACCGCAAAATTATATGCCGCCCGTGACGGGCGTTTGGGGGCGCGTAACGCAGCCTTTTGTGCCTGTGAGGCAAACACTGACTCTTGAGCCGCGTCCAATTCAATGATAATAATCGCCTTCGGCGATTCGGATTTGTCATCCGAGGTTGGTAATGGTGGCGCGCTAGTTAGCGCATTTTCCCCACGTGTGGAGAAAGCATTAGGCTGCCGACATCGCCGTTCGGCGTTGTCGGAGTGGTCATCCTTAGGGAGCTATCCCCAAGGGCACCCTCCTCCGAGATATCGGAGTGAGAATAGTCGACATCCTCTTCTCGAGGAGAATCTTCACCACCACTAAAGGTGTTGATTGGAGGTTAGAGCTCTGGTAGCTGGAGTTCCCAACTATAATTGATTATTGCGTAGCAATAGTCTTGATGGGGAGGATGTAACGGGATTACATTGAGTTACGTTGGTGTACGTAAATACACAACGGTTGAGGTCAAGTATTGACCGGTCCGAAAGGTTTGGACCTACTGGTTGTTTTAACCAATCAGGGCGAGAGCCCTTAATGAAGGCGTGGCAGCAGCCACGTGTTGGTTCACAGGTGGTGTACATTACATTTCGGCTAGGTACGAATTGAGTATGTTTTTCTTAGTATTACATAGTAGGTTACATTAGTTTATTAATTTAGGCTAATTACATATTAAATAAAAATCAGTTTCCAATTAACACTAAACCCAGCTAGACGCTCGATCTCAAGGGTCGAGCGTGCTGTGGGTGTTGTAGCAGAAGAGTACCTCCCCTAGCTACTCCCTACTAGGGGAAGACGTTAAGATTAAACGTTAGCATACGCTAAAAGGAATCTGGGGAAATCTTGGCCCCGAGCGAGAGAGTAATCTCACGCTAAGCCCTTTTATTAGGGCGTATCGGCTAAGTAGCGGCGTATCGCCGCTTAAGGAATGTCTTCCTCTGTGTGCTAGCCGCACCGTGCCTTTACGCACCGGCTACAGCCTTCGCCGTACCGCAACTAGGCCATAGTGGAGGCGGAGATCGACATATTGTTTGCGGTTGCTTTGACATCGAAACAATCGAAAGTTAATAGGAACAATCTTAGCTCCGATAGAAGCGCGAGGTGGGGTATTTTTAGAGTGTCAGCGCCACGCAGTCAACGGAAGGTTCAGTCCGCTGTCGGTAATCAACAGAGGAGACCTCCTTTTTGTTAAAAAGTATGAGCACTGCACACACTGACGAGAAATTTTCCCGCATGGGCTATCGTTCTCACCTATCAGATGTCAGTATGTGAATATGGGTAGGTGAGAACAATAGCCTATGCGGGAAAATTTCTCGTCAGTGTGTGCAGTTTATTGTAAAACGCTACATGACCGTAAAGGTTAAGCAGAATGGGACAGATGTCACCATGCGTGCATTTTTTGATACCGGCGCATCAAAACAACTCTGTGATAGCACAAAGCATAGCATCGTTAAATTTTGTGGAAAAGAAGACACGTTGTCAGTTTGGTTAGCAACATGTATGAATGTGACTATACTAAAGGCGTGATACGCACACGCGTTGAAGTGGACGACTGTCGTTCGAGGATGTATTCATAGTTCTCAAATTTGATGACAAGCTCGATGCTACATTGAGCTTCCCAGGATGTACAAGCATAAAGCGGCAATCAACTGGGATATAATATCGACTGCGTGCGGCAATGCCACAGGAACTGATCATCTAGTGAGCAATTCCGCAATAAACACTTGTACCGACAGTCAGCTGTTGGGTAGCGATGGCACCACCGATAATTTCAACGGAAGTACATTGGATGACAATAGTCCATTGGAACTTGACCGCACATGATCAGATCAGCTGCGTGAGGAGAAGTAGCGAAAACGGTTGATAAAGATAGCTATGTTGGAGTAATCACGACAGACGACGGTCTTCAGAGGAAGACGCAGCGATAGCCACCGTTAAGATCCTAAGGCCACTATGAGGCAAATTAACACTGTGGCAGTTAGTGGTCACCTTGAAGAAACTAATACCGTGGTAGGAAGTTGCTTCGAGAAGATGGTAACGTTGCAACGGAAGGCTGTGGTAAGATGAGGAAGAAAAAGGTCAAATCATCTCAACTGACTTGACTTATGGATCACGCCGGGATGTCCAACGTCTTAACGCAAACAGCGACCGGATTAGCTACCCCGTCTTTAATACTCAGTAATACCCCGAAATTGGGCTTAACCCCGTCTTAATACTCAGTAATCCCCCGAAATTGGGTTTGGAGGTGATGGGTCTTACAAATAAGAGCTCCAAAAAGTTCTTACAGAACGTACATGACGGTCAGATCGAACATATCTGTATTATAGTTGCAAATGATGAAAACGTGAATACACAACAAATACTCAAGCAACATCACATTTGCGATAATAAACCAAAGTTCACTCGCTTTTAGCGTAGAGCTGGGAGTAGCTTAAAGGTACATACCCTTATTTTTATGTGCTTTGGGAATACGCTGACGTACTCCCAGAAAAAAGTTCTATGCGATCTCCCGAAAGAAAAGGGACTCGACAAGAGATAGATCTCGTGCCAGACCCGAAGTATTGCGTCACCCGTCAATGATGTTCTTCGAAGCTCGCCGTAAAAGCCTGTCATGTGCGGGGGAAACCTAAACGCACACCAGCCCCAAATTCTGTGTGAAGAAATTGACAGGAGATTGGTGAATCCTTCATGCTTGTAATAACCTGAATGCAGCAACGTTACCGGCTGAACTCTGATAATAAATGGAAGATGTCTCCTTTAACATCTGTGCATATTCGAATACTTGTCTTCTTTTATCATCTAAGCGTATTTGCATACTCGTCGGCCTGTCGCCGATGATCCTGTCTTGTATGGTCGTACTTCGCCATTAAGTTTGTAACATGTTAACTGTTATACTAGATAAATGTTCAGATGTTAGCCATTATCTGTTAGAGCTGTAGAAGGATCGAGAAACTTCTAGAAGAAATGCTTACCGACATCCAAGAAGCCGTAAACCTTCCAGCTGTTTCTCTACAACAGGATTGGAAGCTGAAGAACACGTGGACCAATACGAATGCATGTTTTAGATACGTAGCAGTTTACTAGTGCATAAGCGGTAGATAGGTAAAACAAAAATACGATCACTTTCCAATCTGCCGCCTACCTTACAAAGATTGGTCCTAATGGCAAAGTAAGACCATGCAAGACATAATTCGAGTCAGGAGTGATTTATTATGTTATCCACTACAAGCGCTTCGCTTCCACCCACCGCTTTGGAAATCTAATGGTCGTTTTCCAACTCCTTTTCCGATTCTTCTTGGTAGTGAAAAATTCTATTGCTTATGCAGTAGTAACCCTTGAACTGAACGCACTAAGCATCTTGTTAATGACGTGATTCAGCGTCGGCATTTCGGTCCACCAAGAATTCACTTGTTTATTGAAATAATGTTTGTTTCTCCGCCAAGACGATGACCAAGTAGATCCATCTTTATATCTTCTATCATAAAAACACATGCTGTTTCAGCCATTAGTAACCTTAAGAACTTCTTACCCCATTCTTTAAAATGAATACGAGGCCTGATGAACTTATTTTCCGTCAAAAGTCGTTTATCGTGATCCGGGCTCGCTTCGGATCTTTTTCTGATCTAATCGTGTATTGAATCCTGACCTTTCTATGTCCACATTACCCATTGAGCCTCAAGCCTGTTCATAATTAATTTTTACTTCGTGCTCCTTTTTTTACTTGGAATTTCATAGACCATAGTTGCGTGAGTCAAAGGTTTTATTCAAGCCTATTTTTTTGTTCCAGGTGTAGCAAGTCCGCAGAGCGGGCTCCCATGTTCAGGTCAACTTGCAGAGTAACATTACAGTTCCTAGCCTACGGGCTGTCTAGACCTGACTACACGTGGAGATCCACAGTACTATAGAGTAAGTATATCATGTGAAGTTAAACACGATAACTTAATTTCATAACTTGAATTTTGTATACCGGCAATTTCACTGAATTTTATATTCAAAAGTCACCAACATTCTCTCTACCTTGACAATATTTTGCTTGTTCACTGGACTTGGTCGTTAAGATCCCTCGTGTCAGGTCGTGGGGTAAATGCTAAGCCTATCCTTTGAAGGTGCTATTGTGGCGTACTCCAACTATGACGTCAGACTATGACGCTACGACCGTGGCGTACGGGATAACCTATTCGCACATGATGTTTTTTCTAACGGCACATGATTGAGTAAACATCATGTGCGAATAGGTTATCCCTTTATATTATAGAAGTAGATGGCGCAATTACGACGCGCTTCAGGTACACAACTCTAAGTGTGCACGGCTTCTTTCGTATTGATATTTGAATCTTGTAATAGCAAACGGCAACCTAGAAAAGGTAATTGAGTTGCAGAGCGACTGGGCTTTCCAGAACAAGAAAGGTGAGTCCGGTATGACAGATACATCAATTTCAATGGTTTTTATTAACATAACAACTATTGAGTTCGATAGTGCTGCACGTGGCTGTGGCTGAAGATCAACTGGAACTTGTGCGATATCTCGTGGCAAATGGGGCTATGCTCAAACTCCAAGAGAAGAAGCATCGCTTTACGCCACTTATGCTAGCTCTGGCTCAGCAACCTCCGAGTTTTGTTGAAGAAATCTTTCAAACTCTTTTGAAAGGTAAACCAGACTTAAATGTACAAGACTCGTCTGGCCAGACGTTTCTGCATTTGGCAACAGGTTTGTTAGGCAATACTTTTCAGTAATTAAAGCATTGAAAAGTTATTTCGGACTGCTGCGAATGACTCAGAGTATGAGGAAGAAACGGTGTTAAAGTTGCTGTTGAAAGCCAAAGCGAACGAAAAAAAAATGCAGTGGACATGAAGAAAATGACCGCATTGCATATCGCAGTTGGAAAAGGGAATTTAGAAATCGTCAGCTATTGATTGAAACGGGTCGAGCCAACTTCAATGCCGTTGATGTAGCCGGTGCGTATACGCACGGTGCGGCTATCGCACAGAGGAAGACTCTTCCTTAAAGCGGTGCCTACCGCTACTTAGCCGATACGCCCTTGTAAAGGGCTTAGTAGGAGAGTTATCCTACTCGGGGCCAAGATTCCCGGGTTGGTTTACTAATTAGCCTTAACGGCTGTGTTCCCTTGACGGGATGTAAGTAAAGGGACGTCCCCCTCTTACCTACGACACTCACTGCACGCGCGACCGGTCGAGGTCGCGCGACTGCACTTTAGAGTGAAATGTAAACTGAATATATTTAATATGTAATTGGCCTAAATTAATTTAAACTAATATAAACTATATGTAATACTAAGTAGAATATTCCAAAATCGTACCTAGCTAAAATGTAGTGTACACACCTGTGTACCGACACGTGGATGGCTGACACACCACCACGCCAAGGGCCCCTGCCCTGATTGGTTAAAATAACCAAAGGTTCGAAACCTTTCAAACCGGTCAAAACTGACCTCAACCGTAGTGTACTCATGTACACCAACATTACATGTAACTCGAATGTAACCCCGTTACATCCTCCCCCATCAGATTTTGATTTTTGCTTACGCAAAAATCAAAATCTTGTTTGGGAAGTCCAACGCCAGTACCTCGGGCCTTCCATATGTACACCTCTAGTGGTACTATGGCGTCTCCTCTAGAAGAGGTAGACTACTCCGAGAACTCGGACGTGGATGCCTTTGGGGATACCTCCCCAATGGTTAACTGCTCCGACATCGCCAAACGGCGTTGTCGGCAGCCTAATACCTTCCCCACACGAGAGGAAAATGCACTAACCAGTGCGGCACCCCTGCCTGTATAGGATGATACATCCGAATCGCCAAAGGCGATCATCACTAATGAGCTGGACGCAGCTCAAGACTCCCAACTTGCCGCACAGGCACTAAGGGCTGCGTTGCGCGCCCCCAAACGCCCGTCAAGGGCGGCTTATAATTTCGATGGTCCCCGTGACCTTCCAAAATGGTCCAGGCGTTTGGTAAGGACTAGTCTAGCGTCCTAGCCCCGCGGCTGAACAGCCGTACCAACGCGAACGCCGTGAGAAACTCCGGCAACAACTGCTTACGCAAAAGCAGTTCACTAGCGTCTCGTACCGAGAGCGCTTAAACAGGAGGCACAAGGTGCCCCTGTTGAGAACCTCAGCGAGGTTCCTTTCGTTCTTTTTTCTCCGGGAGAAAGTGCCGATGACGCAGAGAAGAAGTTCCGCGCTTGGGCGGAAGGGGAGAAGCTTCTCCCCAGATTCGATGAGCTGCATGACAGCTATTCCCGTCGAGACATTTGGGTGGAGAGGGTGTTGCGCCTTACATTTGCCAAAGCTAAGGCGATGGAGCAACTACGTGCTCCGTATCGCACGCGCTACGCCAGCGCCCCTGTCTCCACCCTGGTGTCCGGAGACAGTGTGGTCGCCACATCTGCCTCCGGCCAATTCCCACTTATTGGGAGTGAAGAGGCTTCTCATGCCCCTCTGATCGTTGACCTACAGCGGGATTGTCCCGCTCAAAAGCTTCAACGACGTCGCGGCAATCCTGCCGTATGGGAGTCTCGAACTCCCACGAAATCTGCGAGTGTGGATAACCTTTCCACTTCACCAGATACTGGGTTTGACCCCGATGATGGCGCCGCGCCATCGGCCGCTCCACATGAAATTGTGTAGTACTCTCCGCATCGAGCTTGGAGGAGGAGGTCGCACAATTGCGACGTGAGATTCGCGCGCGCTGTGATCGACACAGCCTTCGCATCCATGATCTCCACGAGGGGATCCGCGATGAGCGGGATGCCACTGATCGCTTCGAGAGGCGGCTTGCCTCTCTCGAGACGACCGTTGCGGAGCTTCGTGGTCGCATTTTAGCCCTTTTGGGATTCCTTCGCCCTGCGGCGCCTTACGGCTATCCGCCTTTCCACCCTCCTCCAGGAGGGGCCCCGCCTCCGGGTCCTGGTATGGCTTAAGCATACCGACATAAAAGGTTGGATGCGTACGCATCGCCTTCGGGATGTCTAAGGTGTACGACAAGCCCTTTCGGGCTAACACCTTAAAGGGGCCCACAAACCTGGGGCGCAGTTTATTGCGCAACACATTTGAAACTGCATGTGTAGGAAGATTTTTAGCGTTTAATAAAACACTTTCTCCTACTCTGTATACGTTTTTGTTACTCCGTCCCTTTCGGTCAGCTTGCTCCTTCTGCTTGTCTTGGCTTTCCGCCATGGCATCGCAGACGTGTCGTAAGACACTAAGGCGCGTCGATAAAAACTTATCGATGTACTTTCGCACAGATACAGGGCTGACATCGGGGAATCCTCCCCCCTCAAGCCCTGGGCCACGCACACGTGGCGTCAACGGAACCCTCTGATTCACCAATCCGTTTACGTAAAACGGG
This sequence comes from Peronosclerospora sorghi, assembly GCA_026184515.1. Taxonomy (NCBI): domain Eukaryota; phylum Oomycota; class Peronosporomycetes; order Peronosporales; family Peronosporaceae; genus Peronosclerospora; species Peronosclerospora sorghi. The sequence continues at coordinate 28,978,454 of CM047587.1, read as the reverse complement.
GTAAACCCCGTAGATGCATGCACCAAATTGTTGATAGCAAATTCAACCATCGGAAGCATCTCACTCCAACTCTTTGGAGAATCCGGACATAAACTCCGGAGAATATCCTCCACAACGCGATTAACGTGTTCCGTCTTACCGTACGTCTGAGGATGATCCGCAGTGGACATGAGGAGCTTGGTGCCTAGCATCTTAACAACGCTCCCCAGAATTGTCCCGTAAAACGGGGATCCCGATCCGACACAACAGAATCGTGTAGACAATGTTGTCGAAAGACACGATCTAGGAACACTTTCGCTGTTCCTTGTCCATCTATGGACTCTGGCACCGTCGCCAGGTGAGCCATCTTGCTCAAACGGTCTACAAAGACCAATATACCGGTGTTCCCGTCCTTATCCTTCGGAAAACCGAAGATAAAATCCATGCTAATGGATTTCCAACACTCCGTTGGAACCGATAAGCTCGCCAAAGGCGCAGCTGAACTTGCAGAGGGTTTAACCCTCTGACACGTCTCACAGGTGTTATATACGCACGGACCCACTTATACATATTGGTCCACCAATACAAAGCGCTTAAAGCGCTGTAGGTCTTATCCCGACCTAAATGACCCCCGGTAGGGGCGTCATGTGCCTCAAAGAGGACTCTATACTTCAGTTCCTCATCATGAGGAACAACCACCCGCGGAGTGTCCTCCGCGCTCGTGCTATAATATAGAAAACCGTCACAGTACCTGTAACGGTGTAAACGAGCTCTAGATCGACTTGACAGGGTTGGCTCAGACGAGCCAAGACCCTTTTCACCAAACGCGCGGATAAGCGCCGTACATTGAGGGTCTTTCTCATACGCCTGGCGTATGAGATCTACCACAGACGTGGTGACGAATGTCGCGTGAGCGAGCTCGTAATCGGGACGACGCGATAACGCGTCTGCAAGCACGTTCTGCTTGCCAGGTTTGTACTTAACCTCAAAGTTGTACTCCGCAAAGAAGGAGAGCCAACGGGCCATCCGTTGCGAGAGATGAGGCGACTTTGTCGCTGTCCGTAAGGACGCGTGGTCAGTATAAACCACGAACGGCTTTGAGCCGAGTAGGTGAACCCTAAATTTGACAAGAGCATACTTCATTGCAAGTAGCTCCTTGTCATGAACGGGATAATTCCGTTCCGCAGCTTTAATCTGCCTCGACTCAAACGCAATTACGCGTTCCCTTCCTGCATCGTCTGCAACAAAGCACATCCGATTGCGAAATCGGAGGCGTCTCAGACGACACTAAATGGTTTCCCAGAATCTGGGAGAGCAAGAACGGGAGATTTTAACAAGCTCCCCTTAACCACATCAAAAGCGTTTTGGTGTTCGGTTTTCCAACACCAATCAGCATCCTTCTTAAGAAGGTCGGTCAATGGCTTCGCCATTTCAGTGTAGTTCTCGCTGTACTTGTGGAGATAGTTGGCTAATCCTAGCCACTTCCGTAAATCTCTAGGATTTACAGGCGAAGGCCACTCCACAATGGCTTTCACCTTCGCGGGATCCGCCCGCACTCCATCCTTACCGATGAAGCATCCGAGGAAAGGAATTTCCTCAGCACCAAGTATACATTTGGATGCGTTCGCATATAACTTATGCTCTCGAATACATTCGAGCACCGCTCGAAGGTGTATAAGGTGCGTCTGAACATTAGACGAGTCGCCTTCCGCACGACTATGAACGAATATATCGTCGAAGTACGTCTGAGCGTACTTCCTATGAGGTCGGAAGAGTTGGAATCAAGAATGTTGTTAAAATTATAAAAAATAGAGTCACCAAGTGATTGAAAGTCGCTGGTGCATTTGAAAGCCCTTGTGGCGTAACAAGCCACTCCCACAGCATGCCACTAGGCGTGCTAACCGCTGTCAGCGGAATATCGGGCGCTCGCATGAGCACCTGATAATACCCGTCCACCAGATCTAAGGCACTGTACACAGTACAGCCCGCCATATTGTTCTGGAGGACATCCTTCCGAGGAATCGGAGTCTGCATGGGTACAGTAGCTGCGTTCAGCTTGTTATACGCATGCACAATGCGCCACTTTCCGTTCGGTTTACGAACACAAAAAGTGGGAGATGAGTGGGGAGACTTGCTCTCTCGCATCATACCTGCCTCTTCTTTCCCCTTGAAGAATGCGTCGATGACGTCGCATTGCTCCTTGGGGAGAGGCCACTGCCTAGTGACGCAGTATTTGGTTCCAGGAACCAAATCAATTTCATGTCGGACTCCCCGATCCGGTGGTAACCCCCTCGGCGGGTTGTGGCTAATGACAATTCCGAATTCCTTTAATAAGGAATGGTAAGGGCTCTCAGGATCCGCGAGGATCTTGAGGCCGCTTCGGGCATTCAATGCCTGTTTGTTTGCACCAAAACTTTCTCGTCCATCGTGGATGAGGAGTTCAACTCCTCTTCCGGACGCAACACGACGACCTCGTCGATTTCATCTGCTTTCAAAGCAGTCTCAAACTCGTTGAAGGACATCTCCTCCAACCACAACAGTTCGCGTACCCCAGGAAACCGTTCCAGGATTACGCCTTCTGTGACAACACATGTCACACTATTCAGCATCCTGTAGGACTGCTGACTACTGGCCTCGGGACTCATCCCGAGACCCAGATGAGGGGAGTCAATTGCCCCATCTACCGGAAGCGCCACGCGCCTATCCACAGAGGTATCTACCTCTACCACCGGTGACTCGCCGGTCTCACCTATAACAGCGTATTCAGAATCATTTCCGACGTGCGAAAGAGACGAACTACGGGTCTCTTTGCTTGGAAGCGCCTCGCGCTTAACCACAGGGGTCTATACCCCTACCACTGGAGTCTCCTCAGACGAATCCACCTCTGCCACTGGCAACTCACCAGTCTCACCGTTAACGGCGTGGGGATTAACCGCCGAATCCCCCTCGTTAAGGAACTCTTCCTTAACGCCATTGGGAATGATCATCTCAGACATCCCAATCTCTGGCATCTCACGACAGAATCGCTTTTGCGATCGAGCAAAGGTGGGTTCATGACTCGCCAATGCTTCACCCGATCGCGGGTGTGTTGAGCCAATGGATTTAGACTTCCAGTCTATCCATGGCTCGTGGCGTTCCAGCCACTTCATGCCCAGAATGAGGTCATACCTCGAGTCCAAATACAGGACTAGGCAACGTTCTAAGCTGTCGAAGTCTGCAAACTTCAGATTAAGGTCAATCGAGACCTTGGGTACAGAAACCTTTACACCCGTCGCAAGACGGACCGTGACAACGTCACGAGAACGTGCCTCTAGGGCCTCGGCATAAAGCCGACTGTTCTCCACAGAAGCCCGTCTGACATAATTGTCAGACGCTCCAGAGTCTATCAAGACTCTCCAAGGCTTATCAAAGCCTTTTACGTCCGCAAGGACTACCAGCAAACCTGGCTGGTATACCAACTCGGTGCTAGAAAGCACCGTTTCCCTCGGGGCTTTGTGTTGTCGTCCCCTACCATGGGGCTTAACAGCACTGAGGGATCCCCCAGT
>CM047587.1:28926861-28954602 GCA_026184515.1 Peronosclerospora sorghi | reverse complement strand
CGCCGCCGTGTGCTTTGACCATCGAGTCGATGGTCAATAAGTTGGTGAATGAGAAATTCCGACCAACAAGTGCCACCCATGATTGGCCAAAATAAGAATTATTATTGGCCAACCACCTTAAGTGGGGGGGTGATGTGATGGGGTGCCATTACATAATTGATATTCAAGTTATAATATCACAGTTTAATTTCAGACGCGTTGTCTGAGATTTAAATAAGAGATTATAAGTTATTATAATCGAAGAAGGAAAAGTCGATTCGGTATAAATACCGAATCTTGCAGGTTAACTAATAGTACAGTTAGTTGAATACTTGATGTTATTATATTAGTTAGGTAATTATTATACTATTAGCCGCTAACCACCCATTAAATAAACACTCTTAATTTTGCGTTCTAGGACATAAGTAAATATTTATATTTACTTTTAGTATAGGATTAGTTGTCATCAACTAATCCTACCCCTCTTGTATTGCGCGCTTCCTCGCACAACACAGTGTAAGCCCGTAACAGGATCAGTCCTGTTACATGTATGCCATGCTCGTGTATCACGTTGCGCCATTGATGTTGATTCTCGTGCTACCAGCGATTGGTCTAATTCGTTTTGATGGCTACAAGATAGCGCGCGCCGCCAGAAAATTCAACGTTCGGTGTTTTCCAGTTTTGTGAATTTCTCAGTGTTGGCGTCCTTGTGGTGGAGCGGCTGAACAAATGTTGAGGCTTGGACAGTCGTTCCCTCAGCACTGGGACAACCGACTAACGAAGGGGGTCCTCTGGTTGTCCTGTGACAGGCCTAATTTGTGTAACCGATGGTTTGGGCGTGGGTCTCTCTCCAGGTGACTGGGACGTAGATCCGTGCAATTCAGATGCAGATCGAGTGAATTCGTAGCAGATAGACGGGTGTCGATCAGGTGAAAAATCGTAGATTCGAGATCCCGGGGAAAAACTGGGGGTCGAAGATCGCAGATCACAGATCGATCTAGTTATCTTGTGCGGCTTGGCGAGATCGCAGATCGATCTAGTTAATCTTGTGCGATTTGGCGAGATCGCAGATAGATGATCGGTGATAGATGATCGCAGACCAAAAATCTATCTTGTTAATCTTGTGCAGATTTGACGAGATTACAGATGATCGCAGATCGATGATCGATGATCGATGATTGCATTTCGCAGATCGATCTCGTTTATCTTGTACGAATTGGCAAGATCGCGGGTCCTTGATCGCTGATCGCAGATGGACGGTGTCGATCTAGTGGTAATCAGCGAAGGGGTACTTGATCATGTTAAAAGTGCGCGCAGTTAGTGCAGCGCCCGGCGTCGCCGATGACTTTTATTTGGTTTATGTCTTTTCGGTAAAAACCTAGCAAATTGCATATATGTGTTGATACTGCTCGTCGTCCATATGGTTGCACGTACTTCGTCACATAGGTTCCAGGTACCACGTACCACCGTGTGATGTTCCAATACAATCAAAAGGCTAACAATTAGCGTAACAATGAATAATCAAACTCCAAACGTAATCCAATTCTCCACTGCCCTTTGCGACTTAAGCATAAGGACCAGCAACTCAAATTAATCGACGTAAAAAACACGAGAATTGAATCCGTAATAACCACTCCTACTGCCACTGCAGCGTACTAGGTAATCCACGTAAAGTCACTCCAAACAAGACGCGCACAGATGTGCACTTGCTAACCACTCGTGGTAATCCACACGTAAATCAATAAACAAATTCAGAAGTGGTTTATTAGAATTAAGTTTACACCTAAAAGTAATGATATGCAAATACACAATGTTTTGTACCTAACCTAAAACAATGTACAATGCATCACCTTTTCACCTAAAAGTCGCTTGAAATCCAAAATGGCGACGCGAGCTGCTGAGCAAAAAGCGCGCACTTCCAACACTCCTTCTCGACTTTCAGGTGAAAACCAATTACTCCATCGCAATCGCTGCCAGTCCCAGACCCTGTTGCGCACGTCTCAACTTCTCAGCATTAAACGGCTTCGTGAAAATGTCAGCCAAATTTTCGTCGGTAGACCGGTGGCTTGTCTTGATCACACCATTTTTAAACTTCGACAATAAAAACTTCACTCGAATATCCATGTGTTTGGTCTTGGACGTCTTCCCATCTCCTTCCAACATATTAATCGCTGCCTGGTTGTCGCAAGACAACTTCATCGGCAAAGCAACCTTCAATTCCACTTCACTCGACATTTCTTTGAAACCTGTGAGCTCGCATAGAGCTATCGACGCCGCGTATTTTCGGCTTCCATTGTTGACAGCGAAACGCAAGACTGTCGCTTGCATATCCATTGCACGATGCACACTTCCACGAAAAACACACCACCACTTGTAGACTTCCGGTCTTCTTTCGAGCCGGCCAAATCAGCATCACAATAACCTTCAATATTAACTTCGTCATTCTTTTCCGACTTCGCATTTTCTTCTGTCTGCAAGCATAACTTCATGCTTGCCGTCCCCTTGAGGAATCGTAGGATCCTCTTCGACGTCATCCAATCCAGTTTTGAGGGCACATGAGCCCTGCGCGTGGCCTTGTGCACTGCATACGCAATGTCCGGCCTTGAACAACGCGCGATCCACAACAAACTTCCGGTTAGAGACTGAAAATTCTTGATTTTCGGCAATCCATCCTTTCCACAACTTGGTAACATGTCTTGATCCTTCAAATTCTGGTCTCCGAATTCGTCTCCAATGGGTGCTTTCACCTCGTTTGCCTCCTCCATGCCATATACCTTGAGGAGGTCCTTGATCATTACTTCTTGGTCCAGAAAATAACCGCGATCTTCTTTATATTCCACACGCATCCCTAAGAATTTCGTTACTTCACCCAAATTTTTAATTTCCAGATCCTTCAATTCCTTGAAAAAAATCTTCCACATGTTCTTGTTTCGTGCCCGTGACCAATAGGTCATCCACGTAAACTCCTACCACCACAGTTTCACCACGAACTTTCTTAAAATACAGGCAAGCGTCTGTGAATCTCTGTTCGTATCCTTGGTTCAGTAACTTGGAATGCAGGAGGCGGTTCCATTGCCTCCCTGCCTGCTTCAAACCGTAAATCGTTTTCTTTAATTTTAATACCTCGTCACTCGAATTTTCAACTTTTAGTTCCTTGACTTTTTCGGGCTCCACCTTCATTCCGCTAGGGGTGAACAAATAAATCTCATGTTCATCCTCCAACGCTTTCACATAAGCGTTGAGGATATCCCCGTGCATCGCTCGTACTCTCCATTTCCGAGCGAGCATCAAAATGAACCGGACAGTGGTCATTTCCATCACGGTGGCAAAGGTTAGCTCGTAATCGACCCCGAAACGCTGCTCGTTTCCGCAGGCCACTAACCTCACCTTGTACCGTTCCACTTGCCCGTTAGCGTCGGTATTGATTTTGAAGACCCACTTCGAATGTAAAGGCTTGGAATTCGGCGGTTTCTTCACGATTTCCCACACATAATTCGCTTTCAACGCCTTTATCTCTTGGTACATAGCATCGACCCATTTATCTGCGTCATGGCGACCCACCGCATCCCGATAATTTCTCGGGTCGCCCTCCATCACTATATTAATGGTTTCTTCACTTTCATCGACGTCATCGTCATCTTCTTTCTTGCTTTCTGCCTGAGTCATGCGCTCGGCGTACTGGCGTGTAACGTGACGGTCCCTCGTCCAACGCGGCTTTCGTGATGTCTTTTTTCTTGCGATTTGCTCGACACTTGGCGCCGCCACTGCTCCTTCTGACCCTTGGTCAGTTGGCGAGGCTTCCGACTTACATTCTTCACTTTCGGTAATCCGGTTTCTTGGTGGCGTTTCCGTGTTGCTCTCTTCGCCTTGATCGTTCTTGGTTTGTTTTCCCTGCGCGCAGGTGACGCAGTGCCTGCGCGTCTCGTCTGTGATCCGGATTCCATATTCCGGATCCTTTGCCAACTTCAATATCGTTTCGTAGTTGAGGTGGCCCATCCGCACATGAAAGTGCATTAGCGAGCCACTCTGTATGTCGTCTTCAGGCACGTAATTATCTTCCATCGGGTATTGCACCGACATAATAATCTCCTTGTATGTTTTCTTGAGACGATCCACTTAACCATCCACGGTGAACACATTGTTTACCGAGCGAACTCGAGTAATCGGCAGGCGCGTGTCATGCCTGACGAGCGTCCTTTCTCCATCCACGTAGTCGATTACGAAACCACCCTTTTCGAAAGCACCATACGAAAAATGCTTCGAGCAGCTCCTTCTACGTAGAAAACATCCTTTATTTTTACTCGAGTTTCCACGTTCCCATGCACAAATCGAATGAATATTGTGCCCTTCTTGTTCACGATGAAGGTTTTTCCATCTACCTGATGGCACTGTCGATCCACAGTCTTTACATCAGTCAAGCAAGTGATATCTGGTGTCAGATGTACACTTGCGCCGCTGTCGAGAATCCACGTATCTCGACCGGATGGCACTTCATCTCCGGCGATCATTAAAGCGTAATCCGCTTTCTGAACTTTCTTCTTTTTTGGGCAATCTCTTTTGAGATTCCCCCGCTCGCCACATCCGTAGCAGCCGCGATTTTTCATCTCTACAGACTTTTTAGGCTTCTCCACAATCATATTAACCGTTCCGGTGCCGTGACTTTTCTGCCGCCGGCTTTTGAGCTCAACAGCCTGCGCAAACTGGCAAATTTCTTCGGCTTGCCGCAGGTGGTCCGTCCGCAAATGATTGTACCGGGACATGAGGACACTTGACAGCTCAGGCATGGCATGGTAGATGATGTTGTCCAACACTATCTCATCACAGTTGGACCCAACTGCATCCGCCACTGCCGTAAGTTATAAAAAAGTGGTCCGGCCAACTCCTTCCTGGTGCCTTGCGCGCACCTAGGAGCTGCATCCCCTCCGCGTGCGTTATGCGCACGCTGAATGCGGCATGCATCTTGTTCATGATGTGCCACGACGATGGCTCTTATTGCCACCACCTTTCGGCAAACCGGTCGTAATATGCTTCCGCTGGGCCATCCAGATAGTGGCCCAGCAACTCGACCTTGATGTCTTCAGTCCATCTGAAGCCGCAACATTCTTCGGAGATTGATATCTGCCGGAAATACTTGACTCCACAGCCCCAAAAACCATCCCCAAGACCCTTGTATGCTTCAGTCCCATCGAACGGCCAAAGTTGTAACTTCTTCTCCTTGGTCGTCGATGGTCTTGGCATTAGGTAGTGTCGTGCATGCAGATTTCCAGGCGTCACATAAGCCTGATGTACGTTTCCGGGTACTGCGTATGCCGGCTGGGCATTTCCTGGCGCTGCATAAGCCTGCTGCGCATTTCCAGGCGCTGTGTATGCTGGCTGCGCATTTCCAGGCGCTGTGTATTCCGGCTGTGCATTTCCAGGCGCTGTGTATGCCGGCTGTGCATTTCCAGGCGCTGGAATCACGTTATTAACTCTGTTGCATACATTTATTGTTGGAACTGCTCGCGCAAGTACCCGCTGATTGAGTCGGAACGCGCGTGTTGAAGTACGCTACATAAATGAGCGATTAAGAACAGAATCACGTGTCGGAAGTCTTTACACTTGATCGTTGAGCCTCTTAAGCCTAGATCGTTAAGGAAATACCCAATATATTATGTATTCCTATCCTAAACTTGAGAGGAAGGTAGTAGATCTGCACTTTATATGTGCAGATCGACGAATTTCACAAACCTAGAGTTCCCAAGGGGCGCTTAGAGGAGCCGAACTTCTAGGGGAAAGATGCCAACCAATCGGGGAAGACGTGAGAACACTTGGCTTGATTACCCTCCCAATAACCTTTTTGTAGAGGGGCCGCTGACTCAGCGGGCGGAGTTGAAGGCGGGTTCTTCGAAACTCTACGTCTGTCGGTAGGCCAAAAAGTGCACTACGTGCTCCCTCCCGGTACGTGTAGAGATGCGTTTGTAGCGAAAGGGAGGCGCGAGGTGATCACGCCGTCCCAATAGGTGATCTTGCTGATCGGACGCAAAAGGAGAACTTCATTATTGCTTATATCCTAAAATCAACCAATTACCTAATATCAACCAATCAACTCCACCCATCCTGACATGCTTCATCGACCAATCAACCTGATATATCATCCGCCTGTCGCTTTCCATAGTGTACTTGTACCTTGCGTCGCTTCTGATCCGGGTGGCCCGTCCATGTTCGCAACAGTTGGCCCCAAAATCTTCCATACGCCTCTCCACATCCTCATTTTGCAGCGTCGTGGTGATTTTATACTTAATGTACGCGCTTTTTCAAGGCAGTAACTTTTTTGCAATAGTGTCCAAGCCATTTTGTACGTGACGTTTACCGTCGTGACATTTATTGCCTACTTTGTGGAAGTCACGTGCTTTGCGCGATTCCGAGATCATTTGAGTACGGAGCTCGGTGCGTTTAAAGAAACGGATCAAACAGGTGGTATTCGATCGCAGCTGACACGACGTGGGACCAAGTGCAAGTCGGAACTTTCGCGCGTCATAAATGAAGTGCGAAAACATTTGTACAAGGAAATGTCTTTGGGCAATGTGTCGAAAATGGAGCAATTGCTTGAGTACGCCAAGGAAAGGCTCGGAACGGAGTTTTCCAAGGAGATGTATAGCGAGGACAAACTCGTGTTGAAGCTTTTTGGTCGGTACAACAAGAATCCCATTAATGGTGCCGTCGAAGCAGTGGAAATGTTGTTGGAAGCTGGCTCGGATGCGAATTTAGCTATGGAAAAAAAGGAAACTTGTACAGGGCATAGTAGAAAAAACAATTATCGCCGGATATTAGTAAGCTAAATGATAGATACTTAGTCCTATACCAAGCGGAGTACTACACAAATCCCAATAAAAATGTATTCACAGTATTTAGATTCCTACTGCATGTCTTCGAAGCGTACTTCGGCGTTGAGTGCATTGCTATCTCGCTAACAAGATCTATATCAATATCGCTGATGGCTTGAGCTGCAGCGGATTCGAGCGGAAGCATGCTCTTCTCTGTAAGCTTGAGCGCGCGGTGGATGGAGTGGTTGAAAACATGGTTCTGGTGCGCGCGTAGATATGCTTTCAGGTTTTGATTAAAAACACTAAAGCAGCCTGCACATAAGGAATAATAATAAATGCTTTTGCATATTGCAGCATATGCAGTATCGTAACACTACCTTCAATTTGGTTACCCATTGGTGAGTAAGGCCCAAGCCGAAGAAGCCCAGGTCTTCTTGAGCCTCGATGTCCACGAGAATCTCCGTTTGGCTGTGGGCGGGGGCATTATCGAAAACGATGTCGATCTTCTTACCGAAATATCGTTCCTTATAAACATCTGAACTTTGGACTTCTTGCACATATACAGAATAAAAGCAGCATTCTGCTCCATCTTGGTGGATTCACGCTGGATCCGATGTATAATTAATCCACCCGCTGGAAAAGCAGCGCATTGTACTTGCAAGATAGGTCCTTCGGATGGTGGCTGCACGACAATAGCTCGGATGCCAATCTTAGCTCGTCCCTTCTCACGAGCGCAGTACAAATTGAAATTAGTCTCATCTAAGTACACGATAAATGCACCGTCCGTGATGTGGTTAAGTAGAGCCGTAGCGAAAATCTACCGCTTCCGTTTTTTGACCTCGTCGTTTCACGTAATTGGCTCGAGGCAGACCTACATAATACACTAAACAACATATTGTAAGATGGCACACTAGATAGATGATAGCCTACCTTTTTTATGGAATATAGTGAACCGCATAGGTAGCGGCGCACCGTTGATTCCAATACCGTCACATCAAAATCAAATAAGATCATCGCAACAATCTCTTTCAGCGTGACAGTTCAGTCTTCCTTGATGTACTCCTCCTTGGCTTCTAGAATTTTTGGTGTAATTTTCGTTGTCTGGGCTTGTGCACCCCCACAAAGTTTATACTTCGCCGTACGACGCTTCGTAATACGCCAGGCGGTTGGGTGATATAACGTTGTGCTTCGCGTCGGTCTTCCAGTCGCCTTCGATGAAAGCTTTGAGAACACGTTTGGAAACTTCCACATCTTGGACCTTGCGGGCTCGAGACATCTCGAAATGTAAAATGATAAAATTAAGGTTATTTCTCATTTTTGTTTTTTATTTAATTGCTTCATTTCACATTGGTTGAAATGCTTTTCACTTTGGTTACAAAGTTATGAAATTTATATTTTACCTCGCTACCCATTTCACATTGGTCACAAAACCTTTCATCTTGGACGGGCAAATGTGTGTAAGCTCGTCTTTATTTTTGAATACAGTTTCTCATCGATACCATATAGAAGGAGCTTCCTGATGGACCGGGTAAAGTTCGTACTATCCGAGATTTAAGACTAATAAGCAGATGCAATCATATCTCAGAACAGTGTATAAATGCTGAAATTGTTGAAGATTATTGCGGAGTTGTCAGCAAGCAACACGGTCAAATCATCCTATAAGCAGCTCAAATTGCGCTTGTTTTGCCACATATGCATGCTTACCCTGATTTTCCAAGATTTTCATGTTTTGTGCATGCAGGAAACCTTTATACCTTTCAGTTTGACGCAGATGTAGAGGGTTGATGATTTCTTGGGGGTGACCGCAAATTTAATTCATCGAGCGTATAAATCCAACCAGAGAGAAGGAACTATTAGCTGGACTCCTTGCGAAGCGAATACGGCAAGTCTTTTTTCTAGATCGATCCTTCCTCACCGCAAAATATTCTCGAGTGTAAAACATGCTCACAGCGGTTTTCCCGCTTTCTTAACAAGTTAGGAATGTCTCTCGCACAAATCATGTTTTAAAGCGTCCGGGTAGGCGTTGTTCAAATGTTCTTTCGTTCATCTTTGAGTAGATAGTGAGAAATTTGAGCTGTAGATATCATTTGATGTCTTCAATATACTGAAATCGTATATCTTGTATAAAATCGCAACTACTAATCCGTTGACGATAGATACAGCACCCGTGTAACCTCGTAGATAGCAGTAGAAGATAACCAAGTCAGGGACTTAATGGATGGAATGTGTATTGAGAAGTGATTTTCTACCCTAACATCAAATATGCATAAGAGTTGAATTTAAAGCGAACTTCCTTCTGTCGTGTATCCTAATCTAGTTATCGTACATAATAATAGGTACTAACACTTCTAGGTACACTATCTTATCTCTCAAAAGTAAGAAAATATCAATGCTATAAATGAAAATATAACCGTACCTGGTTTCGATAAAAAAATCCATATAATGAATATTTTCAACAGACATAATACGTTTCATTGGCTAGTTCACTACGTCAATTAACAGCTAGCCGAGACCAAAGTTTGTAGAAATATATTAAGCACAAAAATACACTTGTGTTAGTTGAGCGGAGATCATAAACTACCTGGTCTGAAGAATTTGACCAGGTAGGATCTCGGAAGAAAAAGGGCTTTTGCGCGAAGAGTGCCACGAGGAGTAGTTCAGGATGTTAAGTCACTTTTAGAGTAAGCGAAAAGTTTATTATGTTAAGTTACCCAAGTCAAATATAACCATACTAAAACGTTAAGCCTGAATTATAACTTGAAGATGTACCTACTCATTTTGTGGTGGAGTCGAGTTCGAAATCAAACACCGAAGTGTCCTGAACTCGACCACAATTGCGCCCAGCCGACCAACTTACGGGGGGGGTACCCCGCAAGCCTTCTCCTGCATCCCGATCGGGTGAACGATCAGCACTGCAGGACGCCTGGTCCGATTTGTCTTCATAGATCTCACCTTGTGCCCATTGGTTTGGGTGGCAACACACTCGGTAGACATCGCGCAATATGATTTTCTTTTATAAGGTACCAGTATGGGAGGTACCACTTCTGGGGTAATTAGTGTCAACGGCAGAAAGTCGCCCTCGACACGTCTATGTCCAACGAAAGATAATCCAAACAATACTATCGGTAAATGGAGCGAAAATCGTCACTCCAAATACAATAAAATTTGGGGCAGACCGTGAAGCGGTGTGTGGACCCAACCAATAATCTGGGGCAGACCGCCGTAGCAGTGTGGGGACCAAGCCAATAATTTGGGGCGGACCGCGTGACGCGATGCGTGACCCAACCAATAATCTGGGGCGGATCACGTGGTGCGATGCGTAGACCCAACCAATACAATGATAATAAACACGTTCCAAACGTGTGCGACTTGAGGGGTGAGTGAACGCTAAGGAACGCTTCCCGTCGTGGGACTTCCGGAGGACCTTATGCTCCTTTAGCGCGTCTTGCCGGGAAAGTTGAGCTAGAGAGGACCGTGCTAGCCTTTTGCTCCCAATGACTCTGCGGTAGGAGGGGCGACTTATGCGAACCAAATAAAAACGAACACTATATTTAGGGTCAGCCTGCGGTCACCCCCCCCCCTCCCTTTTATGTGCGGGGTGTGTGTGACCGCAGGCTCTCCCCATGTATATATGGGTCGCACGTACCGGCGGCAATGCGGTACCAATGGTATTTGCGCACGTACCCCACAAACTTTTTGCTGATGCGCATCGGGTGGCACATGAGCACCTAGGACAGGAATTTACGTAATGACACGTTGCCATGCAGAGGGGATATACAGACTTGAAGGCTTCGATCATGGACGTGGCATAATTCTCTTCTTCCACTGACCACCGACCGCTACGAACAAGACGATGCTGCGAGTATTCTGACCGCTTCCGCACCGACTTTCTTGAAGGCTCCTGGCTTGAGCTGCTGGAACTTTGTAGAATAATATTTGAGTCAGCAATGTACTCAGCCACGTCGCGACCACTGAGAGATGGAAACGTATTGGACTCATCATTCATAATTGACCTGAAAATAAGCGGATTTAACGACTCGTCTTGTGTAGATACGGGTTCGTCTTCTTGGCCAAGAGGGTGAGAATGCGAGCCTGGGCTAGGGTACTTTTTGCTGAAGATAATAATTTTGTATTGTAGGCTATCAGAACCGAAGTTTTGACGAGACGATAGTAACACCTTTCCACCATTGTTATGAGCAGCAGAAATCCAACCTTTCTTATCCTCGCATCCTAAACTTGCGTTAACGAGATCGCTACATTTAATCATTGAGCCAAGCGAAGTACTCACAAAATGTTTACCCACGTCCCCGTTTTCACTATGAAAAATTTCCGCCGAAATTTTCCTGTGGTCAGTACGCTGTCCCATACTGAACCACCCCGATGGACTGAATGTTCGAGCGTACCCGAAGATTTGGAGATAGAATATAATTATGTACACTAGTGAACGGTACGCGCGAAGGGCCGTGCTTATCGTTCACCTTATAGCTAGATTCTTCGTATGGGTATTGCTCCGGAAGAGACGGATATATCATGGCGTGGCGAAGCATGTGGTCATGCGAGCTTCATGAAGCCTGTTCATCCAGATTGATATCGAAGCCAATGCGAGCTCGCATTGGCATTGCCTCAGTCACAAATAGTAAGCCACCCATGGAATGCATGATGGAGGGAGGCGCCTCTCGCTTGAGTGGGCTAGAACGACCGTTACAAGGCATTGAAATCTCGGTCACCGATGGACGGACTCTCTCGGCTTCGAGAAGTGGTGTCAGGTCAAGCTGCAAATATCAATGACTCAGTCACACGATGAGACTCCACTAACATTTTGCAATTCATCGGTTTATCCCAACTACTGGATTCAGTAAAAGTACCTTGGCCATCTCTTCCTGTGTGATGAAAGAAGATGGCGACGGTGGCGAGGGCGTATTTGGCTTGAGCGGCGATTGCGTAACACCGCACTTAGCAGTAAGTGAGTTTCGTATGGCATGAACGTAGTTACGCTGCTTTACTTGTCGTCGAGATACCTCGTTTGGAACTCCACTGAAGATTTACCAATTCCCTTTAGAAATAAATATATATAGGGAGAGCCTGCGGTCACAAACCCCTCACATAAAAGGGAGGGGGTGTGACCATAGCAAAGAGGGGGTGTGACCGCAGGCTGACCCTATATTTAATATCCAATTAAAAACCTAATATGTAAACTACATGCAAAATCGTGTGACTCACCTAAATGTGCGTACTTAACACTCCAGACACACGATTGGCCCAAAATACTCTCCACTTTTAACCAACCCTATCGCTCCAACTTGATTAAAGATATACCGGTACATGCTAGTAAAAAAATTTCACCATCACATCACCACAATTTCAGCTAATGGGGTTTCACCATCTTGAAAAGACGTAAAGACAAAATGGCTTCACGTATTTCGAACAAAGTTCTCCTGTGCGATTCAACGTCCAAAATTTACACAGCACAGTCGTGAAAATATTTCAATCAGCGCTGTCTCTGACGAATCCTAGCACTTCAGCACAATTACTTTCAGATGCTCTACAAATTCAAAGTTGTGCGAGAGCGGTTGGCTGTTGTAAGATGCGTTAAATCGTAAATTATATCCAACATGGCAAGAAAGGGGGTCATTCCGATACAGGCGTGCCCTCGATAATCGTACGTGATTTCGTAAAAGCTAATAGTCGTCCTATTGTCCTGACAAATGATCAAATGTAGTCGGCTACACAATTCTTGCCGACTGTCTTTGTTTCAGTTTAATCATCAGTCTCTGGGCGGAAAGCTGTGCTAAGGTAGCTGCATATGAAATTTTCTTAAAGATTTAGTTCCCAGCTATTTAACCATTAATTGGTAAAAAACTCTTAAAGAAAATTTCATATCGCGATATGAGACGATGCTAGCTGGTCGACCGAGTGTTTTTGAATAATGTCGTGGAATAACTGTGCTGTTTCCTCCGTGGTGCATTTTGTAGTTGTTGGAATAAATAAGCTCTATTTTCTAAGTCACATTTAAGGCAGTGCAACCAATTCGACGAGCTTTAGCTCGACCTGTTAGAGATGTCAGACCAACGTTTAAAAGATATCTCCAAAGGATGAAGAAATATTGTAGATTTTTGGTAATAGGCTTCGATTCTTTACACATTTCGCATGAGCCAGCATATCCCTCACGATCTTTAATGAAGAAATGCTGAATATTAACTCGGATGGTTTTATTTATCTGCACAGTTGATGCAACTCGATCGATCAATAAATTGTACAATACGCCAAGCAAGTCATCACCGTCGTAAAGTCTAATTACTGCCCACATCACGACTTCAAGCCGTCCTACTGGGCACTCCTCACTTAGATTTGTTTAAAGTTATTCGAATCCATACTTGCACTTGTAGAAGAAAACTAGAGTCGTAGATGCTTGATAATATCACCAATATAACGAAAAGCCAACTAAAGCGATATCTTCACAGTCAAATATGTGTTATATATACCAGAGGGCAGTTCATAACAAAAAGAAGAAAATATCCAAACCAGGGACTAAATCAACGGAGTGTATATTGAGAAGTGTTTAGCTATCCTAATATGAAACATGTACCAGATGCGTAGGTTATACCGACCGTAGTCGAGTGGTTTACTGCATACTACGGGACCGGAAGGTCCCTGGTCGGTTTCAACAAAAGGTTTAATAGGGGGGTTCAAAGTTGGCGATTTCGGAGAACGATTTCATCCAAAATTGGGGACGACCATGTTTTGGCAAATCGAACTGTTCAAGGTCGAAACCCCCCGCCATTTTAAGGATTTTTTTTGTCCACTTCAGGAAGGGACCGACTAGGTGCACAACCCTTTGCTGCGTGCACCCAATCCCCTCCCCCCGCACACCATCCCCACCACACAAAATATAAATATTGGATAGATGCTCAACAGAAAAGAGTGTGGGTGTTCACCTAGTCGGTCCCTAGTATAAATACTATAAACAAAAATAAAAAGGTGTACTAATTTGAAAATATAATATTGAATCCATCCTTTCCGTTAAGTAAACCGAGTTTGACCACAACAGTTCGAGCAATACCATTATTTGTACATCAACCATTCTTTCTGCCACGAACTGACTCGAGAACTTTCTTGATCGATGCATGCACTCCAATGGATTTAACTTGGTCGAGATCGCTCCTAGAAGAATCTGCCTCGACGTCGCTGTCTATGTTCTCATCCTCTGAAAATGCGTACCCATGATACCAGCCTTTTGGAGCTGCATTGAATGAAGTCGGACGAGAAGCAATTGCTGCATTCGCAGTGCTAGACAGTGTAAGGGATCCGGCAGTGGTCAAAAGAGACGGTTCTCCTGAACTGAAGTTGCCATTGCTGCCACTTGCAATGCAAAGATCCTCGAATTCGTAGATTATGCTTCTTTTACTCGACTTGAAAATTACTGTTCGAGTCGCTAGTTCCGTCACCACTAGGTGGCTGAGAGCCAGGGACAACAATTAACCTCTCGCCAGGTGGAGAAGACCGCATGAAATATTCTTTCGGGCTTTCTGAGCGTAGCAATCTGTAGTTCCCGACTGGGTCTCGCTCGGAAGCAGATCGACAGTACTCACGAAGCATACTGCGAGGAGAATTTGGTAAACCGATCACTTCGCGATCCTGAAGAATGTGGTACATAGCTGGAAGCGAAAGTCGACGCACGATTTTCCACAGACCATCACCTATGAGACTTAAAACAGCACAAAGATAGACAAGCCACAAGGTTGGCAGCTCATTAGGTATTCCATTTCGCCTGTAGCTTGTGGAAACCCAACATTTGGTTGCGAAATGAGAAATCCAACAGCAAACCACAAAAGTATAGACACCGCAATCGCGAGAAGAAAGTGCCATGTCAACATGAACGTCTCTAGTGATAACTTTAAGTTCACAACCACCACAAGGTTCGTAAATACCACGAAGCCTAAAGTGGTAAGTCCTCCACTTTTTCCCGAGTTCGTAGCAATCACAGGCTGGTCGTGAGTACTTAGACCAAAGCCCTCAAATGCCCACGAAGAAACAAAGAAAATCACAATTGAGTGCCACACGCCATTTAATATCCACGGCCAAAACACATGGCGTGCCAGCAGCACATTTTTCTGACCGAGTTCATACAAGTACGGAAACTTGGACACACTTAAAGAAGATAAGTCTTGATCAAAAACAGCAAAAAAGCACCAAGGGCATACTCGTGTAAAGAACGTAAAAACTTTGGCAAGCTACATCCAGGATAAGTGGCTGCCCGGAAAATCCACAGAAGCATCCAAACCAGAAGGTAGTAAGCACATACGTTACATTTTTATACAGCATATAGCTCATGATTTTGGCAACGCGTCGGTACGCCCACCGACCGTGCACAAAAAGAAGCCGCTGGAGAAATCGAAACTGGGCTAAGGCATAGTCCGAAGCATTCACGTCCTGAGCTCCTTTCTGACTACAGATCCCGACACCAATATGGGCTGTATGGATCACTGCAACATCATTTTCTCCATCTCCAATAGCCATCGTGACGCTCTCCGACTCGAACTCACGAACAAATTCAACGATATCAGCTTTTTGCTTTGGAGACGCTCGGCAACAGATGACCGATGACGCGCATTTCTGCGTCACTTGGTAGAAAAGGCGACGAAATTGAGGGCGAAGAGCAAACTGAAGAGCCTGTCCGTCAATGACAAGCGCTAATCTATGCGTAGTTGGTTCATTCTAGCGCCTGTCTTTTCTTCCTTGCGAGCTTGAGGTGAGCGAGCCATACTCGGGTGTATGCACCGTACGGTTTTCACCCTCAGTTCCAACTCCGTATAGGGACTCGTCGTCAGATGTAAACCTGTCAACATACTCGGCGTCAGTCGCAACAGAGGAATATACTGGACTTCCACTGAATGCTGAAGAAGTCCTTGAAATTCGACGACTTCGGCTATGTCTTTTGCTTTTGCTTTTTACTCACCAATTTTCCGTTAAAAAAAGGGACCGACTAGGTGCACATTTGCTACGTGCACACCGGTCAGGGGATTGGGGGTGTGTGCACGCGGCAAAGGGTGGGGGGGTGGGGGGGTGCACGTAGCAAATGGGGTGTGTGCATCTAGTCGGTCCCTTCAGGAATTTTAATTTGCCTCTGAGGGTTTAGGGTTCATGTCCGAACCCTCCTCTGCCTTATACCCTTCCTCGTGACTCACCACCTGCTGCACAAGCTCTGCACAACCACTGCACAACCGCTGCACATATCTCCTCCACCCTCCTGGCAAGCGCCGTCCCAATGGTCTCACATTGCGCGCCCTGCCCCGAGTACGACGGCCGTCGCTGTAGCCGGTGCGTATACGCACGGTGCTGCAAGCGCACAGAGGAAGAATTTCCTTAAAGCGACGTTCTCCGCTACTTAGCCGATACGCCCTTATAAAAGGGCTTAGTAGGAGATAGCTCTCCTACTCGGGGCCAAGATTCTCGGGTTGGTTTACTATAGCCTTTGCTAATGCCTTAACGGCAAGTCCCCCTTACTAAGGGTGTAGCTAAAGGGAGGGCTCCCTTTACGCTACTGGACTCATTACACGCGCGACCGGTCGAGGTCGTGCGTCTGTAGGTGATAGAGTGAAACGTAAACTGAATGTATATTTAATATATAATTAGCCTAAATTAATTTAAACTAATGTAAACTATATGTAATACTAAGTAGAACTTACTAAATTCGTACCTAGCTAAATATAGTGTACACCACCTGTGTACCAACACGTGGATGGCTGACACGCCACTCCCCCAAGGGATCCTGACCTGATTGGTTAAAATAACCAATGGTTCAAAACCCTTTGAACCGGTCAATACTGACCCCAACCGTACTGTACTCACGTACACCACCAACTAAATGTGACTCGAATGTAACCCTGTTACATCCTCCCCCATCAAGACTATTGCTAACGCAATAAACAAAATTTTGTTGGAGAACTCCAACTGCCAGAACCTCTTGCTGACCATGAGCACAAGTGGATGTCCTTGGGGAGATATCCCCAACGGATGACCACTCCGACAGCGCCGAACGGCGCTGTCGGTCATCCAACCCATTCCCCACACGTGGGGAAAACGCACTAACTCGTGCTCCACCTTTACCCGCTAGGGGTGATGCTTCCGGGTCGCCGCAGGCGACCACCACCAATGAACCGGCCTCAGTTCATGAGGCCCGACGTGCCGTACGGGCACGAAATGGACATCGTGACCCTCAAAAGAGGGCTAAGAACGCGGTCAAGAAGGGTTTAGCCTCCTATACCCTTGGTCCAGCGGCTATACTGCCGCGTGAAATTGCGCGCCGGAAACAACTCCGGGCCAGAATTCTAACGCCTAAGCATTTTACTGTTAAGTCCTACCGGACGCGCCTCGGGAAACAGGCACGCGGTGCCCTCGTGGATATCCTCCACGAGATTCCCTTTGTTCTCTTGCGGGACGAAAGCGTCGAGGACGAAGAACAGGCATTCCGCGCTTGGGCGGAAGGGGAGAAGCGCCTCCCCAACTTTGATGCGCTGTACAACAGCTTTTCCAAACCCGACGTTCGGGTAGAGAGGGCGCTACGCTTGGCCTATGCACAGGCCAAAGCGCAAGGGCAATTACCTGCCTCTTACTACACGCGCCCTGATCTCGATTAGGTGCCGGAGAGCAATGCAGACTCTACATCTGCCTCCGGCAAACTCCCAGCTACTGGGAGTGAAGGGGCTTCTTCAGCCCCTTTGGTCGTTGACTCTCAGTGGGATTCTCCCGCTCGAAATCGTCAACGCCATCACGGAAATCCTGCCGCAGGGGAGTCTCGGACTCCCACGAGCTCTGGGAATGTGGATAACCTTTCCACTTCACCAGGTACTGGGTCTCATCTCGGTGATGGCGTCGTGCCATCAGGCGTTCCACATGGTAATATGGAGTACCCTCCGTATCGAGTACTGGAGAAGGGGGTCGCGCTATTGTCACGTGAGTTCCACGAGCGCTGTGATCGGCACAGCCGTAGCATCCAAGATGCCCAGGAAGGACTCCTCAACGAAGGGAGTGCGAATGAACGCATCGAGGGGCGGCTTGCCTCTCTCGAGTCTCTCGTTGCGGAGCTTCAGGGTCGTATTTCAACCCTGTCGGCGATGTTCCGACCTGTCGTGCCTTTCGGCTATCCAACTTCTCACCCTCCTCCAGGAGGGGACCCGCCTCCGGGTTCTGGTATGGCTTAAGCATACCCACATAGAAGGTTGGATGCGTACGCATCGCCTTCGGGATGTCTAAGGTATACGACAAACCCTTTCGGGCTAGTACCTTAAAGGGGCCCACAAACCTGGGGCGCAGTTTATTCCTCAACACGTTGGAAACTGCATGTGTATGAAGATTTTTAGCGTTTAATAAATCACTTTCTCCTACTTTGTACACTTTTTCGTTACGCCGCCCCTTGCGGTCATCTTGCTTCTTCTGCTTGTCTTGGCTTTCCGCCATGGCATCGCAGACGTGTCGTAAGACACTAAGGCGCGTCGATAAAAACTTATCGATGTGCTTTCGCACAGATACAAGGCTGACATCGGGGAATCCCCCCCCTCAATCCCTGGGCTACACACACGTGGCGTCAACGGAACCCTCGGATTCACTAATCCGTTCACGTAAAATGGGGTAAACCCCGTAGATGCATGGACCGAATTGTTTATGGCAAATTCGACCATCGAAAGCATCGCACTCCAATGCTTTGGAGAATCCGGACATAAACTCCGGAGAATATCCTCAACAACACGATTAACGCGTTCCGTCTGACCGTCCGTCTGCGGATGATACGCAGTGGACATGATGAGCTTGGTGCCCAACACCTTGAACAACGTGTCCTCCGCGCTCGTGCTATATTATAGCAAACCGTCACAGTACCTGTCACGGTGTAAACGAGCTTTAGCTCGACTTGACATGGTTGGCTCAGACGAGCCAAGTCCCTTTCCACCCAACGCGCTGATAAGCGCCGTACACTGTGGGTCTTTCTCATAAGCCTGTCGTATGAGATCCACCACAGACGAGGTGACGAATGTCGCGTGAGCGAGCTCGTAATCGGGACGACGCTACAACGCGTCCGCACGCACGTTCTGCTTGCCAGGTTTATACTTAACCTCAATGTTGTACTCCGCAAAGAAGGAGAGCCAACGGGCCATCCGTTGCGAGAGATGAGGCGACTTTGTCACTGTCCGTAAGGATACGTGGTCAGTATAAACCACGAACGGCTTTGAGCCGAGTAGTTGAACCCTAAATTTGACTAGAGCATACTTCATTGCAAGTAGCTCCTTGTCATGAGCGGGATAATTCAGTTCCGCAGCTTTAAGCTGACTCGACTCAAACGCAATCAAGCGTTCTCGTCCCGCGTAGTCTGCTTGTAACAAAGCACATCCGATTGCGAAATCGGAGGCGTCACAGACGACACTAAATGGTTTCCCAGAGTCTGGGTGAGCAAGAACGGGGGCTTTTAACAAGCTCCCCTTAACCGCTTCAAAAGCGTTTTGGTGTTTGGTTTCCCAACACCAGTCAACATCCTTCTTAAGAAGGTCGGTCAATGGCTTCGCCATTTCAGCGTAGTTCTCGCTGTACTTGAGGTGATAGTTGGCTAATCCAAGCCACTTCCGTATCTCTACGATTTACAGGCGAAGGCCACTCCACAATGGCTTTCACCTTCGCGGGATCCGCCCGCACTCCATCCTTACCGATGAAGCATCCGAGGAAAGGAATTTACTCAGCACCAAAGATACACTTGGATGCGTTTGCATATAACTTATGCTCTCGCATACATTCGAGCTCCGCTAGAAGGTGTATCAGATGCGTCTGAACATCAGACGAGTCTCCTTCCGCGCGATTATGAACGAATATATCGTCAAAGTACGTCTGAGCGTACTTTCTATGAGTGCGGAAGAGTTGATTCAACAAGCTATTGAAAGTCGCTGGCGCATTCGAAAGCCCCTGTGGAATAACAAGCCACTCCCGCAGCATGCAACTAGGCGTGCTGACCGCTGTAAGCGGAATATCGTACGCTCGCATGAGCACCTGATAATACCCATCCACCAGATCTAAGGCACTGTACACCGTACAGCCCGCCGTATTGTTCTGGAGGACATCCTTCCAAGGATCGGAGTCTGCATGGGTACAGTAGATGTGTTCAGCTTGTTGTACGCATGCACAATGCGCCACTTTCCGTTCGGTTTACGAACACAAAAAGTGGGAGATGAATGGGTAGACTTGCTCTCCCGTACCATCCCTGCCTGTTCTTTCCCCTTGAAGAATGCGTCGATGACGTCGCATTTCCCCTTGGGGAGAGACCACTGCCTAGTGACGCAGTATTTGGTTCCAGGAACCAAATCAATTTCATGTCGGGCTCCCCGATCCGGTGGTAACCCCATCGGCGGATTGTCACTAATGACATCTCCAAATTCCTTTAGTAAGGAATGGTAAGGTCCTCAGGATCCGCGAGGATCTTGAGACCGCTTCGGGCATTCAATGCATGTTTGGTTTGCACCAAAACTGACTCGTCCATCGTGGATGAGTTCAACTCCTCTTCCGGACGTAGTACGACAACTTCGTCGATTTCATCTGCTTTCAAAGCAGTTTCAAACTCGTTGAAGGACACCTCCTCCAACGACAACACTTCGCCTACCCCATGCAACCGTTCAAGGCTTACGCCTTCTGTGACAACACCAGTCACACTATTCAGCATCCGATAGGACTGCTGACTACTGGCCTCGGGACTCATCCCGAGACCCAGATGGGGGGAGTCAATTGCCCCATCTATTGGAAGCGCCTCGCGCCTATCCACAGAAGTCTCTACCTCTACCATCGTGACTCGCCGGTCTCACCTACAACGGCGTAGTCGGAATCATTTCCGACGTGCGAAAGAGACGAACTTCGGGTCTCTTCGCTTGGAAGCGCCTCGCGTTTAACCACAGGGGTCTATGCCCCTACCACTGGAGTCGCCTCAGAGGAATCCACCTCTGCCAATGGCGACTCACCAGTCTCGCCTATAACGGCGTGGTAGGAATCATTTCCGACGTGCAAAAGAGACGAATTACGGGTCTCTTTGCTTGGAAGCGCCTCGCGCTTAACCACAGGGGTCTCTACCCCTACCACTGGAGTCGCCTCAGAGGAATCCACCTCTGCCACTGGCAACTCACCAGTCTCACCGTTAACGGCGTGGGGATTAACCGCCAAACCCCCCTCGATAAGGAACTCTTCCTTAACGTCATTGGGAATGATCATTTAAGACATCCCAATCTCTGGCATCTCACGCCAGAATCGCTTTTGCGATCGAGCAAAGGTGGGTTCATGACTCGCCAATGCTTCACCCGATCGCGGGTGCGTTGAGCCAATGGACTTAGACTTCCAGTCTATCCATGGCTCGTGGCGTTCCAGCCACTTCATTCCCAGAATGAGGTCATACCTGGAGTCCAAATCCAGGACTAGGCAACGTTCTAAGCTGTCGAAGTCTGCAAACTTCAGCTTAAGGTCAATCGAGACCTTGGGTACAGAAACCTGTACGCCCGTCGCAAGACGGACCGTGACAACGTCACGAGAACGTGCCTCTAGGTCCTTGGCATATAGCCGACTCTTCTCTACAGAAACCCGTCTGACATAATTGTCAGACGCTCCAGAGTCTATCAAGACTCTCCAAGGCTTATCAAAGCCTTTCACGTGCGCAAGGACTACCAGCAAACCTGGCTGGTACACCAACTCGGTGCAAGAAAGCACCGTTTCCCTCGGGGCTTTGTGCTGTCGTCCCCTACGCTGGGGCTTAACAGCACTGAGGGATCCCCCAGTAGGGCGCCCCGCACCTACTGGGAGCCGTCGTTTCCCGAAGGCTTGGGGAAGGACTTTTCCCCAACCCTTGGCCCCTTAAAGCGAATATCTCGCTGGGGTTCCGCGGACATCTGTTCCACAGATGATCCGTGCTCCCACACAGGAAGCATCTCAGCGGCCCATGCCGCTGCAACATTGCAAGGAGCTCTGCCTCGAAGCCCTGCGGAAAAGAGTCAGATTGACTCTTAGCGGAAGGTTTCTCTTCCGCTTCGACCTGACTCTGGTCCATGGGTTCCGGACCCAACTTAGAGGAACAAAAGTTCCTTTCGGCGTTGAACGCCATCTTGAACGCCTCCCCCAGGGATTGGGGTCGGCATCGGAAGAGCTCCGAACGTGCTGGAACTTCTCTTAGGCCTCTCATAAAGACGGGGATGGACACATCTTCCGAATACGCTTTCGCGTACATCCCTGCCAACAGGGTCTTAAGTTCTTGTATATATGTTTCCAAGTCCTTAGTGCCCTGACGGCACCTTAGAAACGCCAGCTGATTCTGGAAAACCAGATCAGGCCTGGCGAGCATGTCCATAAGCTTTTGCTTAAGGACTTCCCAGGTTGGGAACACGCTCGTGACCGAATCCGGACACGTAAACGCCCATGTACGGGCTTTGCCCGTAAGATGGGTCAATGCAAGTCCCACTTGCAAGTGATCAGCGATCACATTTGCTGTGGTGAAGGCCGTTTCGACCTCTCGCAACCACACGTAAAGGTTGTCACCCTTCTCTACGGTGAACTCCTTTATCTTAAATGATAATGGGGGACGCACCCCCGTGGAACGACTTCCACCTAAACTCGCCTCATGGGCGATGAGGGCATTGACCCTTGCCTTTACGGCCTCAAGGCCCTGCTCCACTAGGAGCTGCATTCCCTCGTCACCCAGTAAGGATAATAGCCTGTTAAAGGCTTCCTGCTGGACGAGGGTCAACCTATCCCAATCGTCCTGATTCATCCCTTGCAGAGGATGCCTTAGTCTACCAACACAGGTGCTGGATTCACTACAAGTGCTACCAGATGTAGCCGGTGCGTATACGCACGGTGCGGCTAGCGCACAGAGGAAGACTCTTCCTTAAAGCGGTATCTACCGCTACTTAGCCGATACGCTCTTATAAAGAGCTTAGTAGGAGAGAGCTCTCCTACTCGTGGCCAAGATTCCCGGGTTGGTTTACTATAGCCTTTGCTAATGGCTTAACGGCAAGGCTCCCTTACTAAGGGTGTAGCTAAAGGGAGGGCTCCCCTTACGCTACTGCACCCACTACACGCGCGACCGGTCGAGGTCGTGCGTCTTTAGGTGATAGAGTAAACTGAATGTATATTTAATATATAATTAGCCCAAATTAATTTAAACTAATGTAAACTATATGTAATACTAAGTAGAACCTACTAAATTCGTACCTAGCTAAAATGTAGTGTACACCACCTGTGTACCAACACGTGGATGGCTGACACGCCACCCCCCAAGGGATCCTGCCCTGATTGGTTAAAATAACCAATGGTTCAAAACCCTTTGAACCGGTCAATACTGACCCCAACCGTAGTGTACTCACACACACCACCAACTAAATGTGACTCGAATGTAACCCTGTTACAGTCGCATCTCGACATCAACACCAATAATCGCCGACCGTGGCATGTCCACGACGTGTACACCGCCGCGCCCCCTGCCTCATCCTCCACATCGACATCGACGACTTCGGCTCGTTGCCGCGGTTTGCGGACGGGCGCCTTTGAGGGGAAGCCACTCCAAAACAGACCGAAGCGCGGCGACTAATGGAACAAGAAATGTTGCAGCCTGAAGATCGACATGTGGCAAGTCATGCTGCTTCTCGGGTAACTCAGCGACTTGTGCGCTGTTTCCGGGCTCGAAGGAGACTATCGACACGTCTTAGCACCCTCGGTCGTCCCGTGGAACTTCAGATCAGGACGGTTGAAAATCTGCAGATGCTTTGTGACTTTCGTAACTTTGTTTCCGTATTGTGTGCAACGTACGTGTGCTGAAGAAACCGTTTGGGCCCTTCATGTTCCATTTTTCTACGAGCAAATGCACAGATGTGAACCAACCAAAGTGGGAGGACATATTTTTCGTGCCTCTTCTATCGAGTAAATGTGATTTTGTCACTACGTTAATAGGTGTCACAAATGGAGGAAAAATGCGGTTCTTAGGACAAGGTATTGCTCCAATGGAGCACATCAGTAGGCTGAACAGCCTTGCCTTCGATGAAACTCTGGAGAAAAGTACGGGAAACCTCGTTCTGTTGAACAATCGTTCTTAATGAATCCGGAAGAATGTGTCCGGGTCCCCGAGGCTCTAGATCCATTTGAAGTGGAATCAATGGAACCAAGGCAGCTAATGCCTTAGCAGCACAAGTGCGAACAAATTTGACGTGCTAACTCATCTTCATCATCGCGTAATACACGAGACTGGGTACATATGGCACTAATTCCGCTCCAAGAGTATGAACAATGCTATCAAGCACCATCGCTGCGCCTTCAAGAACTTATTTACTTAAGTTGATACTGTCAGGGGCAACATGGAAAAATACGGCAAATATGGATTTATACACAGCAAACATAGCGATTTCACGATGCTTCCCTTCTGCGTGCTTCGTAATTGTAGCAATCGCATGAGCCACCTCGCCGCGTTCGCTGCTCGATATGTGGCTGCTGCGTCAAGCGCGCGAGGTGGTCAAGCCATGTCAAGCAAGTAGTCATCGCGCTACCTTCCACATGCGATACCACCAAACGGATTAAGTGCATGCACCGCTGAATTGCAACTCACTCACGGCTTCGATTAAGACGGGGCAGTAGCTGCTTTGTCAAAGCATGTCATCTTCAGAAGGTTGCGTCGGTATTTCTGAGTGCTGGAAGTCCACATGTCGTGGTGGTACATTTGTTATTGATGCCTTGGCTACTATCTTTGCAAAACACTGTTACCTCTCGCTATTTCATGGACGTACGGTGTCGACAGCGTATGAGATCGCAAAGGACGCAATGCGTGCTCTTCCTACACAGAAGCGAGCTGAATGTTGCTGCGCGTGGGTTTCGTTCTTTTCGTATAATATTATATATTGGCATGTACTAGATGATCTGTGCTATGGTTTGAAGTCACCTCCACGAGCCGACATGCGCGTGGATGCGTGATAGCTCGCGGCATTCTCAACAACAGCACAACTCGGTGCTGTTGCAAGGGCCACAAACTAGGGTTTCCCCTTTTTATTTTTCCTCACGATGAATCGAGCAAGTTTGTGCTGTCGGGAGAAGCTTCTCATGACATCGTGCTTTTTCATACTCCTCCTAATGGCACGCTACGCGACTGCACTCCACGCTATCCGTCAAACATACCATCCATGCATGGTCAATTTATTGGTCTTAATACCGAAACGTACCTTATCGTTAAGTCGCTACGCGAGAACGCTGTAACTGCTTGTTTGGGTGCACCAGGCATTGGAAAAAGCTCTTTCATTATTTCTGTCACACATTTTGTGAATGGGCGTCCAAATGTTTCCCGATGGAGTCTTCTACGTGTACCTGGAAGGGCAAAAAACTCCACCGTGCGTTATGCCATCGCACAGAATATTAGCATGCCAGCGGTGGATACAGACGAAGAGGAGTATACAGAACTAGGGCAAGTTTCCCTGGCATATCGATGGTGATTGTTCTGACTTATATGCAGGACAAATTGTTTCCTGGTGCTCGACAAACTGAAGGAGCTGTCGGACGAAGATGAGAACAAGGAACTACTTCATCAGCTTATTTCAGTGGCTCCAAACCTTAAGCTGCTGCTCGCTTCTCGCCGCAATATGCACAAACCTAGTATCACGCCTAACTCACTTCCAATATCAGAGCTTCCGCTGCACACAGCGCTATGTTTTTGCATGGTTGCTTGTGCTTGTCTTTCTGACGTGAGTGTTTCCTTTTAGACTAAACTTATATGTCTAGTTGCTCCTGCGTGCTCCGTTAACCTAGCAGAGCGCTTGGTAAGAATGTGTGGATGCCTGCCACTAGGTATTCACATTATTGGTCGTGCTCTTGCTAATGCACGAATAACGGCCACGCCTGAACGAATGATCGAGTACTTAGAAGTAATGAAGAGCGAGCTACGTTGCCTTACTTTTAGGACGCAAGTTCACTCAAGTTTTTCTAAGCAATATTTCACTGCGATCCATAGGGTGATAAGCATACATTCGATAACTATTAAGGAGCTAAGCCAAGCTGGGCACAAGCGAGTGTGTGCATCGCTGCATCCGCTTCATTTTGTCATTTGGAAAAACCGTTGCGGATCGCCTTCATGGCATTTGGATTTTTCGGAAAGTTTTGATATCGAAACCGGCGAGGCAGTTCTTTTGGGTACTTTGGCGGAGCAGAACGCGTCAGACAATCTGACTGGAAAAACTCATCAGTCATTTATAGCTTCATCTTTAAGCAACTCAAGGGGTGCGAAAATGACAGCGTCTAGCATGTCAAGTTCGGCAGACTTTCCTGCCGATCGTATACGCTAGATATAGATAAAAGTTCCCGGAGTCGTAGCCTAGATGACAATGTTTCCTCTGTTCGCAGTCTTGGCTCCCAACTTTCAAATATGGATGGATGGCTTTGGTTTTGATAACGATCGTGTAATGACAAATGACAGCTACGATTTGTTGGATTTAGCGAGCAGCGATGAGGTGAAAGCTCGCAAAGTTGATGTGCCTTGAGCAAAAGTTTCGCTTGAACGTCTTCATCAGTGGTCGCTTGTTGAGTTTGATACGAAAACGAACCGTTACCGTATGCATAACTTTGTGCAGATGTTTGCCGAAGAAGAAGCTCGTTGTATGAGGGAAGAAAACTTCACAGATGTAACAACTACTTCCAATACGAGCGGTGCCCCCTCTTCGTTATTGCGGTATCTATCGGCGCTCCTCCAACAAGTATTCCTCTGTGAAAAGAACTACTGCTTACGTGGAAGCGGCGTTTTGTAATATATTACTGTATGATTGTAGCGAAAGCATCGCACGCCTACCGTTTTGATGGTACGTTAGCATTGTTTGATAATGAGCGCGCCAACATTGAATCAGCAATGCGAGTGGCTCCTGAGCTGATGTGGCGAAGCGTACCCAAGACTTTTGGTCGTTTTGCGTCAGCAGCACACCGATCGGCTTAGCGGCGATCGGATTGGTGGAAATCAAAGGGGCTTTTAAGCCTATCATGTGCAAGAGGTGTCAAGAACACGGATTTTGGGAAGTCACATGAGATTGCGTGTACCTCCATATTTTCATGTGTGTACATATTGGGGACCATAGGGGATAGTTTTACTTAGTCGTTAATTTTCTTGGCTTTTAACACCCGACTGTGTGTCGAATTTTCAGCCTTTAACACTCAACGAGAAGTCGTTTCGTCGCTTTGTACATCAGTCGCCTCTGCACGCCGCAGAGTGTTTGGAAGCAGAGGGTCGAGAAATCCCCTCCAGCTTATTATACCCGGCCGGGACGCGTTACAGGCGCACTTGGCCCGCCGGAAGTCCCTCGACGGGATTACACATTGGTCGGCTTTTCAAGCGCAAGTTGCACACGTTTGGAAAGTGTTATTAAGTTATTGTATTATTTCGTGGAGATATAGTTCGTGGAGTATATCACGTTCTTATTGGATCTCCATATTGGATTATTGGACTTCTATTCTCGTATTGGTTGGGCTCTACGAACGATTGAGCGATCTGCCCTTTTAAGTATATTTACTTGGAGTATAACTGGTCTGCCCGTACCCAGGGTGAAGCGTTCCGCCCAGGGTACACTACCCAGCACGGTCTCCCACATTTAGACCACAAATCGATATACAGCACCGATCTACCGAGTGTGTTACCAGCCGATTCCATCGGGTACACAAGTTGAGATGGAGACGCAAAAATCGGACCAGGCGTGTAGCCGGTGCGTATACGCACGGTGCGGCTAGCGCACAGAGGAAGACTCTTCCTTAAAGCGGTAGCTACCGCTACTTAGCCGATACGACCTTGTAAAGGGCTTAGTAGGAGAGTTCTCCTACTCGGGGCCAAGATTCCCGGGTTAGTTTACGACTTAGCCTTAACGGCTGTATTCCCTTTACGGGATGTAAGTAAAGGGAGGACTCCCTCTTACCTACGACACTCACTGCGCGCGCGACC
>CM047587.1:28909454-28923304 GCA_026184515.1 Peronosclerospora sorghi | reverse complement strand
CAGGCAACCGTTCCAGGCTTACGCCTTCTGTGACAACACCTGTCACACTATTCAGCATCCTATAGGACTGCTGACTACTGGCCTCGGGACTCATCCCGACACCCAGATGGGGGGAGTCAATTGCCCCATCTATTGGAAGCGCCACGCGCCTATCCACAGAGGTCTCTACCTCTACCACCGGTGACTCGCCGGTCTCACCTATAACTGCGTAGTCGGAATCATTTACGACGTGCAAAAGAGACAAACTTCGGGTCTCTTCGCTTGGAAGCGCCTCGCGCTTAACCACAGGGTTCTCTCCACCTACCACTGGAGTCGCAACTTATTCGCCGGACACGGCGTGGTCGGAATCAATTCCGACCTGTAGAAGAGACGAACTTCGGGTCTCTTCTCTAAGCGCCTCGCGCTTACCCTCAGAGGAATCCACCTCTATCACTGGCGACTCACCAGTCTCACTTATATCGGCGCGGGGATTAACCGCCGAATCCCCCTCGTTAAGGAACTCTTCCTTAACGCCATGGGGAATGATCTTAAGACATCCCGATCTCTGGCATCTCACGCCAGAATCGCTTTTGCGATCGAGCAAAGGTGGGTTCATGACTCGCCAATGCTTCACCCGACTGCGGGTGCGTTGAGCGAATGGACTTAGACTTCCAGTCTATCCACGGCTCGTGGCGTTCCAGCCACTTCATGCCCAGAATGAGGTCATACCTCGAGTTCAAATACAGGACTAGGCAACGTTCTAAGCTGTAGAAGTCTGCAAACTTCAGCTTAAGGTCAATCGAGACCTTGGGTACAGAAACCCGTACGCCCGTCGCAAGACGGACCGTGACAACGTCACGAGAACGTGCCTATAGGGCCTCGGCATACAGCCGACTCTTCTCTACAGAAGCTCGTCTGACATAATTGTCAGACGCTCCAGAGTCTATCAAGACTCTCCAAGGCTTATCAAAGCCTTTCACGTCCGCAAGGACTACCAGCAAACCTGGCTGGTACACCAACTCGGTGCTAGAAAGCACCGTTCCCCTCGGGGACCTACCCTGGGGCTTAACAGCACTGAGGGATCTCCCAGTAGGGCGCCCCGCACCTATTGGGAGCCGTCGTTTCTGGACGGCTTGGGAAAGGGCTTTTTACCCGCCCTCGGCCCCTTATAGCGAGTGTCTCGATGGGTATTTTTCGGACATCTGTTCCTCAGATGATCCATGCTCCCACACAGGAAGCATCTCATCGGCCCACGCCGCTGCAACATAGCTAAGAGCTCTGCCTCGAAGCTCTGTGGAAAAGAGTCAGAGTGACTCTTAGCGGAAGGTTTCTCCTCCGCTTCGACCTGACTCAGGTCCATGGGTTCGGGACCCACCTTAGAGGAACGGAAATTCCTCTCGGCGTTAAACGCCATCTTGAACGCCTCCTCCAGGGATTGGGGTCGGCATCGGAACAATTCCGAACGAGCTGGCCCTTCTCTCAGGCCTCCCATGAAGACGGGGATGCACACATCGTCCGAATACGCTTTCGCGTACATCCCTGCCAACAGGGTCTTCAACTCCTGGATATAAACCTCCAGGTCCTTAGTGCCTTGACGGCACCTCAGGAACGCCAGTTGATTCTGGAAAACCAGATCAGGCGTTGCGTACATGTCCATAAGCATCTTCTTAAGGACATTCCATGTTGGAAACACGTCCTTGACTGATTCCGAGCATGTAAACGTCCAGGTACGGGCTTTGCCCGTAAGATGGGTCAATGCAAGTCCCACTTGCAAGTGATCAGCGGTCATATTCGCTGTGGCGAAGGCCGTTTCGACCTCTAGCAACCACACGTAAAGGTTTTCACCCTTCTCCCCGGTGAATTCCTTTATCTTAAACGATAATGGAGGGCGCATCCCCGTGGAATGACCTCCACTACAACTCGCCTCATGAGCGATGAGGGCATTTACCCTTGCCTTTACGGTCTCAAGGCCCTGCTCCACTAGGAGCTTCATGCCTTCTTCCCCCGTTAAGGGTAACAACCTTTTAAAGGCTTCCTGCTGGACGAGGGTCAAACTATCCCAATCGTCCTGATTCATTCTTTGCACAGGTTGCCTAGTCTACCAACACAGGTGTTGGATTTACTACAAGTTCTACCAGATGTAGCCGGTTCGTATACGCACGGTGCGACTAGCTCACAGAGGAAGACTCTTCCGTAAAGCGGTGGCTACCGCTACTTAGCCGATACGCCCTTGTAAAGGGCTTAGTAGGAGATTTCTCCTACTCGGGGCCAAGATTCCCGGGTTAGTTTACGTCTTAGCCTTAACGGCTGTATTCCCTTTACGGGATGTAAGTAAAGGGAGAACTCCCTGTTACCTACGACACTCACTGCGCGCGCGAACGGTCGATGTCGCGCGTCCGCTAAATAGAGTGAAATGTAAACTGAATATATTTAATATAATTATCCTAAATTAATTTAAACTAATATAAACTATATGTAATACTAAGTAGAATATTATTAATTCGTACCTAGCTAAAATGTAGTGTACACACCTGTGTACTGACACGTGGATGGCTGACACACCACCACACCAAGGGCCCCTGCCCTGATTGGTTAAAAGAACCAAAGGTTCAAAACCTTTCAAACCGGCCAATACTGACCTCAACCGTGGTGTACTCATGTACACCAACATTCAATGTAACCCTAAGGTAACCCCGTTACAAGGCGTCCTATGCTGATGATCGGTCGTCTGCTAGCACCGGACGATCAGATCGGATCGTAAGCGAAGGTTCGCGGGGTACCCCCCCCCCCGTAAGTTGGACGGCCGGGCACGATGGTGGTCAGGTTCTCGACACTACGGTGTTCGATTTTGAACTTGACACCACAACAATGGTGCGCGTGCCCGGATCACTTGGTTATTGTGGATATCACCGCGATCATATCTCGCGAAGAATTGATTACAATGAATTAATTGTGTAATCGTTCAGGAGAGGACATAAAGAACGGCTATCGCCTTATGTTCTCGTTGTCGACAAAGATGGCGATGTCCGATCTGGCCGGGTGGAGGACCAGATCGGTATTAATAAGTTTTTTCCTCCCCATAAGGCTCCCACCGGAGCCGATCGGGACTATAGCAAGTCTTGCTATAGTTCCGGAAAGGATCAGGACTTTTGTCCTGATCCTATGCATTTAAATGGATGTTTTGATGAAAATTAAATTAAAGATGAAAACGACTTGGAGGCTGATCGGAACGATCCCATCCATTTTCCCAAGGTCCCCAAGCAGAGGCTCAGAATGCCGTCCGAGGAAGACTACTTGGAAGAAAAGTCGCAATTCGGGGTTGGGGTTATCAAGGAAGAAGACCTGGACAGGATATATTACATCCACGAGTTAAAGCGATTTACTCGCGAAGACCAGGTCATGCAGATTTTAAACCTCCAGATCCCCGATCGCCTTCTCGGACCCACCACCGAGCCGATCCAGAGCGATCAGCCTTTGCTATTGGTGAAGAACCTGCTGGCGATGTTGGATGAGGTCGGCATAAAAGTGCAGAACCTCGCCAACGTGCAGAAACTGTTCGATCTGGACACTTGGAAGTTGGAGATGTCGATGTTGACCCTCCATGATAATTTGGTGCCGTTGGTGGGGGCGGTTCGCCGCCCAACTCCCACCGTGGCATTGAAGGCCGCTGAAGTCACGGCAGCATACGATGATGTGTTCTCCGACTATAAGTCGTTGTATCAGTCTCCACCTGCCTATAATAGCTCATCGGAGTTGGAGGTCGGTTTTGAGTGGATGACCATGGGGAAGGACCATACCCCCATGGGAGCATAAAAAGTACGTGCGGCAGCAAGGGGATGCATGCCAGTCGGGGCCCCAGGAGCCCCACAGTATTCTGTACCTCCAAAGGAGAATACCAACACGTTGCCCATGACCCAAGCTAACGTCCAAGCCATGTTTGAGGCAATGATGGAGCGTTTCATGGGAGACTGATGCCGATCGCCTCCGCGACCGCATGCCCAGGACCGATCTGCCCGGCAAAATGTCAATACTTGCCGGGATGTCGATGTGGAGTCAGTGGCATCAGCGGATAAGTCTATCCAAGGTGGCATACCAGTTGGCAGAGGAAGACGTAAGCCGCAGCCATCCCGACCGCGCCGGTCAAGCAAGAATAGCGATTACGACATGGAGTCGATCGGCGATCCGGATGACCACTATGGGTCAAACGGTGCAGGGGCGGGCAGAATGCGCAGGGCTAACCTAGCCTCTACAACCGCTTTTTATTTGTGGATCTACTGCGATCCCACGCATTCGCATGGCTGCGACCACGGATCTCAAGGACTTTACTGGCAAGGACCCCGACGAGGAGCAAGCCAGGTCGTGGTTTGGTCGTGTCAGGTCTGCTTTCTTACGGGATCAGAAACCAAAAAAGGAACGGTGTCTGATCTTCAGGAATCTGCTGAAATGAACGGCGGCGAACTGGATCCAACGGTTGGGTCGGGATGTCCGATCTGACTGGGATCTGCTATGTTCAGAATTTGAGGGGCAGTACTGCAACTCCGGATTCTCTACCGCCCGAAAATACCATCATATGCAGAAGCGGGGCGACGAGACGCCGATCGAGTACCTGCACCGTCTTAACGTGGCTGCAATTCGCGCCGGGATAGTGACCAAGGAAGGCAACCCGCCGACCGGTGCAGCTATGGAGCACGTGGGTCACTATATTAGTACCCTTGATGACCAAGTGCTGGAAGATCAGCTCACTCTGCTGCGCCTAAAAGATGTGGGGGAAGTGGAGCAGACGTTGCGGACGCTGCAACACTCACGTAGCATGAGGGCGAATGTCGCCGTTGGATCGGGTCGCTACAGATCGAAGACCCAGACCGAACCTGTGAAGAGGCCCCTAACCAGATAGGCCCGTGCTGTTAAGGCGATCGTGACTGAAGACAGCACTGGTTCGGAAGAGGAAAGTAGCGGCCTGTCCAGTCGGGAGTCAGACGAATACCAGTATCACCACGTTTTCGTCACGGAACCCGCCCCAAGAACCAGATCGACGCCTAACCAGGCAGATTGGAAGGGCAGGAGTGGGAACAAGTCCGATACGGACCGACCTCGCAAGAAGTGTTTTCACTGCAGGTCAAGCAAGCATGACGGTGGGGACTGCTGGAAGAAATTGATATGCAAGAAATGCGAAAGACGCGGTCACCCCACCGATCACTGCCTCTTCGTGTTCAAGTCATGTGGAGAGATCCACGAGGCCGGCCACTGCAAGATTGAAGAATTTTTTAACATGATACGCAAGTGGTACGTGTTGGACAAGCACGCGGGCATGTTGCCGCCGGATGCGGAAAAGATGTTAAACTAGAACGCTCGCCAGGTTGGAATATGGATCGAGCCGAGCGTTCTACGGTTCACATCTATGCATATGTCGGCTAGGAGGATAAGACCGACAATACACGTTCTATTCCAAATTGCGTCGACCCAGACCATCCGGTCTACAGTCTGAAGACCGATGAGTACTCCCGGACCAAGGTGGTTATGCAGTTGGACTTGCTGCCTGGAGAATCCCGCGGATACTGGAAGTATCACGCGCCTAATAAATGGTTCAAGCAGGCGAAAGCCTGTGGCAAGATTAATAACCAGAAAGAGACGATGTTGTTCGACTCTGGAGCTGAAGTCTCGATAATCGACTCCGCCTTTGCTCGTAAGGTCGGATGTCGTATAGACGATACCCAGAGACAAGAATGCGTTGGAATCGGTGAAAACTCTTAAATCACCGAAGGAAGGACGCGCGTGAAGATCACCCTATCGGGTTCATTGGTATACTTCTTTAGCGCTTCGGTTGGCAAGTTGGCCGGTCAGGATGCACTGTTAGGCATGGATTTCATGTTGCCGGCGGGTATTCGCCTTGATCTGTCTCATGGAGTGCTTACACTCCCGGATGAGGTCCAGATCCAGTTAGCTGGTCGGCGGCCCCTATACGGATCGCACAACGATCTGGTCAGGTGGAACCAAGACGTCACCATTCCAGTCGGCCAATCCGCTGATACCCCGGTCGACAAAGGTTTTCGATCAAGGAAGTTATGGGTGGCCAGGGGCGATCGGTGGGTGCCGACCTTTGTGAAGAGCGCCGGCCGATTTGATTTTGTCCGAGTCACTAATATCGGTGACAAGCCGCTTACGCTCGACAACAATACTATTGTTGGCATGAGCCTGGCGGAAGGGAAGGTGCCAAGAAAGGCGGGGTTCGTCTCGATCGGTTCGATACGGTATGTTGAGTGGCAAAACTTGGCATACCAAGCGACCACCGATCTGATCAGCGATGATGGACCGGTGGAAGAAGATACCTCACCTATGGTGGAACGACCCATCTATGTAACCCCAAAGAAGATGTTAATTCGAAGAAAGGCACTGCAGTCGCCGGACACGGTGGACCATCAAGCAGATGAGCCAAGGTTCGTCAACATGGTGGCGTCACAAGAACAGGCGACAGCGGAGCCGAAAATAGAAAAAGGGAAACATGGGATGGCTGGGGCGGACCACGATGGCGCGCCTAAGCAGATCGATGTCGTTGAAGATCAGCCCGCCGATCGGGAACAGCAGTGTGCAACCGATCAGTACGCTTTAGGTGATGTTGCCCCAGAAGACGATCAAGTTTGTATACATGAGGGCGGGGATCAATACATTCACGAGCTGGAGAGCAAGATGGCAGTCCTCCCTGAAGTGTCTGCCGATCCGCCCGAAGTCACCTTGGACGATCTACAAGTGGGTGACCGGGATGTCAACAGTCCCGACTAGATCGATCAGCTTAAGAAGATAATATGGAAGAGGAAACATCTGCTGATCGGGAAAGGCAACGCCTTACCCCCTGCTGCTCGCGGAGCGATCTGTGACATCGATGTTGATGATGCCAGGCCGATCGCCAGCGATGCCGACGTGTGGAGCCACAGTACCGTAAAATTGTCTGATCTTATTAAAGGACTGTTGGCTACCAAGATTATTAAACCGTCGACCTCGCCATGAGCCTCACCGATCGTGATCGTGATCAAGAAGAACGGTGTCGACATCAGGTTGTGTATCGACTATCGGTTGGTAAATCGGTTGACCAAGCTTATGGTGTACCCGATGCCGCTGATCAGCGATCTGATAGAAGATCTTGACAAGACCCTATGGTATTGCCTGCT
Source organism: Peronosclerospora sorghi (assembly GCA_026184515.1). Taxonomy (NCBI): domain Eukaryota; phylum Oomycota; class Peronosporomycetes; order Peronosporales; family Peronosporaceae; genus Peronosclerospora; species Peronosclerospora sorghi. The sequence continues at coordinate 28,916,162 of CM047587.1, read as the reverse complement.
GGATATGACAAGTGGATTTTGGGTGGGTTCGATGACCGATCGGGCTCGCGAGATCTCCGCATTTGTTACGCCGTTCGGCCTGTTCGAGTGGAACCGTATGCCGTTCGGTTTGAAGAACGCGCCCCAGATCTACCAGAGGCTGATCGACAACGCAATGTATGGAAACTTCAAGATCCGTACCGATCGGGACCTCACCGAAAACCACGATGTATTTAAAGAGGGTGAGCCCGATTGGGAAAGGAGACCGTCCGTTCTGGAGAGGCGATCGTATATCGACGACATGCTGATCCCTGCTTCGTCATGGAGCGATCTGTGCGAGACGGTCAAACGATTGTTGGAGACATGCGATCGCTGGAACCTGTCGATAAGAGCTGTGAAGAGTTTTTGGGGCATGTCCAAGGTCGCCTATTTGGGTCATATGGTGTCAATCAGTGGGATGGAGGTCAATCCTAAAAATCTGGAGTCGCTGAACAACCTCCCGTTTCCCAGATCACTGAAGGCAATGCAGTCATTCCTAGGGGGCCTGAATTACTACAGCCGCTTCATTTAAGACTTCTCGGTCTACGCGGCCGTGCTGTACGATCTCCGGGAAGTCGACTACCATATGTTACGCGAAGGAGATCGGGCAACTTTACGAGAAGGCTACGACTCTGATCTTCCCGCAGATTTCCGCAGGTGGAGGCAGACGATCACATGAAGAGTGCAAAGGTTGCTTTCGGTATGCTGAAGGCCAAGATGGCGACGGTACCGATTCTAAGACACTTTGATCCGTAAAAAATGCCGATCGTCATTGTGTATTCTAGTAAGTGGGCCATTTCTGCCACTCTAGTGCAAGAACATGATGGAGTGTACCACCCGGTTACTTTTACGAGCCGGAAGTTGAAGCCGAACGAAGCCAACTATGGGATCGTCGAAAAGGAAGTCCTGACTGTACTACGGATTTTGGATGTGTGCTACAACCTACTGGTCGGCCGATCTGAAAAGGTTCTTTCTAGAAAGTCGACATTGGCCTGGCTATTATCGGCCAATGGTATGGACGGTCGGCTCGGCAGATGGTCAGCGATCTTGTCACAGTGGTCCCTCGAGGTCGTCAAGTGCACCAAGGGAGAGGAAGAGATATTGGGCACATTGGCTGCCGATATCACCCCTCGGTCTGAAGTGGAAGAAGCTCTGGTGGCGATTTCCCCAAGGAAGCAACCTCGACAGTCAATCTCACTGCCACCACCGATCGTCGATCGGGATGAGGAACTCCTGGTCTTGAGTTTCGACGGATCGGTTAGCGCGAAGAAGAAGGTCGGCTCCTATAGTGCCATACTGTGGAAGTTACCACAGTGGTCTATAGTAGCAGCCGCCGCTGATTTCACACCTGACATAACGGTCAACGAGGCGGAATATCGGGGACTCCTTCTATGTCTTGATATGCTGTCATCACAAAAGAAAGGGCGGATCATCATATGTGGTGACTCCAACCTAGTGATAAGGCAGATCACCGGGGAGATCGACTGTAAGGCGCCACGGATGAAGTTGTAGAATGATCGGGTGATGAAGGCACTGAAAGACTATCCCAACCACGAGCTATTGCACGTGAAACGGGATTGCAACAGAAGCGCCGATCACCTCGCGACACAAGCTATGCGGGACCAGATCGGGGCGATGATCACCGAGGAGTCCGTTCTACTTGAACTTATGGACATAAACAGGCTCCCGGAGTTGATCAAGCCCAAGGACAGCCCCGATCAGGTACATGTGATGGCGGCGACTAGATCGCGAACTCAGAAGTCTCGCCGATCGTTCCCAAAGGAAAGGCTGAGTGAGTGCGTTGTAGAACAGCTAAGGGCGGAACGGATCCTCAAGGCGCAGGACGAAGAAGAGTGGATCGTCAACTTGAAAGCCTATCTGCGCGGTGAACTGTCCAAGTTAACGAATGATCAAGCGAAAGAGTGTACCAATATCGCGGACAGTTACGATGTGGATGACAATGGATTGCTATATTACTGCCGTGACGTTGACCAAGACAGTGCCAATCGAGATCGACTGGAGAAACTGGTGATCCCTGAGTTGCTACAGCCGGATGTCCTTCATCACTACCATGTGAGTCTAGAAGGGGGACATCAAGGCATAGGCAGGACATACCACAAGATCAGGGCCCACTTTCACTGGAGATGACTTTTTCGGAGCGTTCAGAAATATGTGGGCTGTTGCACAGATTGCGAGACCGGAAAGGGCAGACCGATAATCAAGGAGCGATCGCCCGGGAATATCGAAGCTACTTACCATTTCCAGGTGATAGCAATGGATCACATACCGTCGCTGCCCAGATCGACGCGCGGCAACACTGAGCTGCTGATCTGGATCGACCTATTCACTGGTCTGGCGATCGCGAAGGTTAGTGCATCCCGATCTGCGGATCAGATCGCCCATAGTTACGAGAAATGCGTGTTCAGAAGGTTCGGCGCCAGTGAAGTTATCAGACACGATCGGGAACCCGGTTTTATGGCTGAGGTGTTCCGATCGTTCAATAACATGCTAGGCCAGAAGCAGAGCGCGACGATGGCATATCCTCCGCAAGCCAACGGATCGGCTAAGCCCATGGTGCAGACAATAACAAGGTCGATCAAGATATATGTGGTCGGTCCGGACCAACGTGAATAGACGAGTATACAGAGAGACTGGTATTCGCACTCAACTCTTGAACCGATCGGGTACGAGTAGAAACGCCTTTCTACCTGGCGTATGGATGGTACCCTCGATCGACACTTGAAGAGGCGATACCGATCGTCTGCACTCGGACCCGCGATCGCGATGCACGTCGCTGGCGTATGCAGGTCCAGAAGCATTATCAGCACGCGAAAGAAGTCGTCAACGAAAAGTTGCGTCAGGCCACGCAAGATCGAGCAGATCGGAATAACGATCAGGTCCGACCTCACGGTATTGAACCAGGGGCGAGGGTCTGGTTATACCTCGATCGGGTCAAGGAAGGCTATGCAAAGAAGTTGGCTCATATGTGGCACGGTCCTTTCCGTGTAGCAGAGCGTATCGGTGAGCATGCTTCCCGTCTGATCACGACCGGCACAGATTACAAAGTTTTTCCGATCGTGCACGTGTCCAAGCTGAAGCTGGTCAAAGAATTCCCCGATCGGCCTAAAATGCCCTGTCTGGTGGACGAAGCGGAGTGTTTCGATTTTGTTGAGGCTCTGCTGCCGGAGGATAGTTGGGAAAGGCCATTGGAAGAGGACGAATTCGAGGTGGAAAAGGTGCTAGATGTCCGATCGGTCAAGAAGACACGTTTTGGTCGCACCCAGCGAGAATATCTGGTCCGCTGGAAGGATCATGACGAAGCATTTTGGATCGACGAGCTTGATCTAAATTGTGGAGCACTGCTACGAGAGTTTGAGCGAGAACGAGTCAGTCGGAATCGCTTCGCAGTGATGCAGACTCATGAAGACGAAGATCAATACACACAGTATCACCGATCAGTATATTGATCGGTGTGAATATGTGTAAGGTCGTAATTATTGTGAATTTATGATGAACTGTGATGAACTGTAGTAGTGGAATGACGAACGTGGTGATGATTTTCGGGATGTGGATGGAAACTGTGTATGATAACGTGTTGGTGCAAGTTTGGATAAAGTGATGAAATTTGGTCAAGTGATTGGATGATCAGGAATTTGAAAAGAATGATGACATGTATTATGGATTATCTGGTCAGCTATCTGACACATCAAGAGTCGCAATCACCCCACAACGACGGATAGTAAATGCCGGATGGTCTTCTCTCTGGTCCCGATGTTGAATACGCCAGGGCTCCTGTAGATCGATCTGGATCAAGGCGTCCTTCAGGTTTCGACTGGCCCGTCGCACCGAACACCGGGATACCAGATGCCGTCCTCAGTCAACGCCCGGGGGCTCTCAACGCGACGCTTGGCCATGTGAAGAAACACCGGATACAAAAAGATGTCGATATCGCACTCGCGGGCCAGCATCCCTTCCAGAATAAACTGGCATAGGATCAGCCAGGCCTCAACCGCCCGACTCCAGCGCTGTTTCCGGTGCTTCCGATACAAGATCAGGTCTTGGTCACGTAACTTCCGACCCGCGGGAAGGATGTAACGGGGTTACATTTGAGTTACATTTAGTTTTGGTGTACATGAGTACACTACGGTTGAGGTCAGTATTGACCGGTTTGAAAGGTTTCGAACCTTTGGTTATTTTAACCAATCAGGGCAGGGGCCCTTGGCGTGGTGGTGTGTCAGCCATCCACGTGTCGGTACACAGGTGTGTACACTACATTTTAGCTAGGTACGATTTTGGAATATTCTACTTAGTATTACATATAGTTTATATTAGTTTAAATTAATTTAGGCCAATTACATATTAAATATATTCAGTTTACATTTCACTCTAAAGTGCAGACGCGCGACCTCGACCGGTCGCGCGTGCAGTGAGTGTCGTAGGTAAGAGTGATCCCTCCCTTTACTTACACCCCGTAAAGGGGACACAGCCGTTAAGGCTAAGTAGTAAACCAACCCGAGAATATTGGCCACGAGTACGAGAGCTCTCCTACTAAGCCCTTTATAAGGGAGTATCGGATAAGTAGCGGTAGATACCGCTTTAAGGAAGAGTCTTCCTCTGTGCGCTAGACGCACCGTGCGTATACGCACCGGCTACATCTGGTAGCACTTGTAGTCAATCCAACACCTGTGTTGGTAGACTAAGGCATCCTCTGCAAGGGATGAATCAGGACGATTGGGATAGTTTGACCCTCGTCCAGCAGGAAGCCTTTAAAAGGCTGTTACCCTTACTGGGTGAAGAGGGTATGCTCCTAGTGGAGCAGGGCCCTGAGGCCGTAAAGGCAAGGGTAAATGTCCTCATAAATGTCCTCATCGATCATGAAGCGAGTTTAGGTGGAGATCGTTCCACGGGGGTGCGTCCCCCATTGTCCTTTAAGATAAAGGAATTCTCTGGGGAAAAAGGTGATAACCTTTATGTGTGGTTACGAGAGGTCGAAACGGCCTTCACCACAGCAAATGTGATCAGTGATCACTTGCAAGTGGGACTTGCGCTGACTCATCTTACGGGTAAAGCCCGTGCATGGGCGTTTACGTGTTCGGATCGGTCACGAAGGTGTTCCCTACCTGGGAGGTCCTTAAGCAGAAGTTTATGGACATGTACGCAACGCCTGATCTGGTTTTTCAGAATCAGCTGGCGTTTAGGAGGTGCCGTCAGGGCACTAGGGACTTGGAGACATATATCCAAGAACTTAAGACCCTGTTGGAAGGGATGTACGCGAAAGCGTATTCGGACGATGTGTCCATCCCCGTCTTCATGGGAGGCCTGAGAGAAGGGCCAGCACGTTCGGAGCTCTTCCGATGACTTCCCCAATCCCTGGAGGAGGCGTTCAAGATGGCGTTCAACGCCGAAAGGAACTTTCGTTCCTCTAAGGTGGGTCGCGATCCCATGGACCTTAGTCAGGTCGAAGCGGAAGAGAAACCTTCCGCTAGGAGTCACTCAGACTCTACCTCGCAGAGCTTCGAGTCGAAGCTCCTTGCAATGCTGCAGCGGAATGGGCCGCTGATATGCTTCCTGAGTTGAAGCACGGATCATCTGAGGAACAGATGTCCGAAAAATACCCAGCGAGACACTCGCTATAAGGGGCCGAGGGCGGGTAAAAAGCCCTTTCCCAAGCCGTCCAGAAACGACGGCTACCAATAGGTGCGGGGCGCCCTACTGGGAGATCCCTCAGTGCTGTTAAGCCCCAGGGTAGGTCCCCGAGGGGAACGGTGCTTTCTAGCACCGAGTTGGTGTACCAGCCAGGTTTGCTGGTAGTCCTTGCGGACGTGAAAGGCTTTGATAAGCCTTGGAGAGTCTTGATAGACTCTGGAGCGTCTGACAATTATGTCAGACGAGCTTCTGTAGAGAAGAGTCGGCTGTATGCCGAGGCCCTAGAGGCACGTTCTCGTGACGTTGTCACGGTCCGTCTTGCGACGGGCGTACGGGTTTCTGTACCCAAGGTCTCGATTGACCTTAAGCTGAAGTTTGCAGACTTCTACAGCTTAGAACGTTGCCTAGTCCTGGATTTGGACTCGAGGTATGACCTCATTCTGGGCATGAAGTGGCTGGAACGCCACGAGCCGTGGATAAACTGGAAGTCTAAGTCCATTGGCTCAACGCACCCGCAGTCGGGTGAAGCATTGGCGAGTCATGAACCCACCTTTGCTCGATCGCAAAAGCGATTCTGGCGTGAGATGCCAGAGATTGGGATGTCTTAAATGATCATTCCCAATGGCGTTAAGGAACTCTTCCTTAACGAGGGGGGTTTGGCGGTTAATCCCCACGCCGTGAATGGCGAGACTGGTGAGTTGCCAGTGGCAGAAGTGGATTCCTCTGAGGTAACTCCAGTGGTAGGGGTAGAGACCCCTGTGGTTAAGCGCGAGGCGCTTCCAATCGAAGAGACCCGAAGTTTGTCTCTTTCGCACGTCGGAAATGATTCCAACTACGCCGATATAGGTGAGACCGGCGAGTCACCGGTGGTAGAGGTAGAGACCTCTGTGGATAGGCGCGTGGCGCTTCCAATAGATGGGGCAATTGACTCCCCCCATCTGGGTGTCGGGATGAGTCCCGAGGCCAGTAGTCAGCAGTCCTATAGGATGCTGAATAATGTGACAGGTGTTGTCACAGAAGGCGTAAGCCTGGAACGGTTGCCTG
>CM047587.1:28874187-28901746 GCA_026184515.1 Peronosclerospora sorghi | reverse complement strand
TATACCCGGTCTGGACGCGCCGCACGCGCACTTTGGCCACCGGAAGTCCCTCGACGGGAGTACGATTTGGCGATCTCGACACTTTAAGTCAAGTACGTTTGGAACGTGCTATTCACTGGATTGGTCTTTACGTGGAGATATCGTTTGTGGAGTTTCACGGGCATATTGGGTCTTCACGTAGACATATTGGCTCACTGTAACATTGGTTGGAGTTTAGACCGGTTTTGGTCTTCTCTCATATTGGTCAGGGGCTAGACCGGTTGATTGGTCTACCCTCTATTATTTCGTATTGGTCAGGTCTAGATCGTTTGGACGATCGACCTATTGGAATTTATCTTTTGGAATTGTTTCTGGTCTGTACGTACCTGGGGTGAAGAGTTCCACCCTAGGTACACCTAGCCAGCACGGTCTCATATTCAAGACAGAATCAGATCGATCTGCGATCCCGATCCACCGAGTGTGTAACTAGCCCATTCCATCGGGTACACAAGGTGAGATGAACTTAAGTGAATCGGACCAAGTGTCTTTGGATGATGACCGGTCGTCTGACAGCAGCGGACGATCGGACCAGATTTCGAGTGGAGGTCCGCGGGGTACCCCCCCCGTAAGTTGGAAGGCTGGGCACGATGGTGGTGGTCAGGTCGTCGATACAAATGTATTCGATTTCGAACTTGACTCCACCACATTTGAGTACAAGGAGACGGTCGGCCAGAAGCAGTCCTCGATGACACTCGTAGCTAGACGCAACTAAATAAAGCTCCAGATGCTGAGGGCGTAGGGATCAGGTTGTTGGGAAAAGTAAGAGGCTACGCAGTGTTTACTCTGATCTGACACTTTTGATCAGATAGTATGTGCGTGAATAAGCGTAATTCGATCGCTGTTCATAGTTTCTCATTTTGGTGGCACCGATACAAACATATATCGGACGGCACAAAAAAGGAAGTAATTTAACCGAAAAACTAAATCGGGAGCGCGATTGGTGTCGCTCTATCATATTTTGGTTTCGCTCTAGCGCCCCCCCCAAATGGTCGACCATTTCACCTACAAAAATTACCCGAAATCACCTAACTTTGAAACCCCCTAATGTGACGAAACAAACCAGATGTTTAAGTTATGGTAAACTTCCATCTGTTGTGTTGTGTATATTACTTATGCGTAACAAAAATATGTGTACTCAGAACCGAGTATACACTAATTATGCTACTAATAGGTACGAAATGCAAATTGCTACCTAAAACTAGTCCTACTCAGTTTCAATGAAAACTTAATATAAACGGACTATTTTAACAATATTTACCGCACCTGGATATATTGGTCCTTATTCAATTCTCAAACTCACCACGCCGTCGACATACTGCCTGGTGTGCGTCTTCATGACGATCATAAATCCGACCATACATCTTGAAACAGCGCCTAAAACGAGGTCAATTATTTAGTTTGGCCCACACAATATATGAGAAGGTGCTCATTTTGCAATTTACTTTACTTTTGTAGGTGGATTACTAATTGTAGGAGGTACTTTTGGTGCAGCAAGTTTAGAACGTTTCGGTGACATTATCAGGTGGAGCGAGACTTGTCCTCCAGAACGATCTCGTGTCTGGTCCACACTTGGTCAACTGTTGTGGTGTGGCCATGGGTCAGCACTGTTCGTGCTTGCAGCATCCACCCAAGTATCAGCGCCGACAATCTGACGACGTCGAGACGATGGATATGGAGCGAGGCGACAATGATGACGGTGAACTGGAGCTCGAGGTGTTAGACGCACAAGAAACTCACGAGCTGCTAGGTACTAGAGTAAGATTACAGTCCGGTGGTTGGACCAGTCAGCTGGGACTATTGAAGCGGAGTGGATCTACCGTCACTGTCGCAGGTCCGGGTAGGGAAGAAGACAGAGAAGAGAACGATTCGGACGGGCTGAAGATGGAACGCGGCCCCAGCTTGGGTTTGGTGAATAATAATAACCATTTAACACCTTTGATTGAACCGGAAGAATTATCAAGGCTGCTACGCTTGTATCAAGAGGCTACAGGAATAGTACGGCATTATGTATTTCGTGATTATTCGTCGACTAATTCTTGTGCCTTTTTTCAGGTTGACAAAGGGAAATTAGAACTCGAGTGTGTCATGTGTTTGGACACGTTTTCTGACGTATGTTCTATTGTAGTTGATGTTGCTATCAGTATGTTAATATTTTACGTGAAAATTCGTAGGACAATTCCAAAGTCCGCACATTGTGCAACTGCGGCATGAATCGAACAAATTTTCACATGAGCTGCTTGCTCGAGTGGCTTAATCGCAACGTGAATTGCCCAGTTTGTCGTGAGTATCTCTTCTTTGAGGATTCGTGACTGTTGTCAACACATTACCTTGGTTGTGAAACAAAAATCAGTTTGCTAAACAAAAGATGTAGTCAGTTGATTGCCAGCTGTATTGGCTTCATCTCTCATCATATTTAGCTAGGCATTGGAAATCATCGTCCGTGCCGCTTCATTATTATCTGGCGGTACGTTCGAGTGATATTTGACATGCTCAACATGTTAATTTTCAAGTACTTCGAATATTAGCCGATCGGCGCACAGCAACAAGTTTGCTTCTATGGGGTACTATTACCGAGTCATACAAGGACAAATAACCTTCACCAAAATTTCAACGTTTATTTTTATGGCGATGGCCAAAGTGCGAAACTTCACGGCCTTTTTCTTCTTGTTAATGTTTCTTTGACTTACCCCTTCGATCCGATTCGATCTCGAAAGGTATAGGCAAATGCTACTCCCACGAGACCAACCGCGACAGCAGTAAAAACGACAGATATCTATTGTCCAACATATCAAATATTAGTGTCGGCATAGAAAATGCACATCCATGAAACCGTGTACCTGCCAGAAGCCCAGCTTGTATCCAGCGTTGTCACTATCTCTTCTTGAATTAAAGTTTGCATCAATCAGAAGTGTATTGTAAAAAATATTTAACAAGCCATGGACTAACCTGTGTTGTTGACGTAAAGGCAACGGTGGGACTTCCTCCAATACAGGTGAGGTGAAACTCGGCCACGGTTGGTACTCGAAAGGAAATGTAAAATAAAACATTTTGGAACTACAGCCCATGATAAAATTGAACAGAATTAGAGATGCAGCGGCAATGGTGTCAAGCGTTTTAGTGTACCATACATTGTAGCAAACTCCACGTTACATCGTTGTCGGAGCTCGATCGGCGGCAATTGGTGGTACAACACTAAAGCACCTGAGATCACCTTTTCGATGTCCATCGATAGCGGCAATTTCGACAGCATTGCATGCATCGTGCCAAAGTCAAGCTCAGATCGCAATATGGTGTCTCTCGACTCGATCAGAATCTAACAATGACTTAGAATTAGTGGACACGTGTAGCTTTACCAGCAGAGAAACGGTAACATCTATTTGGTAACAATAATGTCAACACGCACCGAAGCAGACACATAAAGACTGAAGAGCGGGTGGGTCACTAGAAACACATCATAGAGTCGTGCAACATCTTCGAAGTGCCTCAGCTGGTGCGCAAACCACGTGATTATCCACGGAAGTGCAAAGAATGGCTCCACCTAGATACCAATGTGCCATAGTACGTAAGCATAATTGACCCAAGGGGAGATCATGTATACCCACCATCAGAGCAATCGACATACCCTCGACTCGTGCAGATGCTGATAAAGCAGCTCATCTGCCGCATCTAGCAATGGAAACAGTAACCGCGTGATCCCCATTACTTGCTCAAAACCAGATCGCATGGGCTCCCGGTGATACGTTTCGCTTACATTCTGAACAGCTTGCAAAGTATTTTTTGTATAGCCCAGTGTCAGTAGAAACACCGAGACAATATCATGATACCCTTGGAAATAAAAGAGCTCATCATTGGCATTAAGCACTCCCATAATGATTCGTGTCAGTGCACGACGTTTTGATCGGCGTTCACTTTCGTTAATTCCTTGCAAAATATCGTAGTGCCACAACGATCGAGCCACATCTTTTTCCACCTGCGCTGTATCTCGATGCGTTTTTACCGCACTGATTTCGGTGTGAGGACAACTTGTAAGCTTCGCGCGAGTAACTGTTTGTCCAGTGAGCAAGAATGGCCACAATTCTTTTCGAAATTTTTCGGAAAGTAGACCTTTTGGTGCGATAGCAAGCCGACGCACTTCACGGAAACACACGTCAAGATCTGCGAACGTTGCGTCATTAATAACACTTTCCAGCGCACGTAGGCGAAGGATGACAGCACGAAGCTCCCTTTCCTTGTCCCGGATGAGACGAAGCTCTCGTGCTGCCCGTGCGCGTCCCGGAAGACCCCGCACTCGGCGTGGTTTGCGTTTTTTAGTCATTCAAAGCGAGAATTTGGTATAGACAAATATAACCTTGTTCTTTTCGTCCAATCGTTCTAATCTTTCCTCGACGTGTCACAGTAACGCTGAGTTAATTCGATCGGATCAATTAATACGGTACAACTACTGTAGCATACAAATTCTACATGAAGATCCTCTGTGTCTTATCGAGAGGATTGTGGGATGCAAATGCTTTTAATAGAGGATTGTGCGGGCAGGAATCACCAACATGCTCACTATCATTTACAACGTTACAAACAGAGTTGTTGTACTTGATCTTAGTATACTGCGCCTCGACGACGGTTCGCGGGGACATCGCGATCGACAGCCGGAGAAAAGGCCGAACGGACGACCCCGACCGCTCCTTCGCGACTGATATATACGACGGACAAGTTGTTCTTCTTAGTCGATCGGCGATAAGAACGTGTACCAGCTGGGCTGTCGTACGTGAGCTTAGCCAGGCCTTTTTGTCGTGCCGTCGCACACACCCGCTGTCTTTCTTCTCTCTACTCAGTCTAGAACACCCCCCAGCACGCGCACCATGGCGCGCTCTGGCAGCGATGCTGACAGCGATGACGCACTGCAGTTTAGTAAGCCACTGCGTCAGCAAAAGAAGCTCTGTGATGAAGCCATGGAGCTCGTGAACGCTGGTGTTGCCATGCAAAATGCATCGCCACCAGACACGGCGGGCGCGGACGCCAAGCTCTCACGGGCGGTCACGCTCATGGAACAGGCGCTCGCGATTGAATACCCTACGCAAGAAGAGCGTGACGCGAGTCAGCGCCTGAACAATAAGATGAATCGCTATGTCAACATGATCCGGAGTCAGCGTGAGAAGGGCGCGACGGGCGGCGCCACGGGCCGTGGACATAACACAAAGTACAATATCTTGCCCATGGATAGTTTACCTGCCACTTACAACGCCGTAGTGGATCTCTTGACCAAGTAAGCCTCTTGTATACGTAGACGTTGCAGGATGACGCGCCACTGACACTGATATTTGTTGCCTTTTTATGACAGTTCGTCGCTCCTTGGAGATGTCTTTGAGAGCCTCAAGAGCACGTTTGGTTTCCAAGATTCGAATGTAGCGAATCAAAAGGAGCATGTGCTGTTGATGCTAACCAACTTTAAGTTGCAAGAAGAGGAGCCGAACCAGAATGGCGAGAATCACCACAATTTGGATCGACAGCAAGAGCTGGATATGGCCAATAAGGGCGTCAAGCGTTTCCACGCTCGTATCTTTGCCAACTACATCAAGTGGTGCAAGTACCTGTCGACGAAACCTGCGTTCACAAGTGATCCGGTCGTGGATATCGTGCTCTTTTTCCTCATTTGGGGTGAAGCGGGGAACTTCCGTCAAACGCCCGAGTGTCTCTGTTTCCTGTTACATACCTCCTTGCCCCAAGCTTCGTCTCGAGGTGGTGGTAAGAACCCCGGGGACTTTCTTGTCGAGGTCATTCGTCCCATGTACGTTGAGATCAAGAAAGATAACGACAAGAAGACGTCGCAGGGTGCTCGCGCTCCGCACGGCGAGATTCGTAACTACGACGACTTTAACGAGTTTTTCTGGAGCAAAAAGTGTCTCAAGTACAATCCCACGACGATTCATGAAGCATTTGGTGATGTGGACAAGAAGGGCCGTCCAAAGGTTATCAAGAAGAGCTTTGTAGAGAAACGGACGTGGTTCCGCGCGCTCATGTCATTTCGACGTATCTTTTGCTTTAATTGCGCACTGTTCCTGGCTGTCTGTGGATTTGCCCTCAATATGGTCATGTTTTGCCCGGACACCCCAATTCTGTACGGTGCTGACTTGGGTGATGGGACGTCTCGAGGCTTTACGGTGTTTGGTAAGAATTTTACGGCGTCGGACGAGACAGCGTATGGTTCAGGCGATGGGACCACCGACAAATCCGGCACAGGAGCATCGTGCAACCATGAAATGTTAGCCACGTGTCTGGGTATGACATACATAACGGGCGTTTTCGAAAACATTCCCATAGACTTTAAAGCTTTACTGCAAGTCGTGCCATTTACAGATTGCATAGAGAAAAGCACAGGTCGATGTGGCTGTTATAAGAACCTTTTGGACCGCTGTTTCTCGGAAACGGGATCGACGACAAAGGTAACGGAAACGGAGCTCACGTTTTCGTCATCGAGTGAATATGATCAGAATATGTGTGTTGTCAACTGGCGTGCGGCCGTCGAGTCGATTATCAAGGATCCGGGTCCAGGGAAACTTAATTGCGAGATATGTCAGTTGGATATCAAGGCTTTGATCACGAACGGCAAGATTGGCGAACTCATTGCTGGATTATTGAAATTTGGCAGTGGGACGCCCTTGCAACCTGGAGACGTTAACAATAAGGAACGCACAGACATGGGTGGGCTTGCTATGGTTGGTGGCGGTGCCTGCCTCGCTCTTGTTTGTGTGTGCGAGTTTTTCAACAAAATCACTTCTCGGGTTGGGTCTGGGTACGTCGGCCGCTCGATGTCTGTGCCATTCCGAGCCTACTGCCGGTACACTTGCTTCTGGCTCTTCCTCTTTATGTGCAAACTCACGTTTGATTATCAGTATATGATCAAAGCGCTCGTGGAAACTACTCTGTTTATCTGGTATGCGAACGCGAATGATTACATGCCGTACTCGAAATTCATCCTCCAAGTCACGTTCCATAACATTATCTACATCCTCTTCTTGTGGATCCCGTCGTTTTTCGTCTTCATGTACGACGCGCAAATTTTCTACTCAGTCCTGTCGGTGATATTCGGTTCCTTCGCGGGTTTCAACCTTCGCATTGGTGAGTTACGCTCCTTCCGCGTCCTGCGTCTCTCGTTCAAGTCTATTCCTCGCATGTTCAACCAGAAGATTGTCCCGAACATTCAGGATAGTGCAACAGATGGCAAGAAGAAGAAGAAAAAGGCGAAGAAAGGAGAAAAGGAAGAGTCGGCAATGCCCGTGCGGCACTTTGAGCGTGTCTCGATGGCGGACGGAATCAAACCGCTGACTGTGAAGGCCCAAATGTACTCAAATCTCTTAGAGCATAATGGGGATCATCAGTATAATGAAGTAAAAACACCGAATGACAAAGATGACGTGAATTCGACTGGCCGGCAGTCTCAGCTAGGATCAGTCACAGGTGTCTCCGGTGCAGACTTTGAGCGCACGATTCCATTTGCTATGGCATGGAACCGTTGTTTGGGAAGTCTACGTGAGGCAGATATCATTAGTGATCGCGAGCTGAACGTTCTGAGCTACTTGATTGACTCTAAAGATGCTGAAGACCGAAAACTTTACCCGCCCGCTTTCCTCACTGCTGGCAAATTGGACGAATCTCTTGATATTATTGTAGACTGCTCCGCCGTATACGAGAAACTGAGCTCTGACAAGAAGAAGAAGGAGAAGACGCTCCAAAAGATTGAAAATACAATGCGAGAGCGTCTGACCAAGGATGATTTGCGTGTGGAATCGCTACTTGGATCGTACAAGTTTACGTCGCAAGCTGTTCTCTTTTTGCTTGGAGATGAGCACCGAGATCTAAACGAGTGTTTCGAGTTTATGGAGGAAATGGCGGTTCAACAATCGGTACTCAAGGGCTTGAATCTAAAAAGTCTCCATGAGTGTCGCTCAGCGTGTGCAGAGTTAATGAAAGCACTACTCGAGGTACCGAAAACGACGTCCGACAACAGCATCAAGTTCCAGAGAGCACTTTACCGCGTGATTGACTGCGTTGAGACGGTGCTCAACTGCATGAAGAAGATTCTGATCAAACAAGAGAACCTGGTGCAGATTCTAACGAACACGCCGTTAAAACAGAGCTCGTTCTTTTTCCCGGGCGATGCGCAACAGTATGCTAATGTTCAGCTTCAGCGCCTTGTGAATTCCGAAGCAGCTCTGGATATCGTTTCGCGAGCTTACCAGTTGTTGACGGTCGATAATTTTGACGCTGAGCCTCGATCGGACGAAGGACGTCGTCGTTTGCGTTTCTTTGCCAACTCGCTTTTTATGGACATGCCCGATGCGAAACCCATTCGTAAGATTCGTTCTTTAACTGTGTCGACGCCGTACTACAATGAAATTGTCATGTACTCGATTAAGGACTTGACGGCTCAAAACGATGACAGCATCAAACTGATTTACTATTTAAAAACAATTTACCCAGTCGAGTGGGAGAATCTGCTCGAGCGTATCCAGGCCAAAGACATGGAAGAAGCGCTGAAGAAATATCCCGAAGATGTGCAACTCTGGGCGAGTTATCGTGGTCAGACGCTCGCCCGTACTGTGCGTGGCATGATGTACAATGAAGATGCGATTCGGTTCCTCCATTGGCTAGAAATTTGTGAAAACGAAGTGATGCACCAATATGGCTGTCCCTGCAATAAATGCAAGCGTCTGGAAGAGATGGTGGCGCTCAAATTCAATTACTTGTGTACATGTCAAATCTACGGAAAGCAAAAAGACGAACAACGTCAACAAGCTGCTGATCTCGAGTATTTGCTTCGAAAGCATCCGACTCTACGTGTTGCGTATGTGGATGGTCCAAAGAAGATGAAGGACGGGCCTCCAAAGTTCTTTTCTGTTCTTGTGCGGGCGGACGGCGACAATATTGCCGAGGTTTATCGTGTTGAGCTTCCGGGCAACCCTGTGATAGGAGAAGGTAAGCCAGAGAACCAGAACCATGCAATCATTTTCTCGCGTGGTGAGCTCTTGCAGTGTATCGATATGAATCAGGATGGGTACTTGGAAGAAGCATTGAAATTACCGAATCTGCTGTCGACAAAAGACACTGAGACGGCGAAAAGTCCACTGACAATCATTGGGTTCCGTGAACACGTGTTTACGGGTGGTGTGTCGAACCTGGCCAGCTTCATGTCGATCCAGGAGTTGTCGTTCGTGTCTTTGGGTCAGCGCATGCTGGCATTGCACCACGTCCGTCAGCATTATGGGCATCCTGATATCTTTGACAAATTATTTGCCATGGGCTGTGGTGGAACGGCCAAAGCCTCCAAGGGCGTGAATCTGTCGGAAGATATTTTCGCTGGTTTCAACAGTACGCTTCGTGGCGGCCGTGTCTCGCATGAAGAGTTTATCCAGGTGGGAAAAGGTCGTGATGTGGGCATGCAGCAGTTGGTTCTGTTCGAAGCCAAGCTGTCCTCTGGTGCCGGCGAGTGCGTGATTTCGCGCGATGCCATGCGCATGGCGTCTCGTCTCGACTTTTTCCGTCTTCACTCGTGGTTTTATGGAAACTTGGGTTGGTACTTTACGCAGACCATGACGGTCGTCGGTGTCTTCTTCTTCATCTATGGTAAAGTGTACATGGCTCTAAGTGGCATGGACAGTTTCTTCCTCGAACGAGGTGGATTGGGCATTGGAGGAACGTTGAACACGTCATGGGCCTTCCAGTTTGGTTTCTTGCTCGTCGTACCCGTTGTTGCTGTTGTCGGTGTTGAGCAAGGTTTCCGTCATGGTATGACTTACTTGTTGTGGAACATTATGACGCTTGGGCCGCTGTTCTTCACGTTCCAGATGGGGACACGTATGCACTACTTTGATCGTACTTTGGTTCATGGTGGTGCTAAGTACCGTGCTACAGGTCGTGGCTTCACCATCAAGCACGAAAAATTTGCCGAACTCTACCGGTTCTACGCTTTTAGCCACTTTTACCGCGCCGTGGAGCTCGTGTTTCTCTTGATCTTGTTCCGTGCCTATGGTACGTTTTCATGGTGCAATTGCTCGTGGACCAAGGACGCGCTCTTTTACAATTACTACAAACCTTCCGAGAATGACTGGAACACGCGGTGCTATGCTTTCTACTACCAATCGTGTGTGGAACCCACAAATCAAAACTACGGCATGATGTCGTATTCCTTGTGGATTATTGCTGCGACGTGGTTATGGGCTCCCTTCTTCTTTAATCCGAGTGGTTTTGACTGGGATAAGTTGATTGATGACTTTAACGACTGGCAAAACTGGCTCAAGACGACCAACGACACGGCAGCGAGTTGGTCTGGATGGTGGTCAAACGAATTGGAATACCTCGAACACTCGTCCAGAGGTTCTCGGATCGTTTCGATGATTCGCAAGATGCGCTTTTTCTTCATTGCGTATGGCATGTACCTGCAGTTGATGTATAAGACGTACTATGAAGATCGTGATTTAAAGATTGACAAGGGATCCATGATCTCATACGCCCTCGCGGGTCTCATGTTTGTCATTGTTCTTCTGCTCTTGTGCTGTGGCTACATTGCGAGTCGTGTGAAGAAGAAACTGACGTTTAAGCAAAAGAAGTTGCGCAAGATGAAGTTTGTGCTCTCGTGTTGCGGTCTCCTTGTCGCTGCCGTGAGTTTGTTGGTCTTCTCGCCTGTCAACTTGATTGAGATCGCTGTGATCGTCTTGATGGCTGCCTACTGGTTCCTCCAGATCTGCATTTACCGGAACCAGACAAGCCACGTCGTCGTGCGTGGCATGGCACGCTCATATGACCGATGGGTGGGCTGGATCATCTTGGGCCCCGTGCTTTTTATCGCCATGTTCCTCCCGTTCTTGTCTAGCTTCCAGCAACGCGTGATGTTTAACAACGCGTTTACGTCAGGCCTCGAAGTGTCCAAGCTCTTTGCGAATGAAGCGGCCTCTTCCACGAGCAAGGTCGTCAAAATCAAGCGCGTGGCCAAGAAGAAGAAGCGAAGTGACTAGAGCAGCGTGCATGGGATCTTGCTGCGTAATTTCACGTAGTTTTCCGATGCAAGGATTCGTTCCTTATCCAATTATAGCAACAATATACACATTTTTTCTTTTCTAAGGTAAAATAGGTAACACTATACTTTAAGTACTGTCTGTATTGGTGGTTACGAGCACGAGAGCTACCACCTTTAATGCTTCCGCAGTTGTGAACCCATTGGGTTTTTGGATGAAAGCGTGAGACACACTGATGAAACGTAGTGAATATTTTTTTAATTTAGAGCGTTCTTATTGTATGAATAACTTGTCCATCATACCGGTTTTTGAGATTCGTTAGTTCTTGAATGAGCGGACGGACGATGCGAAGGCTCACCAGGCGGAAAAAAGATCCAACCGTTGTATCCCAGGATCGGATCCTGAGAGAAAAGTTTATGGCATGCAGAGGATGAATCTTTGTACCGTGATTTGTGACGACGCGAAAGCTAAGGCGACATGAATCAAGTAAAAGTGAATTGGATTTCCTATTACAATAGGGGGTGTCAAACCTCAGAAATTTTTAGTCGATAAACCGGGGGTTCGAATACGATTAGACGGGGCTCGATTAGATTATTTGTACCTATAAAAGTTATCGGTCGCCTCCGGAGGTGACCGATACGATTAGAGTAATCGAACCTGACAACTCGAAGTAATCGAACCCGAAAACTCGGAGTAATCGAACCCGAAAACTAAACAACTGCAGCATGAAGTAAAAGTGCTCTGTTTTGAAGCGCACCGCTGATTCTTTGCTATCTTTGGCTTCACCCGACGCCGGGTTCCGGCCGCCGTCGCTTTCGGACGTGTCATGGTTGTATGGTTGTGTGTGGTTGTGAGGCTCTCAGGGTGTTCTGTTCCGCGGTTGTTTACGCCACCGTGTACGCCAGCACCGATAACAGTTACTCCAACCCCCTCCCCCCGTCTTATAGGATGGGCACTTAAGGTTTGTAAGGGGCGATAAGGGCAACCCCAGGTTCAAATTATTTGTACAGATAACTCGGGGTAAAAAATACTTTTATTTTTCTGGTTGACCCGAGGTTTGACACCCCCTAATAAACCAAAGTGCCATATTCATTAGTAGTAAATTTTAACTGGCTGATCGATCAGCTTGCTGGATTCCATGGCGACTTGCCAGCCCGTAGTCATTTACAATACAGCTACATGAGAGATTTCAGAAACTTGTTCTCCACTCTTTATGATTGACCTACATCGATCGCTACGACGGGAGTTAGATCCTGAATAGCGATACACTAGTAGGAGTTTGGTTGAGCTTGTACTAGCGTTATTTGAGCAGATGAATACTGTTTGTTTGTGGCTCTAGCAGATACGAAACCAAGTTGATCATAACAGTAGCATGGTCGCACTTGAAGCATATGTGGACCCAAGGTTCTACAGCAATTGCCAGTATTCGCAGCAAGATCAACGTCGACACTATTTCCATATAACTAGCAGCAATGCCGGCGTCAGATTATCGCAGCTGGCTATCAGATGTTTCGTGTTGAATCCTAATCTCTACTCTCTTACAGTTGCCATCACTTACAAACACCGCAGTGCCGCTGTTAGAAAGAAGGCGATGTCATACTTCGATGTATGGTTCTTAAAATTGTTCATGTTAACGATTTGTTGCAGGACACATGGCGGATACATTGCATCGTCGGAATGTACTAACTAAAGTACGGGGAGGGGGGTGTCGCTCTTATACGAGTTTTAATTCTTTTTTACAGAGGTTTCCATAATATGAACAATCGGCACGATATAAATCTCGTGGAGCGTGCCACAGACGTTATGTTGTGTAAGAACGTCTAGCACTCGATACCCATTCTTATTTTTTTGGTTAGTAAAAACGTTTACAGCCTCTTTTACGTACTAAATGAAAGAAGTATAAACAAATACAAACACTGCAGGCCCTGCGCTTGGAGTTCGAAAAGGAAGGTGCACCCATTAAAGCCTCCATCGGTCACGGGGAGTTAACATTGTGTAATTGAAGCAAGCCATCCATCCACTGTAGACTCAGTATCCTTCTTCGCTGGCGTGCCTGATTCGTCTGGCAATGTCTATTCTAACCGGATGGTCCGTGTCATCCCTCGGTTTGGTCTCGTACTTTATCCGACAGCTGTATACTAAAAACGGGCGTCCGTTTCACCTGTCTTCTTGCACAGATGACCTGTTTGTAGCACCCGCAGCCCGCACTGGCTTTTTCTTGCCCCCTCCTATCAATGAACCCTAGGTCGGAGCAAAAATATCCGAAACGTCGCATGACTTGCATCCAGTATACATCGCTGGCTCCAGGAGTTTCGCCAGCCTCACGTGGAAAAGGGGGGGACACAATCTAGCAAGTTCTCCGCCATCATTTCCCTTTCTTTTTGTACGAAGTGGGAGCCACCTTAAGTTCGATTTTCTTGGGGGGAAGGCACTCGCACCATGACTCGCCGTGGCGATGGCACGGGTAGCGAGCGAGAAGGCAGCACGGTCGGGATTGTGACAGAGGCGCTCGAGATGCAGCGTCAGATGTGCGACGAAGCCATGAGTCTCGTGAATGCGGGCGTGGCGTTGCAGAATGCGTCGCCGCCGAATGTTACGGAAGCCGAGCGGAAACTCACGCGTGCGGTGGACATTATGGAACAAGCGATGAATATTCGGTACCGCTCGGCAGAAGAAAAGGACGCGGCGGATCGATTGAATAACAAGATGATGCGGTATGTGAAAATGATTAAAAGTCAGCGCGCGAAGAGTGCTGGCGGCGCTGGTCATGCCAAGCCACGGAGTCTCAATAAACACAACATCTTAGAGATGGAACGACTACCGGAAGTATATGCGCCCGTGCTCCAACTATTGAATAACTCGACCAGTGTGGGCGATATTTGTGAGACACTGAAGCGCACGTTTGGGTTCCAGGACAGTAGTGTCTTGAATCAAAAGGAACATTTGCTCCTCTTGCTCACGAATTTTAAGGAACAGACTGGACAGGATGATGGGACGAAAAAAAATAATAAGAAGAAAAATGATACCGAGACGATTGACGACTATCTACGTCAACGAGATCCGCAACTCGAGCTCGATCTCGCCAGTAAAGGAATCGCCCGACTCCACGGTCGCGTTTTTGCTAATTATAAGAAATGGTGCAAATATGTGTCGCAAAAGCCCAAGTTCTCGAGTGATCCCTTGGTCGACATTGCGCTCTTTTTTCTCATTTGGGGCGAAGCGGCCAACTTCCGGCAAATGCCCGAGTGTCTGTGCTTTCTACTGCACACAATGTTGCCAAAAGTAAACAATGGTGGCCATGAAGAGCCCGGGACGTTCTTGGCCAACACAATTCGTCCCATGTACATTGAATTACGTCGTGACAGTGACAAGAAGACAAGCAAAGGTGCCCGTGCACCCCATCGCGACATTCGAAACTATGATGACTTTAACGAGTTCTTTTGGACGAAGAAATGTTTAAAGTACGACTATACCAACATTGGCGAAGCGTTTGCAAACTATGACAAAAAGGGACGTCCGAAGATTGTCAAGAAGACGTACAATGAGACCCGCAGCTGGATGCGAGCGATTTTGTCGTTCCGTCGCATCTTTTTTATGAATTGTGCCCTCTTCTTGGCAACGCTGGGCTTCTCGATTGATATGGTGCTCTTTTGTCCCACGTCGCCTATCATGTATGGCAAAGACGTGCAGCCACTCATATCGACACAGCCTCTAGAGATCCTAGGCAAGAAATACGCCGCTCTCACAGACTCGTCGTCTGTCCAAAACACCGACGACACGCTCTCGGACAATATTGATTCGTCAGAACCACAGTGTCTCTACTCGAAGCTTGCAACGTGTTTAGGCGTCAACTTTTATACGTCTGCATCCGATACGTTTGGGACGTTGCCACAGGATTTTAAAGAATTGTTGCAGATTGTGCCATTCACGGACTGTGTCGAGAAGACGGTCGGGCGTTGTCAATGTTACCACGATTTGATTGATAATTGCTTCAAGGGAACAGGAAATTCGGACCAAGTGTCGACGGCGGACTCAACAATGACTTCGGTCCAATATGACCAGAGTTTATGCGCCCCGACCTGGCTCCAGCAGGTGAATACCATTCTGGATAGTGAAGGCGACGGACTGCTCAATTGTGGCAGCTGTCAGGTTGATATTACCAGTCTTATGAAGCAACCAACGCGGATCGTCAAGTTACTCACGGGACTGATCAATTTCAGCCGTCCAGATAAAGGTGTGATGGCTCTACTCGGTGGTGCCGCGATGATTGGGCTAGTCTGTGTATGTGAGTTGCAGAACCGATTCTTTTCTGGCATTGGCATGGGTTTTGTTGGTCGATCAATGCCTGTCGCGATGAATGCGTACTGTCGGTACACGTGCTTTTGGATCGTCCTGTACCTCTGTAAACTCATGTTTGACTACCAGTTTATCGTCAAGACGCTGGTCGAGACGACGCTGTTTGTCTACTCGGCCAACTCGACGGATTATCTCAAATATTCGCATTTTATGCTGCAATTCACGCAGCATAACATAATCTACATTATGTTTCTGTGGATCCCAGCGTGGATGGTCTTTTTGTACGACGCTCAGATTTTCTACTCAGTGTTATCGGTCATTTACGGCTCATTTGCGGGCTTTAATCTACGGATTGGAGAACTCCGTTCATTTCGGATCCTTCGATTAACGTTCAAGTCTATTCCTGGCGTGTTTAACCGAAAACTCGTGCCGAATATTGTGGAAGAGAAGTCGCAAAAGGTCAAGAACAAGAACAAAAAGAATAGAAATGAACGAGACGAGATGGCCATGCCGCTACGCCGTTTTGAGCGTATATCCATGTCGCAAGGCGCAAAGCCCTTGACGGTTAAGACGCAAAAGTACTCGAGTCTGTTGGAACAGCGGGACGAAGAGGATGTATACAACGAGATGAAGACGCCGAATGGAACGGACGAAGACATGTCGTCGCAGTCGAGTCGGACGTCGAACATTGGATCGATTACGGGTGTGTCTGGAGCAGAGTTTGAGCGTACGATCCCGTTTGCCATGGCTTGGAACCGGTGCTTGACGAGTTTGCGGGAAGCTGATGTGATCAGTGATCGAGAGCTGAACGTGTTAAGTTATTTAATCGATTCGAAAGAAACGGTGGGCCGCAGGTTGTATCCGCCTGCGTTCTTAACTGCAGGAAAACTAGACGAGTCGATTGATATTGTGCTTGAGTGCTCGGCGTTGTATGAAAAACTACGGACGGACAAGAAGAAGAAGGAAAAGACGCTGCAGAAGATTGAAACGACCATGCGAGAGCGACTGACGAAAGATGATTTGCGTGTGGAATCGATTCTTGGCTCGTACAAGTTTTCGTCCCAAGTGTTGCGCATCTTGCTTGGTGAAGAACACAAGGAGCTCGATGATTGTTATAACTTTATTGAGGAAATGGCGTCGAATCAACAGATTTTGAAGGGCTTGAAACTGGATAATCTGTATTTGTGCCGTGCGGCTGCTGCAGAGTTAATGAAATCTATTCTTGAAGTACCAAAGAAATCAACGGAAAGCAGCATCAAGTTCCAGCGTGCGCTGTACAAGGTGATCGACTCCGTCGAGTCGATGATTAATTGCCTTAAGATGGTGCTGGCCAAACAAGAAAACTTGGTGCAGATGCTGAATGACACGCCGTTGAAGCCGAACTCGTTCTTCTTCCCTGGTGATTCTCAACGCTATGCAAGCGTGCAATTGCAAAAAATTGTGAACGATGAAGCGGCATTGGATATTGTCTCCCGTGCGTATCAGCTCTTAACTGTTGACAATTTTGATGCCGAGCCGCGTTCCGAAGAAGGACGTCGTCGCTTGCGTTTCTTTGCGAACTCGCTCTTCATGGACATGCCGGAAGCCAAGCCCATTCGCAAAATTCGGTCTTTAACTGTTTCAACGCCATACTATAATGAAATTGTCATGTACTCGATCAAGGACTTGACAGCACAGAACGATGACTGTGTGAAGTTGCTGTATTATCTGCAAACGATTTATCCATTTGAGTGGGAGAATCTGCTCGAACGTATTCAGGCCAAGGACATGAATGAAGCGCTGAAGAAGAGTCCTGAAGAGGTGCAGCTCTGGGCAAGCTATCGTGGTCAAACGCTAGCGCGTACGGCGCGTGGTATGATGTATAATGAAGAAGCGATTCGCTTCTTGCATTGGTTGGAAATTGGCGAGAACGAGCCAATGCACCAAGTGTCTTGTTCCTGTAACAAGTGCTGCAAGCTGAATGAAATGGTTCATTTGAAGTTCAACTACGTCTGCACGTGTCAGATTTATGGCAAGCAAAAAGATGAACAAAAGCAGCAAGCGCAGGACATTGATTTCCTGCTGCGAAAGCATCCGAATCTGCGCGTTGCGTACGTTGATGGTCCCAAGAAGGTGAAAGATGGCCCTCCGAAGTTCTTTTCCGTGTTGATTCGAGCGCTCGAAGACAAGGTTGTTGAAATCTATCGCGTCGAGCTGCCGGGAGACCCGATTGTGGGAGAAGGCAAGCCGGAAAACCAAAATCATGCGATAATATTCTCGCGTGGGGAGCTTTTACAGTGTATCGATATGAATCAAGATGGGTACTTGGAGGAAGCCTTGAAAATGCCCAACCTTTTATCCACCATGGACTCCGGCACGGAGAAACGCCCGCTGACAATTATTGGTTTCCGAGAACATGTGTTTACGGGAGGTGTATCGAATCTTGCGAGCTTCATGTCGATCCAGGAATTATCGTTTGTGTCCCTGGGACAGCGCATGCTTGCACTGTTCCATGTGCGCCAGCATTACGGTCACCCCGATATCTTTGACAAATTGTTTGTCATGAGTAGCGGTGGGACTGCCAAAGCTTCAAAAGGTATCAATCTTTCCGAAGATATTTTTGCTGGTTTTAATAATACCCTCCGTGGTGGTCGTACGTCTCACGAAGAATTTATCCAAGTGGGTAAAGGACGTGATGTGGGTATGCAGCAGCTAGCTCTGTTCGAAGCCAAGCTGTCGTCGGGTGCTGGTGAGGCTGTGATTTCTCGTGATGCGATGCGCATGGCGTCTCGTCTTGATTTCTTCCGTTTACACTCTTGGTTTTACGGGAACTTGGGGTGGTACTTTACCCAATCGATGACAGTCGTCGGTGTATACTTCTTTATCTACGGCAAAGTGTATATGGCACTGAGTGGAATGGACAGTTATTTTCTAGAAAAGGGTGGAATGGGCATTGCAGGCACCTTGAACACGTCGTGGGCGTTTCAGTTTGGTTTCCTCTTGGTGGTGCCGGTTATAGCAGTTGTGGGCGTGGAGCAAGGCTTCCGTCATGGATTTACGTACTTGTTGTGGAACGTCATGACGCTCGGCCCCATTTTCTTTACCTTCCAAATGGGGACACGAATGCACTACTTTGACCGCACCCTAATACATGGTGGCGCAAAGTATCGTGCTACAGGTCGTGGGTTTACGATCAAGCACGAGAAGTTTGCCGAACTCTATCGATTCTACGCTTTTAGCCACTTTTACCGTGGAGTCGAGTTGCTGTTTCTACTGTTGATGTTCTACGCGTACGGAACCTTCTCGTGGTGCAACTGCTCGTGGCGAATGGATGCTTTATTTTATAACAATGTCAAGCCAACAGACCTGGAATGGCGCACGCGGTGCTATGCTGATCATTATCAGTCATGTGTTTTACCAACGAATCAAAACTATGGTGTTATGTCGTACTCGCTATGGATCATTGCCGCAACCTGGATGTGGGCGCCATTCTTTTTCAATCCGAGCGGCTTGGACTGGGACAAGGTTATCGAGGACTATAATGATTGGCAAAATTGGCTCAAAACGACGAATGACTCGGCAGACAGTTGGTTTGGCTGGTGGTCGAATGAACAAGAATATTTGGAACACACAACGCGCGGTGCTCGCTTCATTACTGGTGTCCGCAAGCTTCGCTTCCTGCTAGTTGCGATCGGCATGTACCTCAATATGATGTACAATGCGTATTTCGAGCAGCCAAACCGAATTATCACGTCGAAAGACAGTTTGCTGACGTATGCTTTGTCCGGGTTGGTCATTGTGATGTTCGCTTTGTTGATTTGCTGCGGCTACATCGCAAGTCGTGTGACCAAGAAGATGTCGATGAAGCAGCGCAAGTTGCGGAAGATTAAATTCGTGCTCTCGTGTTGCTGCTTTCTCTTTTCGATGATGAGTCTCACGGTCTTGTCGGTTGGCAACCTATTTGCACTCTTTATTTTGCTCATGCTGGCGGTCTACTGGTTTATGCAGATGTGCATCTTGCGGCTGCAGTACCACCACATCGTCGTGCGCGCGCTTGCACGTGCTTATGACCGTGCCGTTGGCTGGATTGTGTTTGGGCCCATTATGGTCGTGTCGATGTTCTTGCCCTTTATCTCTTCCTTCCAGCAGCGTGTTATGTTCAATAACGCTTTCACCTCGGGTCTTGAGGTATCGAAGCTTTTCGCGCACGATGTGGCTCCGACACAGGTCGTTAAGGTCAAGCGCGTCTCGAAGAAAAAGAAAAACCGCGACGACTAGGCGAAGTCATCCTGCTAGTGTTCTCCATTGTTGCTAGATGATTGGTCTAGGTATCATAGAAACGAAAGTGTTCTATGTAAACGATCGGTGTTTTCATGTCTACATAAAACAAAGTGGTATTGATAGATATGGTAGCGATGTAACACGTTCGTCCCGCGCTAACCCTGCATTCTAGAAAAGTCAGGAGTTGAAACAGTATGACGCATGCCTACGAGTTCCACTGCTGAACGAGTATCCATACCGCCGCGAGGACTAACAACATTTCTTTGACCGAATGGCGCAAAGTTACCTGATGCGCTCACAGGTCCTCGAGCGTTCCGAGTACTAGGGGAAGGCGACCCAATCTTGAGTTTGCAGAGGATTTCAGAAAATTTTTGTGTATCCGGCTGGAAGCGCTTAAGATCGAGGTTTCGAGGTGGATCTTTGTTTTTCTGTGAGGTTGAAGTTGGATAATTTCCATTATATGTAAGCTCAACAGAAGATCGGGAGCGAGAGGTTGGCAACGTCAGTTCCTGCGAAGGGGAGGAGGAACTGCTGCTTTGATCATTGTCCAGCTCTTCTGAAAGCGGCTCTGTTTCACTTTCAATAGATGACAGGGTGTTGCTCCGGCGTCGGTTTCCACTTTCCTCTTCCTCCGACATTCTCGAGCTACTAGCTGGAGCAGACTTAGCCATAGATGAGCCAACAAGGCTCATTGCGCCCGAACCACTCGTTACTTCTCTCATCCGCATCACGTCGATTTCGTCTGCGTCAACTTCATTGTCGATCTCAATCGCCATTGCGCTCTCAGTGTTTCCTCTGGACATCTGAGTCGCTAATCTTTTTATAGCATCTTCGATTGCGTGCATCCACTGCTCTTGCCGCCCCCACGTGTCAGTGAGCACAATAAAGCTCTTGTAGCCTTTTGATGAAAACTGCAAGCCGTGTGCACCACTTCCTGGACCCTCAGTCACACCGAAGCTATACCACTTGCGGACTGACGTTGGAATCACCCATTTCATGCGGTTTGCCCAGTTGGCACTTTGAAGCGTATCACAGTACCAAAGCTTATCACACACTTGGCATAGACCAAAGAAGGTGATGGTGAAGGTCAATGCGTGGAATGGCATTGGGACTGGAAACTGGATGAAAGAACTTACACGTGTGGGCTCTGGAATCGGAATATGGTCGTGAATCTTATCCTTCTTGTACATGAAACCCGTGATAAACTCGGCCGTATACGTGACCTTACAATGGTGACTCGCAGTACCGGAAAAGATGGTCTCCAAATAGCCAGCATAATCATCCATCTCGGCGTTTGTGAGCGTGGCCGACACATATTCGACCGCATTCTGCTTAAGTTTTAAACACCCGTGGCATAATGGTGCATTACGCTCACCTAGTGGTAGCATCTCGACACGGTTCTGCTCTGCAAGAATTTGTTCAAATTCCATCCACTTCTGGTGTTGCATCGTGTATTGCCGCACAACATCTTGACACGTGATCGCAACTGAATTATTCTTGCAATTTGGAGTGCTAGATAAATGGAGCGAAATAAGTTAGCATCTATCAATAGAAATACTATCCAGAATCTTACGTACTTGGTCAGTGTGAAGATGCTGTTTGCAATTGTCGTCATATGGCCCTTGTACTGCACATGTTCATCATATGCCCGAATTACAAAGCCCAAAATATTCGCTTCTTCTATAAAGAGACTATTAAGCAACGGAGATGACGGTAAGCGTTTCTGATCAGGATCCATTAAAACAAAACGAATCACGTCTGTAAGTTCGCGGTGTAACATGCTGTTGCTCGGCTGGGATCCGTAACAGGCTAGTAAGCACGGCATTAAGCCGAAATTAGCCAACAAGTAATCCACATCGCCACTTTGCAAAAACACACAACGTTTTAAGAATGTGATGATGGCCAAAAGTCCAGAGCCTTTAATGGTCACATCCTTGGCACTACCAGGGTTAAAAGACGTGCATATCGCGCGAAGAGCCTTAACGTCCGAAGCAACCATTGCCCGACACAACTTAACAAACTTTTCCACACGAGGAATGAGAGCGGTTAGCACCGACTGGTAGACACTCTTCAAAAGGCCTTCAACTCCCGTAAAATCACGTTTTTTCTTGTGATAACCCAATGAGCTCATCAGCATCATGACAATGGAAAGAGCACCACCTTCACGAACAACGAGATACTTTGATCCCTCAGAACATTGGCGACAAATTTCCGCAAACCCCAAGTCCACCAATGTGCCAAGGGAGACATCCGTTGTATTAAGTAGAAAGATCAATAACGATTTGAATAGCTCGTTATGATGGAAAGGAAAATGCTGATCCGTTATCAAAGGCAACGAGTTGTCTGCGTTTTCCACAAAAGTTGCTACGTTGTTCATGATGTACACTGAAGGTGGATATATAATGTAATTTATCAGAGAACAAATGTTCTCGACGGAGTCTCGCTGGAATGCTGTCCCCACACCCCAACCAAGTGTGCGCTGCCATGAGTACAGACGAGCAAACAAACAGCCAAATATACCACTCTTTTGCACATTATGTTGGCCAGCTTTCGACATGTCGGAATATAACAACCACACAAGGGTGTCGCGAATCGAATCGAGACCAATATGGCACACTAGCCAAGGTACGATGAATCGCCCTTCATCAGCTATAAAACGCCAAATAAGCTCTCCAAGATTCAGCTTTACGATCAAGTGGTTAACAACTTTGCAGAAAAGAATCACCAGCACATCGTCCAGTGGGTCCGCCGTACAAATAAATTTAAATAGCACTTTCAAGTAGCCAGAAGAAGTATCAACGTCAGAGCGATCAACAGAGCTCAAAGTCCATCCTGAACCTCCAAGCTTGTAACCTCTTTGGAAAATTTTTGGCGAGTACCACAGTGCAATCTCGCTGCAAAAATATTGAACTGTGTATTTGCCATAGTTGGGGTCATCCGTGGAATCAGACTCGGGTGACGATACCGGAACCGTAAGTAACCGAAAAACATCATATATAATTGGAGGTTGTTCCAACCAAGCAATTGACTTCTGCTCTCGTACCATTTCTCGGTACAAAACGTCAGCAGCAATTTGACTACTTTTTGCAATATTCAGTAAATCTTGAAGAGTTGAGTTTGGCCTGGCAACGGTTTCCTCGATTTTTCGCCGATGATTCTTGACGGATTCCTGCAATTCACAATAACATTTAGTATAGCAAATCCTCACATTGTCCGTGACCACAAAATACTCACACTTTCAGCTTGTTCACGCAAGTAATCCTCAATATCAGTGTGTCCTGCGATCCTTGCTAAATGCTCTGCGGTATTCCCATCTCTCTAATGCATCATTTCGCCAAATAAGTGTGTGCAAATGTTATAAGTGCTCATTTAGGAAAACACTTACATCCTTCGCAATCAGATTAGCTCCAGCTTTCACAAGAATTTTCACGCATCCAAGATTTCCTGCGCGTGCAGCCTCCATTAAGGCTGTGGTTGAATTAGGCTATACAAAATTATCGAGGCTCTAAGAACGAGATAACTGAGGAATGTAGCGAAAAAAAACGCTTACACTTAGTGTTTCAAGCTCTGCACCACCATGCACTAGATTTAAACAGCACTCTTCCAGGCCACCTCGGGCAGCAATATGAAGTGCCGTAGTTCCACGACTCTGTACAGATGATGTTACATGTATCAGCAAGAAAGTAATCCTTCTCGGTTAAAAAGCAGTTAACATACTCGGTTTCTGGACAAATTTACTCTTGCTCCTTTTTTAATAAGCAAACGAACACAGTTCGCGCGACAGTCTCGAGCAGCGACCATCAATGCAGTCATGCCGTGCACCTAGATATTAAAAAATATGTTAGTTTTATATCAGTCAGGACACATTAAGACGGAGACATATTATACTAACATCTTCCAAGTCAAGACTAGCACCAAACATCAGTAAGGCCCGCGCTGCCTCCACATTGCCAACAGAGCAAGCCATCATCAGAGGTGACACTCCTGTGGGCTATGATTTATCACGGGTAAGACGGCAGCAATTATTGTCAGCAGTATTCTTGAAACATATATCAGCGTCAAATTACCTTTTGCTCATCCAGTGATACTCCTATGCTGTGTAAAATTTCAATGCAATCCACATGTCCATTTTCAGCGGCGTCACAAAGTGCCACTGCCTTTGGAAAATTCTGCATAAAGTCCAAATGTTTCAGCAGTTAGCGACCAATATAGCATCAACCAAGTAGCTTTAATGACTCACATCTATAACATTTCCTGTCTTATCGATCTCCAGTAAATGTCTTAACAATTCCACATCTCCAACACGAGCTGCAGTCTGGATCCCAAAGTATACATCATCTGGCACAACATGTTTACAGGCTTGTTCTCTCCGGAGCAGCTCGATTGAAATACGCGTTGGCTTATCCTCTATCAGTTGGTCTGCATGATACTTAGACAGCAACACAATTGGGATAGACACAGGCTGGCGTCCGGACGAATGGAATCCATCGAACAGCGACTGTTCCGCATGCTTGTTGTCCGTCCTCTCAATAAAAACGATCCCTGTTACACCGACAGCCAATAGACGTCGCACAATATCCGGGAAATGGACACGACCACCTCGTTCGACTATTGCAATGTTCCCTAGCAATTCTTCCTTGTTCAAAAGCTCTCCATCGACCTTCGGAGGGTTCGTGTACACGATTTCACCTTTTACCACACGCGGCACACGATCGTAGCGGTAGCTGGACGGTTCTGCAAAGTGATAGGTCATCGACGCGCTATTTTGCGGGTCCACGTTAGCGTTAATTTCCACGACTTGCTGCTTGGGATTGCGCTGCCAACACACGAACGGTACGCCGTCATTGCGTGACCCATTGGCAGTGGACTGGTCGTTGCCCATACCCGATACTGCGGGTGTCTAAGTTGAGACGATGGGAAACCAATGTGATGGTCCCTCAATATGTTTAATTATCCAGCTCAATAGAATTTGGTACGCTGGAAAATATAGCGCAATCCAGTCGAAATTGTATATGGAATGAATAATGCGACGTCAATTGGTAGCTTCGACACTTGTTACTTCAACGGTCAAGTTCTACTTTAAGTTTTAGCTGTGAGCAATGGAGGTCTGTAACTGATTTTTGGACGTAAAAATAGAGCAATGAAGGTCTGTAACTGATTTTTGGACGTAATAATAGTGAACAGCTACCGGTAAGAAATCGGTAATTACCGACTTTAAATATAGCGGTTTGCATTACTGTCCCATTTATATCCTGGCAGTCCTCGTCTCGGGATTCAGTACCTTAAAAATATTCTGTGATGCATACGCGCCCATGTTTTTGGAGACGGTTATTCTGCCGCCACTAGCAAGCGACGGGAACACGTTTAAAAGACACAGCGCATGTGTTCTGTTCGTACCCTCATTATATAATCTAATGAGATGACCTAGACTTGCTAGTTAAAACATATAATATTTGTAAATAAAACGGGGGATGCTAAGATTTAAACATACTTATGAACTGTAGGCGTTAACAGAGCTAAGAATAAAATTTGGGAGAGCCTGCGGTCACCCCCCCCCTACCCTTTTATGTGAGGGGTGTGTGACCGACCATGTTCGCAGGCTATCTAAAATATACAATGGCCACTTACTTAATTTTTACGCCACTTTCTTTTGTGGCGGAAACTTTTATATACCGGTGCCAAGAGTAAAAAAGCATAGCATTTTTTACTTAAGGAGAACATGGCGGCCTTGCTTGTGCGCTGCGTCGTCATCGGACGGCAGGGCGATGTCAAAGTGACTGAAGTATTCAAGTTTCTCCGTGGTGGGTTATATGGATCCGATCTCGCATTGCACAGTGAAATTGATTCCAACGCTAGGGACGTGGACGCCCTGGCCTTGCGCGAGCTTGAGAAAAGTCCAATTCAAGTGAACCAACACAAGCCAGGCGAGCTTTTCGCTTGCATTTCATTGGAGCAGAAAACCTTTATTGTGTTGGCAAGACGGAACTGGTGAAATAGATGAAGAAGAAGTTGCTCGAGTCCAGATATTCTTCCACAGCTCCTACTTTTATTGGAAACTGGTAGTCGCTGAGCTCTAAATTAGCCTGAAAAATCCTTCACAATCTCTGTCGATGCGTTGCTTGACTTGATACAGCGCTTCCACTTCCCTGTGGCAGGATCCTTAAAAAATTCGGCAGTGCGGTAGCTGTATGGGAAGTTCTGTCGCAAGAACCGAGCATCTTCATACATCTCGTGAATTTCTTCCCCCACCTCGGTCTTCGAGAAAGCAGCTAATTCACTACATCCCAGGATCAAGCAGACAAAGCCACAACGTTAGACATTTCGCTTTTATCAGCTCGGCCATGTATGACATACATGAAATAGTCTTTTTGACGGACTCCCAACTGGTGCAGTTTTCTCACACCTTCTTTCAAATCTCGAAGATAAGCGTAAAAATCCTCATACATGTTTTTTTTCGAGGGAAGGCTCACAGATCCACTGAACACACGCGCAATCCATCGAGCTTGAAGCTGAAAACAGAGGAACGGCAAATTGCTGAAAGGAAGCCCAACAAAGGCAGCAGTGGGGTCCTCGATGGCAAACAATTGCTTGTAGACGGGTGCAACAGCAGCTCCGTTTGTTGTGCATTTCAGCAGGTCGGCTGCAACTTCACTACTCACATCAGGATGCTGAGCGAAAGCCGTCGGAAATAAGAGTTCACGTGGGAGAAGCTCATTCACCGTGTACAGATATCCAGTGCATTGAATAATTTCATCCGGCGAATCGATGATAGATTTATCCATGAATACAACTGAGCCATCTTTAGCGATGTAGTCGATAGCTGGTTTGAGAACGCGCGGATCATGGGGGTCTAATGTATTTA
Organism: Peronosclerospora sorghi; assembly: GCA_026184515.1. Classification (NCBI taxonomy): domain Eukaryota; phylum Oomycota; class Peronosporomycetes; order Peronosporales; family Peronosporaceae; genus Peronosclerospora; species Peronosclerospora sorghi. Next base: position 28,875,283 of record CM047587.1, on the reverse strand, counting down.
AATCGTATTCTGGAGTCGCCACAACAACCTCTGTAGCACCGTTCGTAATGAGCTCAAGGGAAATGTCTTGGCCCGATGGTCCTTTCCCAATGACCATGACACGCTATTTTGGTCAAGCACAGCACATTAAGATCCAAGGGAAAGTTGCAGTCAATGAAATGGAACTAACGCATACCTTGCCCTTGTAATACTCAGGCGTACGATACGATCGGGAATGTGATATGATTCCTTTGAAATGCTCGATTCCCTTGATTATTACCATCGAGGGCTTGGAGAAGTGACCATTGCAAATTACAATGCGATCAAACTCTTCTTCGTAGTTTCTCTTCTCTTCGGATTGCACATGAAACTTCCACTTCCCTGCCTTTTTTGATATGATCTTCACCTCTGAATTAAGAAGAACATTCTTGTCAATACCGTAGTGATTCGAGTAGCTTTGCAAATATTTCAATACGTCGACATGGCACGGGAAACTGGCCACTCCCTTTTGGAATGGGAATTCGGGGAGCTGCATTATTGAGGTCGGCAAATTGGTGCGCAGAGACTTGTACAGAACCGATGAGGGAGAGTCTGGCGTTTCGTCATACTTCCACACGCCACCCACATTCGCAGCCTTCTCAAATACAATAACCTCATGTCCCACCTCACGTAGACACTTGGCAGTGACTGCATTAATAAGTCACACCGAAATGATTATTGCACATCGATCGCAAATAAACTGCAATGAAAAAAAAAAACGCACTGATCCCTGCAGCGCCGCCACCGACGATCCCCACACGAACACATTTAAATTTGATGTTGGTAACCTTAGACATTAAAGAGAATATCTAGCATTATATCCTACATTAAAGCGAATAGCTAGCCATTTTTCAATAGTGACTTGTGTCACTAAATAGGAAAGACCTAGATAATGGCGAAATGTTTGTAGATAATTCAAATGAAGGCCACTTTTATGCGCAATCAGATTTCTCATCAGAACAATGCTTTATACTCGGTGATTTGAGCAGGAGATCCGCTAGTAATTGGTTTCAGCAACTGGATCGAGCAACAATAGGAACCTAAAATCTATACCCAATATGGTCAAGGCTTATTGGGT
>CM047587.1:28852736-28874087 GCA_026184515.1 Peronosclerospora sorghi | reverse complement strand
CCCCCCCCCAGGCCACCAACATTTTCGCTTTCCCCATCGACTGTAGCAAAGCAAGCACCCCTCCCCCCACATACCCCAGGAAGCAAAAATCTGGACAGGCAACACGATCAAAGTCCAATCATCTCAGCCGCCTGTGTGGTAAGCGACAATTGGAAACAGTTTTTTTTCGCCTTTTTCGCCTTAAGAACAGCAAGCGTTTTTAACCACAATTGTCTTTCTAATGCCTTCCACTTGTTTTCGGTAAAATGACTCTGATTCGTCTCACGTACGACCAGAAACGCGACATCTGTCGTCACAAGGCAGCAAACCCGGATATGAGCCAGACGGCGCTAGCTGCTTGGGCAAAGGACAAGTTCAACCTTCCCAAAGCCATCACTCGGGCGACAATCAGCAACATTCTCAAGAAGCGAGCTGAACTTGAGGCTATGGATCCAGCCGAGCTCAGCGACAAGCGGACCCGGATCGTCCAGCATCCTGTCGTCGAGGAAGCTGTGGCATATTGGGTCCTTCAGTGCCAGAGCCGTGGAGTGGCGCTGACCGGTGAGCTCATCCGGCTGAAAGCAAAGACCTTTGCCCAAAGCCTCAACATCCCTGAGAGTGTCATCGAATTTTCTGCCGGCTGGCTCCACAAGTTTCAGCAGAGACACAGGCTGCGTTCGGTCCGCATCCACGGCGAAAGTGCATCTGCAGACAATGATGCCATAGTGGAAGCTCTGCCTGGTTTGCGGACCACCATCGCTAGGTACAGCTTCCATAATGTTTTTAACATGGATGAAACAGGTATGGAAGTTCTCTCAATATCAAATTCTTTGATTATGGCAAAATAATGCTCACTTTCATGTCCTGCAGGCCTGTTTTACAGCATGTACCCGGAGAAAACAATCGCACAGCATCAAGTTGAGGGTCTCAAAAAGATAAAGGTACAAAAAATCTTTGCTGATTTGGAGTCTTTACTCCCTGTCTAACATTCCTGTGTTCAGACCCGTTTCACTCTTGCCTTCACGGCAAATGCGGATGGTTCCGAAAAGTTTCCGCCTTTCTTCATCGGGCATGCCGCCAAACCGCGTGTTTTTCAACGCAAGACCGGTGCCCAGTTGGGCTTTTATTACCGCCATAACAAAAAGGCCTAGATGACTGGCGTATTTTTTCAGGAGTGGTTGCTGAAGCTGGAAGCTGACATGAAGGTTTGTTTTGATGCATGCTATGCTGAATTGTCCGTGACATTTTTCCACTCATTACTGTATCTGTTCGTGTACAGAGGCAGAAAAGCGAAATCCTTCTCCTTCTTGACAACGCTCCATCGCACACTACCGAGGAACTTCAGCTTGATCACGTCAACGTGGTTTTTCTTCCTCCAAACACAACCTCAAAAATTCAGCCGATGGATGCCGGCATTATTTCTGCATTCAAGTGTCACTACCGCCACCATCATCTTCAGAACGCACTTGATCGCGACGATCGGGGAGAGACGGAATTGTATAAGGTGGATCATCTCACAGCTATGCGTTGGTCAGTGGCAGCTTGGGAGGAGATCACCTCCCAGACAATTGCCAACTGCTTCCGTCATTCTGGGCTCTTAAACCAAGTCGAGCGGCAGGCAGCACAGGAAATACCACAGTCACCTGCGGTGGATCTAGACGAGCAAGTGGTTGGACAGGAACTTCAAGACGCCATCAACCAACTACCCCTTCGTAATCCAATGTCTGTTGAAAACCTCGTTAATCCTATCGTGGAGCGGGAGGCAGCTCAACCTGAGTTGGATGACAGTGAGATCCTGGCTTATGTGCAGGATGCTGAGGAGGAGGAGGAGGAAGAGACTGTGGAGGAAGAGCATACGGTAAAGCTTACAAAGGCTGAAAAGCTTCAGGGTATTGGAATCTTTGCTTCTTTGCTTGATCCTTCCCTTCCTGAACACCGCAATGCCCTTAAGGTAGCTCGTCAGATGCAACTTGATCTCCGCCACAGTAGCACTGTCCAACGTACCCTTGATTCCTGGATTTCTTGAGATATTTTTTAATATTTTCTCTCCATTTTCTCTCTTCCCCCTTTTTTTGTTTATGAAAAAATTTCCCTCTGCTACTTTATGTTTTGTTAGAAATGTTATAAAGTATTAGGTATAAGGTTTACTCATAGGAACGACAGCGGTGGAAGCCAAAATCCATAAGGTAACAGAAGCTATAAAGTACCGGGGGATAAAGTTTCGGAGGGATGACTGTACCTCACTTTTGATACGTGTACCTCACTTTACAGTTGAGCCCAAATATGTAAGCCAAAAATATGCCAGAGATACGGTGCTAAATCTGGCGAGTCCTGATAATTGTGCTCGCAAAACATAGTTTTTCCATCTACTTTAAGGTGACACGTACTCGATGGTTGCCATCAAATCTTCCGAGCCTACCTGTTCTATCTGCTCCATCGAGTTGCCGAGCTCTTCCGGGTCCTCACCGCGCATAAGCTTTTCGAGACGCTCCAACCCGTGTTGCACTTCCGTCGAATCTGGATTAAGTCTCAGCGCTTGATGAAGATGTTTTAGTGCTTCCGCATATTGTTTATCCATCGAGTAAACATCCGCCAGCTTGGTGAAATCTTCTTCTCGTGGTTGATGCTCACCTAAATCCAGTAGTTTGAACAACAAAATTTGTTATAAAAATCAAACGGAATGCGCGAAGCTTAAACTTACGTATTAATGGCGGCACGTAAGTTGCTGTCTTCAACGAGCAAATCAACAAGTGCAAAATTTGTGGAGAGCTTTTGTGGTTCCATCGCTAGCGCCTAATTTCAACACCTTTCGTGCTTGTTTGCGGTTATCTGGATTTAGAGCAAGCACGTTGCCGAGCAAGACGAGACATAGGGCATTCTTCGGAAATATTTTTACGACACTTCTTGCAGCGGCGAAGGCTTCCTTGTACCGATTAACACCAACAGCAAAAGTTCACAGTAGCTGGTAATTATTCCCGTGTACGCCTCTAAAGATCGAGTAAGTCGGCTTGCCGTCCAGAACGCTTTCAATGCAGGCTGCGGACGATGCAGTCGCAACAACATTTCACCTCGGAATAAGTGAGCGGGTGCATGATCGTTTCGTTCCTCGATGGCATGCTCGCAATATTGTAAAGCTGTTTCATAATCTTCGTTCATGTCGCTATAATATGCAGCAGCAAGCCACGATTCTGGGCAGGTACTAGTTATGCTGAATAGCTGTTGCACCAGGTCAGTAAGTTCGGTACGTAAATTTTCTTTCCGTAAACAGTTAGCGTAGTGGTCCATGAAGGATATGTTTAGGTCCTCAATTTGTCGTATACGCTTGAACGTAACATGGGCTTGATGCAGCTGTTCCTGCTCAATTTCAAGCGCTGCTTTATGCAGCAAACAATGCAAATTCGTCGGAAATACACGATCCAGGAACTTAAAAGACTCCAAAGCTTCTGAAAATTTAATTGTCACACCACTACAGGTTAATATAATGTGATTTGTCAGAAAATCATGTCCAGCAACGCACTGCAATAGTTGCCTCTTTCAGCCTCCAAATGAGCTGTCACTAACGTCTGCATCCACGTCACATCCAAACGAGGAGATAACTGGCTGTCTTCAATTTCCCCTATTGTTGCCGTCGTCTGATAGAACTTTTTAATCTCATGCTGCGATACACCAGAAGTTGTGCTCCCCGTGAATCGAGCACTTCTTTCGGCACCATGCGCGCAATCCGAACCCGCGATAGTCAGACACGCATCTTTTGCAACAGCAAGTTTGGTGAGCGCTGATGCAGCTTCTAGCGCGTATGGATTCTGCCTGAGCGCCATGGTATAGCTTTCTTTTGCCTTGTTCTTTAGTCCTTAGTTTAGATACAATTTTCCAACCAACAAATTCATGCTCAAACTTCGTTTGTCTGGAAGTGTTGACTTAAGCTGTTTACCAACAAATATTCCACTTTTCAGTCCATTAAACCCTTCGAGATATAGTTTGCTAGCAACAATTGAACATTCAACCGTACCACTTGAATTGCTTCGTGAATACTATCGAGCTGTACGTAATATCTGGCTACCTTAAGTTTCGTCTCTAACTCTTCTTCATTCGTCACGACTCCCATATCTCTGCAGCTATGTCGATAATAGCGCTACCAAATGCAGAAATAAACGTATCAGTATCTATATGTGTCATCAGATTGTGCACTAACTTACAATGGCGCGTTTGAACTCGCGCTTGGCAAGCATCAAATCTGCATAAAGCCGCAGTATTTTGGCGTGGAAAGCAGGCGACAGCGTCTGGACGTCAACAAACGCCAAGTTAGCGTTACTTACATGCATCATGGGGTGGAGAGATTGTTCGTTTCTACTTGAGTGTCGCTTTAATGCGATAGGTCTCAAAATCTGATGGAGGAGTGATTCAATACTACGTTGTCTTTTTCATACCCGCTCGTAGTTAAAAAGGATTTTCGTCAAAACAGTGTTTAATAATGAGGTACACGTATCAAAAGTGAGGTACATGTAACAAGGGGGTGAGGTACACATATCACTCCCCATATTTTATTACTTTATTTAAACGACGACGACGCCCGGCCTGTCACAAAGAATACCATTAAACGAAGACGACCGGCGGCCTGTCACAAACAATCTAAGAATACCATCTGTACGATGGTCCTTTTCCAGCCTTTTGATTGGGCGGTGCTCTGTCATGGGGCGAAAAAATAGCAAAACATAGGGCGAGAACCACCCGGTGGTTCTCGCTCTATGTTTTCGCTACACTAACCCTGGAAATACATGGGGGCAAGTGTGGTGGAGCGGCTGATCAAAAAAATTTTTATGCTTGATCAGGCGTTACCACGGCGCCCGGACTGCCGACTAACGAAGGGGGTCCTCCGGTTGTCTCTTGACTGCTTGTGTTCCTGCTCACCTTGTGTACCCGACAGCTTTGGGCGTGGGTCGCTCTCCATGTGGCGGGGATGGCACGCTGCAATTCCTTGTTGCAAGATTGAGTTGACTTGTGATGAAGGGACTGTTCCGATCAGGCTTGATCAGGCGCGAATAGTCGATGATCAGGGCCTCTGGTCGTTGATCAGGGGGTGATCAGGGGTGATCAGAGCCAATAGTCAAAAGTCATATCGTGATCGACCTGATCGACCTGATCGGTCTGATCGATTTAGTCGATCAGGCACTAGTTGGTGCGAGTTGCGAGCAAATGAACGCGGGTCGCAAGTTGCAGAGTGTCGATCAGGTGTTGACCAGCGAAGGGGTACTTGATCAGGCAGCGCAAGTCTTCACTGCCCGATCACGGAGCCTCTAGTCTTTATCAGCTAATAAGATACCCAAAATAACTGTATTCTTAGCCTAGACCTACGATGGGGGTAAAGTTCACTAAATCCACCTAGAGTTCCCGTGGGGCGCTTACAGCAGCCGAACTCTAGGGGCCAAACGTGAACCAAACGGGGAAGAGGTGAGAGCACTGCTCAATCACGTTTCGAGACCAAAAACCTTTACAGAAGAACCGCTGACACATCGGGCGGGGTTGTGGAGTGAGTTCTCACACTCTACGCCTATCGGTGGGCCAAAAACGCACTAAGTGCTCCCGCCCGGGACGTATAGGTATTTATTAGTTAGGGAGGCGAAAGGGTGCCGTCCCTGAAACGATCTGCTCGATCGTACGCAAAAGGAGAACTTTATTATCGCTTAAATCCTAAGAACTACCAATTACCTAGTATCCACCAATTAGAACTACCCATTACAGCGTCCTCCGTCGACCAGTCGACCTGATTTATCCGTCGTTCGTCGGTGTTCGTTGCTGTTCGTTAGGTACCTGTACGTAATAACCCCATCTCACAATATCCCGGCTATGTCTTGTCTATGTGCACCGCAGTTGTACACTCAACTGTATACACCGTGGTACACACAATCATACACGCAATTACTCACCCGATTGTGTCCGCAGTCGCACCCCTAATTAGGCCCACAATTAAGCGCTCAATTAGGCCCAATTTTATAGCACACTTTACCACAGCCGCCCCTGAGCCTCGTCCCAGCCGTACAGCGGTTGGGGCGAGGGTCGATCATGCCGTTGATTACCGTAGATCATGCCACCGTTGATTGTTTTGTCCACAACCATTAATCATGACATCACCGATCAGGCGATCAGCACCCATCAATCTTCCCTTTCTCCCGTCTATCAGGTCACAATCGATCAGGCCGTTACTGTTGAGTGGTACGCCCATCGCGATCAGGCGTTCATCCTCCACCAACCGTGACATCAGCGATCAGGCTCACTCGATCAAGCATTTCTGCATTTGCATCATGCAAGCAATGACGGACGGCACCCCCGCGACCACCACCAACTCTCCTTCCCTAGATCGGGCCGCGGCTGATCAGGCGATCGCCTCGATCAATCAGGCTTACAGCCTGCAAGAGACACTCCGCGCACGCGATGAGCAGATCGCCGTGCTGTCCAACTCTCTCGCGGTGAGCGAAGACACTGTCGCGATGCTTCGACAACAGCTCGCTCGTGCCAACCGTAACGTGGAGGAATGTGATGCCGAGATCGAGCGGGCCGCCATGAAACAGCTTGTAACTACGTGATTTTGTCGGCGCTGCGGTCAGCGATCTCAAGACCAAGCTAAAAACCGCCAAGAAGACCATAGCTGATCAAGAAAAAAATATGACCGATCAACGCGCCCAGATCCATGATCTGGAGAGCAGTCGTGATCGCGATCGCTATCTTCGATCGGTGCACGAAGAGACCATCGCTGATCAAGCGTAAGAGATCTCACGTCTCACGGCACTTCCTGATCAAGCAACGTTTGATCAAATTCAGCAGCGCGTGAACGTGCTACAGGAAGAGTACGATCAGGCCGTTTCCAAGAATCAGCGCTTGGTCGAGCAAGCATTCCTGCTCACCTCCGAGGCTGAAAGATGCAAGCATCAACGCGATCGCCTCCGGAAAAAGAATAAGACCAACCGCATGCAGATGGACGACTATACCGCCATCATATCCCAGATGCAGGAGGTGTGCGAACGTGTCGAGGGGGTGTCGGACCTCAAGAACGAGCTGGGGAATCTGTTTGACGAGTATTCCCAGCTGGAGGAGGAACTTTCCGTAGTGCAGAGTTGCTTCGATCAAGTGTCTACAGATCGCGACACACTGCGCAATCAGCTGCGACAGCCTCGAGATGAAGTTACGCAGTTGCTCACTCCACTCGACCCTTCAAGCCCAGTTTGCCGGCATGTCACTCCAGATGCAGATCGCCCCGGTAGCCACTACCCCTCCTGCAGGTTCTGATCAGGCGGCATCTCCTGCTGGATTTCCCACCGATTCTCCAGACAGCTCGATTGACCGAATCGCTTCTCCTTCTAAAAGACGCATTCAACGTTCGCGATCTTCATCTCGGAACAAGCGGCCGCGCCTCCTTCCTCCCATTTCGGAGGCGAAGTCGAAGGAGGATGATCCACCAAGTCCTGATCAAGACGATGAAGGTGGATTCCCTGACTTGATCGCATCAATTCCATCCACTCCGACAATAAGATAGTGTGGGAGCGAGGTTCCGCTTGATCAAGGCCCCGCCGGGTTCCTTTTTCCTCGTACGGGTGAATTCAAGTCGTTGATAATGGTGCCTGATTGTGCAGCCGACGCAGACATCCTGCCGTGGACTCCAAGTCAACTCAGTGGTTTCGATCTGCGAAGCGTCACGGCTCAAGTGGTCTTTGACTACTTGACCCGCCCCGACGGATGGTTGTTCTCAACCGCCACGCACGCCTCTCTGTCTGATCAGTGGTTTTGTCACTTGATCACCCAGCCGTAGGTAGAGCGGTTACATTCTCAACGCCCCTGGAGCATTTTGAACCATGCTGCCACCCATTTCTTTCCGCTCAGTCGGCTGGTTTGCCGACTTTGAAGTGAAGTACCGGTCGTTTCTCAACCATCACGCACTGTCTATCTGGGAGTCGACGCATTATCTCCCCATCGATAAAGGCCTCCGCGAGAACGACGACTTCTTCCAAGAGTATTAACAAGGTCGACGTCAGCGCAGAAGCCGTGCCGGGGCAACATGGAAGAGAAACGTGGAATTCGTCTTGCAGGGCATGACCGACGGGAAGTGTGACCTCGACATTTTCCTGGACCCGTCGATCTCCCATTGTGCTCGAAACCGTTCCTTAGAAGTTTGCCCCGGCCGACGATGGGGCGTGGTACCCCGGGTTCCTATCGGAACCGCCACCTCGGACCTTATCAGACGCGCTGAACGAAGTCGATTACTTTGACCCTTGGCGGATCCAATATCTTCGTTCTCCTGAGGATCGCCCTGGCCGGAAAATCCCTCGCATCCGCCCTTAGTTTTACAGGTCTGATTTGTCGGCCGATAACTTCTCTTTTTTAATCAATAAACACTCTTGATCATGCATTTCCAACTGTTGCTTCGTTACTTTTCAATGCATAATATAAATCGGTATTCTGTCGGTTCATCTGCCGTTACTTCATCACAATACCTCGCAATATCCACCGTAAATACACCACTTCAAGTCATTCATCATTTCTTCATCAATTGTGAGTTTCATCAATCATTTTCTTCAATCGGAGGTTCTTCGATCATAATCTCACGATCGGTCGTTCGATCACGCATTAGTTGGACTCTTCGTCCACTTGCATTACGTCAAACCGATGTTTGCTGACCATCTTCATTTCAAAGTCCTTCATCAGAGCATCACAGTTCAGATCTGCTTCGTCTACCCACGACGGCTTAGCATAACCTTTCCGGTAGACTGGATATTCGCGTAACGTTCTTCCATACCTAGTCTTTCGACCAGATCGGACATCGGTGATACGATCAACTTCAAATTCATCTGGATCTAGCGTCCTTTCTCAGCTGTCTTCTGGTAGCTAAGCTTCGTCGAATTCAAAACGATCTTCCACCCCGGCTGTTAGCACAGCAGTAGGGCGATCTGGAAACTCCTTGAACAATTTCAACCTGGATAGGTGCACCACTGGGAACATGCGATAATCGGTGCCAGCTGTAACCAATATCGCCGCATGATCACCGATCACCTCATCTACTCTGAAGGGTCCATGCAACATATGCGCCAGTTTCTTCGCGAACCATTCTTTCACCCGATCGAGATATAACCAGACCCTTGATCCAGCTTCGATATTGTGTGGTATCACTTGATCATTATGCTTTTCAGCTCGATCCGCCATTGCTTGGTGCAATCGAGTACTCGCTTGATCACGAGAGTAACGGTAGTATTTCCGCAACTTTTATCTCCATCGGCGAGCATCCCGGTCTTTACGCCGAATTCCACCCAGTTGTAGTGTTGACTCTAACGAAAATCGTGGGTCCCACCCATACGCCAAATAAAATGGTTTTATCCACGAATGCGATCAGGGGTTGAGTTTAGCGCGAATAGCAGTCGCTCTGAGTACGAGCTCCAATCCTTCTGGCCGACGTCTGATACATACAATCTTGATTGCCCGTGTAATCGTATGCACCGTTCTTTCCTCGTTGCTGTTCGACTGTGGTTGGTATGTCATAGTGGCACTCTGTCGTTGTCCCACAATCTTTTGAAACGCACGAAATACTTCCGACATAAAACCGGGCTCTCGATCATGCCTGATCACCCCACTAGCTCCAAATCGTCTAAATACACACTCTTCATAGTTTTCGGCGGCTTTCTGCGCTGTGCGGGACTATCCAGCTTTCGCGACCACCATACCAGTAAACAGATCAGTCCAAATCAGCAGTTCCGTATGCCCATCAGTTGATCGGGGCAGTGACGGGATATGATCCATGGCTATCACTTGGAATGGGTACGTAGCCTCGATAGTCCCCGGCGACATGCCCTTGATTGTCGGCTGGTCCTTCCCCGTCTCACAATCTACGCATTTTCCGACAAATCTTTGTACGCTGCGAAATAGACCACGCCAATGAAAGTATCGTCTGATCCGCTGATATGTACGCCCTATACTTGGTGTCCCCCTTCCAAATTCACATGGTAATGGTGGAGGACATCCGCATGTAAGGTCTCAGGTAAGACCAGCTTGATCGAAGAGCGTCGATCGTCTTGATCATCTTGATCATCGCTGGCTTTTCCTTTAGCCCTATTTCCACAGTAAATCAACAATTCTTGTTCATCTACATTGTATTTGTCGGCAATTTTTTTTCGCGCAATCCTTTACCTCGTCTGCGCTCAATTGTGAGACGTCACCGTACAAGTAACTTCGCAAATCATGAATCCATTCTCTTCGTCCTGCGCCTTTTTCACACGTTCCGCCCTCATCCCTTCCATGGATATATCGGGCCACGTTGACGGTCGCGGTTGACGGTGGTTACGTGATAGCGTTGTCACCAGCACTTGAGGGAAAGTGGAATCTTCATTCCACGTGATCACTTCCGACAATCTGTTGAGATCGACCAATTCCTCCAGTTGTTTTTCGTCATCAATCGCACATCTTGTTCCACCCTGCATGTACATAGTGGTAATATGATCTGCACTCTTATTCCACTCTCTTTTGAAATGCAACATATCATGATCGGTCCATTCGCGAAGGAGTTTAAGCGCAAGTTGTTGCAACACTTGCAATCGCGGATCTTTACACTCTATGTCACCGCGCATTTGCCTTATCACCAAATTTGATTCTCCACACACAATCAACCTTCCTTTAGGGTATGGCGACAGTAGATCCAAACTTAAGAGCAATCCATCGTATTCAGCTTCATTCACCGTGATATCAGGTGCATGATCAGAAACCGCGATCATAATCTTCCACTCCCGTAATTTCCACACTATAGCGTCAAACGCACCCACACGTCGCTTGACACTTGCAGATCCATCGAAACTGATCACGTAGAGTGCTTCGCCTTTCTCAACCGTAGGAGGTGGTACTTCAATCATCTGCCGCGGTTGCTTTTTTGGTGCGATCGCGATCAGTGCTTCATCAATTCGGTGCGGGGGGTGATACTTGCGGCTAACGCCCCTAGTACCTCCTCTTCTCCATATACACATTTCTTGATCTCAAGTTCCCACTGTGATAAGATCGCAGCCCATCTGACCAATCGTCCGTCTATCCCGTTGGATGTTAGTAACCATTTCAACGTGTATAGACGTGACAAGACAGTGATCGTCTTTCCGACCAGAATCGTGAAGTAAACATCCAAAACCCGCAGAAGCGCAAGAACTTCCTTTTCTACGGGGCTGTAGCCGGTGCGTATACGCACGGTGCGGCTAGCGCACAGAGGAAGGCTTTCCTTAAAGCGGCGTTCGCCGCTTCTTAGCCGATACGCCCTTATTAAGGGCTTAGTAGGAGAGGGATCTCCTACTCGGGGCCAAGATTCCCGGGTTAGTTTACTCTAGCCTGTACTAGTGCCTTAACGGCAAGGCTCCCTTACAAAGGGTGTAGCTAAGGGGAGGGCTCCCCTTACGCTACGGCACTCACTACACGCACGACCGGTCGAGGTCGTGCGTCTGTACTAAGGAGTGAAAGTAAAACTGAATATATTTAATATGTAATTATTTAAACTAATATAAACTATATGTAACACTAAGTAGGATATTCCTAATTCGTACCTAGCTAAAATGTAGTTCACACACCTGTGTACTGACACGTGGATGGCTGACACACCACCATACCAAGGGCCCATGCCCTGATTGGTTAAAATAACCAAAGGTTCGAAACCTTTCAACCCGGCCAATACTGGCCTCAACCGTGGTGTACCAATGTACACCAGCACTCAGTGTTACCCGAATGTAACCCTGTTACATCCTCCCCCATCAAGACTATTGCTTACGCAATAAACAAAATATTGTTGGAGAACTCCAACGCCAGTACCTCTGGCTGTCCATTGTACACCCTCAGCGGTGCTATGGACGCAAACTATTCCGACGGCTTGGAAGTGGACGCTCTTGGGGAGCTCTCCCCAACGGCTGGCCATGTTGATAGCGCCGAACGGCGCTATCAGTCATCCAACCCATTCCCCACATGTGGGGAGAACGCACTAACTCGTGCGCCACCGTTACCCGCTAGGGGTGATACCTCCAGGTTGCCACAGGCAACCACCACCAATGAACCGTCCTTGGTTCAAGAGGCCCGACGTGCCGGACGGGCACGTAAGAGACCCTCAAAAGAGGGCTAAGAACGCGGTCAAGAGAGGCTTAGCCTCTTATACCCCTGGACCAGCGGCTATACTCTCGCGTGAAATTGCGCATCGGAACCAACTCCGGGCCCGACTACTAACGCCCAAACATTATTCCGTTAAGGCCTACCGGACGCGCTTCGGGAAACAGGCACGCGGTGCCCTCGTGGATGTTCTCCGCGAGATTCCCCTTGTTCTCCTGAGGGACGAAAGCGTCAAAGACGCAGAACAGGCGTTCCGCGCCTGGGCGGAAAGGGAGAAACACCTCCCCAGTTTCGATGCGCTGTACAACAGCTTTTCCGAACACGACGTTCGGGTAGAGAGAGCGCTACGCTTGGCCTATGCTCAGGCCAAAGCGCAAGGGCAATTTCCTGACTCCTATTATACGCGCTCTTCTCTCGATGTGGTGCCGGAGAGCAATGCAAGCACAGCATCTGCCTCCGGCGAACTCCCAGCTAATGGGAGTGAAGGGGCTTCTTCAGCCCCTTTGGTTGTTGACTCTCAGTGGGATTCTCCCGCTAGAAAGCGTCAACGACGTCACGGCAATCCTGCCGCAGGGGAGTCTCGTACTCCCACGAGTTCTGGGAATGTGGATAACCTTTCCACTTCACCAGGTACTGGGTCTCACCCCGGTGATGGCGTCGTGCCATCAGGCGTTCCACACGATAATGTGGCGTACCCTCCATATAGAGCACTGGAGGAGGGGGTCGCGCTATTGCGGCGTGACTTCCACGAGCGCTGTGATCGGCACAGCCTTCGCATCCAAGATGCTCAAGAGGAACTCCGCAACGAGGGGAGTGCGAATGAACGCCTCGAGGAGCGGCTTGCCTCTCTCGAAACTCTCGTTGCGGAGCTTCAGGGTCGTATATCAACCCTGTCGGAGGTGTTCCGACCTGTTGCGCCTTTCGGCTATCCGGTTCCTCACCCTCCTCCGCGAGGGGACCCGCCTCCGGGTTCTGGTATGTCTTAAGCATACCCACATAAAAGGTTGGATGCGTACGCATCGCCTTCGGGATGTCTAAGGTGTACGACAAGCCCTTTAGGGCTAACACCTTAACGGGACCCACAAACATGTGGCGCAGTTTATTTCGCAACACATTTGAAACTGCATGTGTAGGAAGATTTTTAGCGTTTAATAAAACACTCTTTTCTACTTTGTATACCTTTTTATTACGCCGCCCCTTTCGGTCAGCTTGCTCCTTCTGCTTGTCTTGGCTTTCCGCCATGGCATCGCAGACGTGTCGTAAGACACTAAGGCGCGTCGATTAAAACTGATCGATGTGCTTTCGCACAGACACAGGGCTGACATCGGGGAATCCTCCCCCCTCAAGCCCTGGGCCACACACATGTGGCGTTAATGGAACCCTCGGATTCACCAATCCGTTCACGTAAAACGGGGTAAACCCCGTAGATGCATGTACCGAATTGTTGATGGCAAATTCAATCATCGGAAGCATCTCACTCCAACTCTTTGGAGAATCCGGACATAAACTCCGGAGAATATCCTCCACAACGCGATGAACTCGTTCCGTCTGACCGTCCGTCTGCGGGTGATCCGCAGTGGAAAGGAGGAGCTTGGTGCCTAACACCTTAAACAACGCTCCCCAGAATTGTCCCGTAAAACGGGGATCCCGATCCGATACAACGGAATCGGGTAGACCATGTTGTCGATGACACGGTCTAGGAACACTTTTGCTGTTCCTTGTCCATCTATGGACTTTGGCACCGCCGCCAGGTGAGCCATCTTGCTCAAACGGTCTACAAAGACCAAAATGCCGGTGTTCCCGGCCTTATCCTTCGGAAACCCGAAGATAAAGTCCATGCTAATGGATTTCCAACACTCCGTTGGAACCGATAAGCTCACCAAAGGCGCAGCTGAACTTGCAGAGGGTTTAACTCTCTGACACGTCTCACAGGTGCGTATATACGCACCGACCCACTTATTCATATTGGGCCACCAATACAAAGCGCTTAAAGCGCTGTAGGTCTTATCCCGACCTAAATGACCTCCGGTAGGGGCGTCATGTGCCTCAAAGAGGACTCTATACTTCAGTTCCTCATTATGAGGAACTACTACCCGCGGAGCGTCCTCCGCACTCGTGCTATAAAATAGCAGACCGTCACAGTACCTGTAACGATGTAAACGAGCTCTAGCTCGACTTGACAGGGTTGGCTCAGACGAGCCAAGACCCTTTTCACCTAACGCGTGGATAAGCGCCGTACATTGAGGGTCTTTCTCATACGCCTGGCGTATGAGATTTTGGTGGATTCAAGTTCGAAATCGAAAACATTAGCATCGATAACCAGACTACCATCATCGCGCCCAGCCTTCCAACTTTCGGAGGGGGTACTCCGCGGACCACCACTCGAGATCTGGTCCGATCGTCCGCTGCAAGCAGACGACCGGTCGTCATCAGAACCCACTTGGTCCGATTGTTTAGTGTCCATCTCACCTTGTGTACCCGATGGAATGGGCTAGTTACACACTAGGTGGATCGGGATCGCAGATTGGATCGAACCGGTCTTGAATATAGAAGACCGATCTGGGTAGGTATCTCTGGGGCGGAACTCTTCACCACAGACACAAACAGACCAAAAACACTTCCAAGAGATAACTTCCAATAGGTCGATCGTCCAAACGATCAAGACCTGACCAATACGAAATAATAGAGGGTAGACCGACCGTTCCGGTCTAGCCCCTGACCAATACGAAATAAGACCAAAACCGGTCTAGTTTCCAACCAATATTAAAACAAGCCAATATGTCCGCATAAAGACCCAATATGCTCGTGAAACTCCACAAACGATATCTCCACTCCAAGACCAATCCAGTGAATAGCACGTTCCAAACGTACTTGAGTTGAGGTGTTGATATCGCCAAATCGTACTCCCGTCGAGGGACTTCCGGTGGGCCAAAGTGCGCGTGCGGCGCTTCCAGACCGGGTATAATGGGCGAGAGGGGATAATTCGACCTTCTTCCCCCAAACACTCCGCGGCGGGCGGAGGCGACTAGTGTACGAAAAGGGAATAACGGCGACCCCTAGCTGTGGTGTGAACCAAGACCAAAGGATTTCTACTTTATTAGGCAAATCCACAACCAAAAGCCTCTTACTTGGAAAAACCACAACTAAATACTACTACCCTATAGTCCCTAAATGTACCCACACAAAAATATGTAAAATACCCAAAGTCGGGTGACTCACCAAAACTTGCGTTCTTGACACTTCTTGAGTCTGATACGCTGAAAAGCCCCCCTTGTTTAAACCAGTCCGAAATTAGACCAAATGCCTTGACGAAAGTTGACCAGAAGTGTGCCAAATTTTGGGCACGCTTCTCCACAGCCGCCCCCGAGTCAGACCGTGTCGCACAACGACAACGGTCTGACCTCGTCCATCAAATTCAGTTAAACATTGGTCATTCAGAATTTTCCGACATGGAGCAACCATCTTCTTCATCCATTCCAGGTACTTGCACTGCTGGACTCGACCTTCTTGTGTTTCCGTAACGACCGTTCTTGTAGGCACCTCGCATACCACGTCATCGCATGTCACTTCGCCCGTCCTGTCGGTCCGGTCTGGCAGCTCCCATCGATCTACTGCACCTCAGACATCGGCAGGGCATCAGACCGGGACCGACGCACAGTTGCAAGACGCACTTGAAGAGATCGCACGTCTCCAGGAGAAGATTGGTCAACAGGCGACACAACGTAAGCATGCATGTCCGGTATTCACCTTGGACCTGTTCTAACCTTCATTTGTCTTCAGCCCGTATACCTCCAGCTCGTATACCTCCTGGCATCAGCAAGGCGATCAATGCCCTGCTTGCCGCCGATCGGCAGTCGAACACGCATGACCTCTAGCTGCGTCAGGTTTTGACTGGGCTCATAACCGCGCGCAACAAGCTGACCCGCTTGGAAGCTCATCAGCTTCATCTCCGGGAGCAGCTTGTGCTGGTCCAACAGCATTAAGCGGAAGGCCTGCTGGACCAGACCACGCTGAGTGTTCAAAGCGACGATCTCGAGAGGCGTTCACCGAGCTCCGAATTTCGATTCAAGACCATACCGAGGAGGTCCGGTCTTGTGAACGCAAGTCGAACGATTGGACGCAGGCAGCGAACGGTCGTCGGGCGGTATTAAAAGAATGTCATCAGCGCTTGGTTGACCTGTTGCGTCCTCGTCGGCATCAGTTGCTGCCTCCAGCGTAGACCGGTCTGCGTCGGCCGCCTTGGTGGACCTACACCGGGACCAAGACCAAGGCCGTTTATTGGCCGAAATTCTCCAGCCCGAAATTCCACACAAATCAAAGAAGCGCGCGGACGCGCCGGGTAGCTCGAGGGCGAGTGGCATAGCGCGCGACCCTGACCTCGATGGGAAGCGTGCGGTGCCCCAATAGCGAGCCAAGACGCAGGCGCTTCTCGTGGGCCCAAGCTTGGACGAGGATGACGACAGTAACATCTCCAAAAATCAAGCGCCCTCGACCGCCGGTGCTGACCGTGCCAAATATTCAGAGGTCTCGTCCTGGGATGACTCCGGCGAATACTCCGGTGATTCGGAGTTTGCTGTCCCCATCCCAACCAAGTCGCGAACAAGTCCACATGAAAGTTTTGTTCAAGTTGCATCGACTTCGGAGCAGACCAAAAAGACCGGTCCGCATGGTGGCGTTCCACCACCTCATGCGTCGACAAAGTCAACACCTACGGTCTTGCCTGGGACGTCCAAGCTCCACAAAGATGCTTTGTTGGCCAACGTGGCAATCGACAGTTCTTCCCTTCCTCCACGAACGCGTGAGGATACTTTGCCGTGGTCGCCAGGTCAGATCGGTTGTTTACGCCGGTCCACCCTGACCAAGCAGCTCCTGGCCCGATCTTTCTCTCGTCCAGACCATTGGATTCTCTCGCCGGCGAAGAAAGTTCCTGCCGCGTCGGAATGGCGGTCGGACTTGATCACGTCGGCACAGATCTCCTGCTTGTACGCTGACGAGCCGTGGAAGATTTTCGAGCATCCCAAGCTGGGGTTCATCTTCCACTCGACTCCGTGGGCCGATGCTTTCATGAGTCGGGTGAAATATTTTAACAAGACTCACGCTCAATCCATCTGGGAGGCATCCCACTATCTGGTGCTTCCACCGAAACGAGTTCGGCAAGACCCTGGCTTGGCGACCATCCAGAACAAGCGCAAGCGGCGTCGGATCAGAGCGGGTGAGGCCTGGCAGTACCTGTGCCAATATGTTTTGGACGGGATGCTGGCGCACGAGTGCGACATCGATGTGTTCTTATATCCCGTTGTACTTCATATGCCGCGGCGTCGCGTCGAGAAGACCCGGCTGCTGGCTGACGGTGGCACATGGTACCCCGGTCTTGGGTGCACTACACCGGTCTTGGACCTCAAGGATGCTTGGTCCAACTAGACCAACAAGAACCTTGGTGTAACCAGTACCAGTACCAAGTTGAAAAGCATCCGTCGTTGACCGTCGGCCGTCTGTGGGGTGATGGCGAGTGAGGTCGTAAGTAGTCGACCAGATAACACTTAATATATATCATCGTTCTTTTTCACATGTTCGGTCATCAAATCACTTGAGCTAATTCCACCACTTTCTCCAGAGTTGCACTAGACACGTTATCACAAACCGTTTCACTTACATCGCGAGAAAACAATCCACGTTCGTCACTCCACTATTCCAATTCGTCACATATTCACAATACACAATACACGAGGCACAAGACCTTCCACCTCTTCACGTCGGTCGGGAAGACCGATGCTACTGCATGTCTTGGTCTTGGTCTTCATGGGTCTGCATCACTGCGAAACGGTTCCGACTGACTCGGTCCCGTTCGAATTCTCTTAGTAGTGCTCCACAGTTCAGGTCGGACTCATCGATGCAAGTTGTTTCATCATGGTCCTTCCATCGGACCAGATATTCTCGGTGGGTCCGGCCAAACCTGGTCTTCTTGACCGATCGGACATCTAAGACCTTTTCCACTTCAAATTCGTCCTTCTCCAGCGGTCGTTCCCAACTGTCCTCCGGCAGTAATGCTTCATCGAAATCAAACCGTTCTGCCTCGTCTACTAGACAGGGCATTTTGGGACGATCAGGAAATTCTCGGACCAGTTTAAACTTGGACACATGCACGATCGGGAAGACCTTGTAGTCCGTGCCGGTTGTTACTAGACGGGCAGCGTGTTCACCAATCAGCTCGGCAAAACGGAAAGGACCGTGCCACATGTGAGCCATCTTCTTCGCATAGCCCTCCTTCACTCGGTCTAGGTACAACCATACCCTCGCCCCTGGTTCTATACCGTGGGGTTGGACCTGGTCGTTGTTCCGGTCTGCCCGGTCTTGTGTTGCTTGACGTAACTTTTCGTTGACAATTTCTCTTGCATGCTGGTAATGTTTCTGGACCTGCATGCGCCAGCGTCGAGCATCACGATCGCGGGTCCGAGTGCAGCCAATAGGTATCGTGGCTTCAAGAGTGGACCGGGGGTCCCATCCATACGCAAGATAAAAAGGCTTTTCTCCTCGGACCCGATCGGTCGACGAGTCGAGTTCAAACACCAGCCTTTCTGCGTATTAGTCCCAATCGCGCTGGTCTGGATCGGCAACGTACATCTTGATTGCTCTTGTAATAGTTTGTGCCATACGTTCTTCCGATCCATTCGCTTGCGGACGATATGCCATCGTCGCGCTCTGTTTCTGGCCCAGCATATTGTTAAACGACCGGAACACCTCGGCCATGAAACCGGGTTCTCGGTCTTGTCTGATGACCTCGCTGGCGCCGAACCTTCGGAACACGCATTCTTCGTAACTTTTGGCGATCTTCTCGGCGGACCGGGACGCACTTTCCATCGCAATAACTAGACCGGTGAACAGGTCTACCCAGATCAACAACTCAGTATTGCCATATGTCGATTTAGGCAGCGACGGTATATGGTCCATCGCTATGACCTGGAAAGGGTAGGTAGCTTCGATATTTCCGGGCGATCTCCCCTTGATTACCGGTCTACCCTTTCCGGTCTCGCAATCCGTACAACAACCCACATATTTATGTACACTTCGGAAAAGACTTCTCCAGTGAAAGTGGGACCTGATCTTGTGATACGTTCTGCCTATGCCCTGATGTCCCCCTTCTATACTCACATGGTAATAATGGAGGACATCTGGCTGCAGCAACTCAGGTATCACCGATTTCGCCAATCGGTCCCGGTCTGCACTGTCTTGGTCGGCATCGCGGCAGTAATATAGTAAAGCATCCTCATCCACTTCGTAACTGTCTGCGATCTTGGCACATTCTTTCGCTTGACCGTTCGTCAACTTAGACAATTCACCGCGCAGGTAGGTCTTCAAATTCACAAACCATTCTTCTTCGTCCTGCGCCTTGAGGATCCGTTCTGCCATTAGTCGTTGCACAACATATTCACTCAACCGTTCCTTTGGGAACGGTTGGTGGGGATTCCGAGATTTCGGTCTAGTCGTGACCATCACATGCACCTGGTCCGGAGCGTTCTTGGGTCCGATCACCTCGGGGAGCCTGTTTATATTCATCAATTCATCAAGAACGGCCTCCACGGTGATCGTAGCCCCGGTCTGGTCTTGCATGGCCTTGGTCGCGAGGTAGTCGGCACTTCTGTTCCAGTCCCGTTTCACGTGCAACAGCTCGTGGTTGGGATGGTCTTTCAATGCCTTCATTACCCGATCATTTAGCGTCCTTAGTCGTGGGGCCTTGCAGTCGAGCTCTCCGGTGATCTGCCTGATCACTAGGTTGGAGTCACCACATATGATGACTCGCCCCTTCTCCTGCGACGACAGCAGGTCCAGACATAGAAGTAGACCTCGGTACTCCGCCTCGTTAACAGTAATATACGGCGTGAAATCGGCAGCGGCTGCAACTATAGACCATTGTGGCAACTTCCACAATATGGCACTATAGGCGCCAACCTTCTTCTTCACGCTTGCCGATCCGTCAAAACTTAAGACCAAGAGCTCTTCATCATGGTCGACGGTCTGTGGCGATCTCGAAACTGACTGCCGAGGTTGCTTCCTTGGGGCAATCGCTATCAATGCCTCGTCCACTTCATACCGAGGGGTGATACTGGCAGCTAATGTGCCCAATATCTCTTCCTCGCCCCCGGTGCACTTAACGACCTCGAGGGTCCACTGCGACAAGACCGCCGACCATCTGCCTAGACGTCCGTACATCCCATTGGCTGATAATAGCCAGGCCAAAGTAGACCGCCTTGACAGGACCTTTATAGGTCGGCCGACCAGCAGGTTGTAACACACATCCAGAATTCGCAGCAACGCCAGCACTTCTTTCTCGACAATTCCATAGTTCACTTCATTTGGCTTCAGCGTTCTGCTCGTGAACGTGACCGGATGGTACACACCATCATGATTTTGTACTAGAGTGGCCGAAATGGCCCACTGACTAGCATATATAATAATGGTCGGGACCTTTTCGGGATCGAAATGCTTCAAAATCGGTGCCGTCGCCATCTTAACCTTCAGCATACCAAAAACAAACTTTGCACGCTTCATATGGTCTTCGGCCTTCACTTGCGGACAATCTGCAGTAAGACCAGAGTCGGCGCCCCCATGTAAAGTTGCCCGGTCTTCTTCGCGCAACATATGATAGTCAACTTCCCGGAGCTCGTATAGCACAGCCGCGTAGATAGCAAAGTCTTCAATGAATCGGCTATAATAATTCAATCTTCCCAGGAAGGACTGCATTGCCTTCAGCGATCTGGGGAACGGGAGGTTACTCAGCGAATCCAGGTCCTTGGGATTAGCCTCTAGACCATTGTTCGAGACCATATGGCCTAAATAGGCGATCTTGGACATACCCCAAAAACTTTTTATGGCGCTGATAGATAGGTTCCAGCGGTCGCATGTCTCCAACAATCGTTCAACCTTCTCGAACAGATCGTTCCATGACGAGGCAGGTATCAGAATGTCGTCGATGTACGACCGCCTCCCTAGAACGGACGGTCTTCTTTCCCGATCGGGTTCACCCTCTTTAAACACATCATAACTTTCGGCAGGGTCCCGATCGGTCTTGATTTTGAAGTGTCCGTACAGTGCGTTGTCTATCAACCTTTGATAGATCTGGGGTGCGTTCTTCAGACCGAACGGCATACGGTTGCACTCGAAAAGACCAAACGGTGTCACAAATGCGGAAATCTCACGGGCTCGATCAGTCATCGAGACCACCCAAAATCCACTTGCCATGTCCAGCGAACAATACCACAAGGTCTTGTC
>CM047587.1:28840404-28852636 GCA_026184515.1 Peronosclerospora sorghi | reverse complement strand
ACGCATTTGGCCCGCCGGAAGTCTTTCGACAGGAGTGTCCATTGGCTGACTTCTCACAAGTTTAAGTCACGTACGTTTGGAACGTACTAAAAAGTGGATTGGTCTTTACGTGGAGATATCGTCTGTGGAGTTCACGAGCATATTGGATCTTTACGTGGACATATTGGTTTACTATAACAATGGTTGGAGCTTAGACCGGCTTTGGTCTTCTCTCATATTGGTCAGGCGCTAGACCAGTTGAGTGGTCTACCCTCTATTATCTCGTATTGGTTGGGTCTAGATCGATTGGACGGTCGACCCATTGGACTATACATATTTCAAGTGTAACCGGTCCACAAGTACCCAGGGTGAAGAGTTCCGCCCAGGGTACACCCCCCCCCAGTACGGTCTGCATACTATCAGACCCAAGTCAACCAGCGACACGATCCACCGAGTGTTGAACTAGCCCATTCCATCGGGTACACAAGGTAAGATGGCAACGCAAGATCAATCGGACCAGGCGTCTTCTGTTGATGATCGGTCGTCTGCTAGCAGCGGACGATCAGATCGGATCGCAAGCGAAGGTCCGCGGGGTACCCCCCCCCCGTAAGTTGGAAGGCTGGGCACGATGGTGGTCAGGTTCTCGACACAACTGTGTTCGATTTTGAACTTGACTCCACCACAATGGCGCGCGTGCTATAGCAAGTTTTGCTATAGTTCTGGAAAGAATCAGGACTTTTGTCCTGATCCTATGCATTTACATGGAAAAATTGATGGAATAAAAAATGAGAACCAATCGGAGGCTGATCGGAACAATCCGATCCACATGCCTAAGGTCCCCAAGCAAAGGCTAGGAATGCCGCCCGAGGAGGACGACTTGGAGGAAAAGTCGCAGGTCGGGGATGGGGTTATTGACGAACAAGACCTGACCAGGATGTATTACATCCACGAGTTGAAGCGATTTATTCGTGAAGACCTGGTCATGCAAATTTTGAACCCCCAGATCCCTGATCGCCTCCTCGGACCCACTACCGAGCCGATCCAGTGTGATCGACCACTGCTGTTGGTGAAAAACCTGCCGGCGATGTTGGATGAGGTCGGCATAAAAGTGCAGAACCTGGCCAACGTCCACAAGCTGTTTGATTTGTACACTCGCAGGCTGGAGCTGTCGATGTCGACTCTCCATGATCATTTGGTGCCGTTGGTGGGGGCGGTTCGCCGCCCAACTCCCACCATGGCATTGAAGGTTGCTGAAGACACGGCAGCACATGACGATGCGTGCTTCGATGATAAATCGGTATATCAGTCTCCACCTTCCTCTAACAGCTCATAGGAGTTGGAGGTCGGTGTTGAGCGGATGACCATGGGGGCAGATCATACCCCATGGGAGCATAAAAAGGACGTGCTGCACTATGGGGATGCATGCCGGTCGGGGCCCCAGGAGCCCCCACAGGTGTCAGTACCTCCAAAGGAGGATACCCACACATTGCCCATGACCCAAGCTAACGTCCAAGCCATGTTTGAAGCAATGATGGAGCGTTTCATGGTAGATCGATGCAGATCACCTCCGCGCCCTCATGCTCAGGACCGATCTGCCCGGCAAAATGTCAATATTTGCCGGGATGTAGATATGGAGTCAGTAGCATCAGTGGACAAGGCCACTCGAGGTGTTAAACCAATTGGCAAAGGAAGACGCAAGCAGCAACCAGCTCGATCGCGCCGATCAAACAAGAACAGAGATTATGACATGGAGTCGATCGGCGATCCGGGTGACCACTATGGGTCAGACGGCACAGGTGCGGGCAGAACGCGCAGGGCTAATCGAGCCTCCACGACCACTTTTGATTTCGGATCTACTGCGATCCCGCGCATTCGCATGGCTGCGACTACTGATCTCAAGGATTCCACCGAAAAGGACACTGACGAGGAGCAGGACAGGTCGTGGTTCGGTCCGGGTCAAGTCTGCTTTCTTACGGGATCAGACATCAAAAAAAAGGAACGGTGTTTGATCTTTAGAGATCTGCTGAAAGGACCGGCTGCGAACTGGGTCAAACAGTTGAGTCGGGATGTCCGATCTGACTGGGACCTGCTATGTTCAGAGTTTGAGGGGCAGTACTGCAACTCCGGATTCTCCAGCGCCCGCAAATATCATCACATGCAGAAGCGGGGCGACGAGACGCCGATCGAGTACTTACACAGTCTGAATGTGGCTGCAATTCGCGCCGGCATAGTGATCAAGGAAGGCAACCCGCCGACCGGTGACGCTTTGTAACACGTGGGTCACTATATTAGTACCCTTGATGACCAGTATCTGGCAGATCAGCTCACCCTGCTGCGCCTAAAGGATGTGGGAGAAGTGGAGCAGACGTTGCGAACGTTGCAACACTCCCGCAGCATGAGATCAAAAGGCGCCGTTGGATCAGGTCGTTACAGATCCAAGACCCAGACCGATCCGGTGAAGAGACCCTTGACCAGATCGGCCCGTGCTGTTAAGGCGATCGTAGCTGAGGACAGCACTGGATCGTAAGAGGAAAGCAGCAGCCAGTCCAGTCGGGAGTCAGACGAGGATCAGTACCGTCACATCTTCGACGCGGAACCTGCCCCGAAAACCAGATCGACGCCTGACCAGGCAGATCGGAAGGGCAGGAGCGGAAACAAGTCTGACCCGGACCGACCCCGCAAGAAATGTTCTCACTGCGGGTCAAGCAAGCATGATGATCGGGGCTGCTGGAAGAAGTTAATATGCAAGAAATGCGAAAGACGCGGCCACCCCACCGATCCCTGCTTTTCCGTGTGCAAGTCATGTGGAGAGATCCACGAGGCCGGACACTGCAAGATGGAAGAATTCTTCAACCTGATGTGCAAGTGGTATGTGCCGGTCAAGCACGCGGGGATGCTTCCACCTGACGTGGAAAAGATGTTAAACTAGAACGCTAGCCAGGTTGGAATCTGGATCGAGACGAGCGGTGTACGTTTGGCATCTATGCATATGTCGGCAAGGAGAATAAAACCGACAATACATGTTCTGTTCTCAATTGCATCGATCGGGATCATCCGGTCTACAATCTCACGACCGATGAATATTCCCGATCGAAGGTGGTCATGCAGCTAGATCTGCTGCCTGGAGAGTCTCGCGGATACTGGAAGTATCATGCGCCCGACAAATGGTTTAAGCAGGCGAAAGCCTGTGGTAAGATAAATAACCAGAAAGCGACGATGTTGTTCGACTCTGGGGCTGAAGTCTCGATTATTGACTCCGCCTTTGCTCGTAAGGTCGGATGTCGTATAGACGATACCCAGAGACAAGAATGCGTCGGGATAGGTGAAAATTCTTATATGACCGAAAGAAGAATGCGCGTGAAAATCACCCTATCGGGTTCGTTGGTCTACTTCTTCAGTGCTTGGGTTGGTAAGCTGGCCGGTCAGGATGCCCTGTTAGGCATGTATTTCATGGTACCGGCGGGTATTCGCCTTGATCTGTCTCATGAAGTGCTTACACTCCCGGATGAGGTCCAGATCCAGTTAGCTGGTCGGCGGCCCCTATACGGATCGTACACCGATTTGGTCAGGTGGGATCAAGATGTCACGATTCCAGTCGGCCAATGCGCTGACACCCCGGTCGATAAAGGTTTTCGTTCAAGGAAGTTATGGGTGACCAGGGGCGATCGGTGGGTGTCGACTTTTGTGAGGAGCGCCGGCCAACATGATTTTGTCCGAGTCACTAGTATCGGTGACAAGCCGCTTACGCTCGACAACAACACGATTGTTGGCATGTGGCTGGCAGAAGGGAAAGTGACAAGGAAGATGGGGTTTGTCTCGATCGGATCGAGACGGTATGTTGAGTGGAAGAACTTGGCATACCAAGCGACCACCGATCTGGTCAGCAATGATGGATCGGTGGAAGAAGATACCTCACCTATGGTGGAACGACCCAGCTATGTAACCCCTAGGAAGATGCTAGTTCGAAGAAAGGCACCGCAGACGCCGGACACGGTGGACCATCAAGCAGATGAGCCAAGATTCGTCAACGTGGTGGCGACACAAGAACAGGCGTCAGCGGAGCCGGGAATAGAAAAAGGGAAACATGACATTGCTGGAGCGGACCACGATGGCGCGCCTAAGCAGATCGATGTCGTTAGAAGGCAGCCCGCCGATCGGGAACAGCAGTGTTCAACCGAGCAGGACGGTTTGGGTGATATTGCCCCGGAAGACGATCAAGTTTGTATCCATGAGGGCGGGGATCAATATATTCAGGAGCTGGAGAGACAGATGGCAGTCCTCCCTGAAGTGTCTGCTGATCCGCCCGAAGTCACCTTGGACGATCTGCAAGTGGGTGATCGGGATGTCAACAGTCCCGACCAGATCGATCAGCTAAAGAAGATCATATGGAAAAAGAAACACCTGCTGATCTGTAAAGGCAATGCCTTACCCCCTGCTGCTCGCGGAGCGATTTGTGACATCGACGTTGGAGATGCCAAGCCGATCGCCCAGCGATGCCGACGTGTGGCGCAACAGTACCGCGAAAAATTGTCTGACCTTATTAAAGGACTGTTGGCTACCAAGATCATCAGACCGTCGACCTCGCCATGGGCCTCACCGATCGTGATTGTGATCAAGAAGAACGATGTCGACATCAGGTTGTGTATCGACTATCGGTTGGTAAATCGGTTGACCAAGCTTATGGTGTACCCGATGCCGCTGATCAGCGATCTACTAGAAGACCTTGACAAGACTCTGTGATATTTCTCACTAGACATGGCAAGTGGATTTTGGGTGGTTTCGATGACCGATCGGGATCGCGAGATCTCCGCATTTGTTACGCCGTTCGGTCTGTTCGAGTGGAACCGTATGCCGTTCGGTTTGAAGAACGCGTCCCAGATCTACCATAGGCTGATCGACAACGCATTTTATGGACACTTCAAGATCACTACCGATCGGGACACCACCGAAAACCATGATGTATTTACAGAGAGTGAACCCGATCGGGAAAGGAGACCGTCCGTTCTGGGGAGGCGATCGTATATCGACGACATTCTGATCCCTGATTCGTCATGGAGCGATCTGTGCGAGAAGGTCGAACGGTTGTTGGAGACATGTGATCGCTGGAGCCTGTCGATCAGTGCTGTGAAGAGTTTTTGGGGCATGTCCAAGGTCGCCTATTTGGGTCATATGGTGTCAATCAGTGGGCTGGAGGCAAATCCTAATGACCTGGAGTCACTGAGAAACCTCCCGTTTCCGAGATCTCTGAAGGCAATGCAGTCCTTGCTAGGGAGACTGATTTTTTTTGATTACTACAGCCGTTTCATTGAAGACTTCGCGGTCTACGCGGCCGTGCTGTACGAGCTCCGGGAAGTCGACTAACATATGTTGCGCGAAGGAGATCGGGCAACTTTACGGGAGGGATGCGACTCTGATCTGCCCGCAGATTTTACGCAGGTGGAGGCAGAGGATCACATGAAGCGTGCAAAGGTTGCTTTCTGTATGCTGAAGGCTAAGATGGCGACGACACCGATTCTCAGACACTTCGATCCGCAAAAAATGCCGATCGTCATTGTGTATGCTAGTAAGTGGCCATTTATGCCACTCTAGTGCAAGAACATGATGGAGTGTACCGCCCGGTCACGTTTACGAGCCGGACATTGAAGCCGAACGAGGTCAACTATGGGATCGTCGAAAAAGAAGTTCTGGATTTACTACGGATCTTGGATGTGTGCTACAACCTACTGGTCGACCGATCTGTAAAGGTCCTTTCAAGAAAGTCGACATTGGACTGGTTATTATCATCCAATGGGATGGACGGTCGGCTCGGCAGATGGTCAGCTATCTTGTCGCAGTGGTCTCTCGAGGTCGTCAAGTGCATCAAGGGAGAGGAAGAGATATTGGGCACATTAGCTGCCAGTATCACCCCTCGGTCTGAAGTGGATGAAGATCTGATGGCGATTGCCCCAAGGAAGCAACCTCGACAGTCAATCTCGCTGCCGCCACCGATCGTCGATCAGGATGAGGAACTCCTGGTCTTGAGTTTCGACGGATCGGCTAGCGTGAAGAAGAAGGTCGGATCCTATAGTTCCATACTGTGGAAGTTACCACAATGGTCTATAGTAGCAGTCGCCGCCGATTTCACGCCTGACATAACGGTCAACGAGGAGGAATATCGGGGACTCCTTCTATGTCTCGATCTGCTGTCATCACAGAAGAAAGGTCGGATCATCATATGTGGTGACTCCAACCTAGTGATAGGGCAGATCACCGGGGAGATCGACTGTAAGGCACCACGGCTGAAGTTGTTGAATGATCGGGTGATGAAGGCACTGAAAGACTATCCAAACCACGAGCTATTGCACCTGAAACGGGATTGGAACAGAAGCGCCGATCACCTCGCGACCCAAGCTATGCGGGACCAGATCGGAGCGACGATCACCGAGGAGGCTGTTTCACATGAACTTATGGACATAAACAGGCTCCCGGAGTTGATCAAGCCCAAGGACAGCCCTGATCAGGTGCACGTGATGGTGGTAACTAGATCGCGAACTCGGAAGTCTTGCCGATCGTTCCCAAAGGAAAGGCTGAGTGAGTACGTTGTACAACAGCTAAGGGCGGAACGGATCCTCAAGGCGCAGGACGAAGAAGAGTGTATCGTCAACTTGAAGGCCTATCTGCGCGGTGAACTGTCCAAGTTAACAAATGATCAAGCGAAAGAGTGTACCAAGATCGCGGACAGTTACGATGTGGAAGACAATGGATTGCTGTATCACTGCCGTGACGTTGATCAAGACAGTGCCGATCGAGATCGACTAGCAAAATTGGTGATCCCTGAATTGCTACAGCCGGATGTCCTTCATCACTACCATGTGAGTCTAGAAGGGGGACATCAAAGCATAGGCAGAAAATACCACAAGATCAGGGCCCACTTTCACTGGAGATGACTTTTTCGGAGCGTTCAGAAATATGTGGGCTGTTGCACAGATTGCTAGACCGGAAAGGGCAGACCGATAATCAAGGGGCGATCGCCCGGGAATATCGAGGCTACTTACCCTTTCCAGGTGATAGCAATGGATCACATACAGTTGCTGCCCATATCGACACACGGCAACACCTAACTTCTGATCTGGATCAACCTGTTCACTGGTCTGGTGATCGCAAAGGCTAGTGAATCCCTATCTGCGGAGCAGATCGCCCAGAGTTACGAGGAATGCGTGTTAAGAAGGTTCGGCGCCAGCGAAGTTATCAGACACGATCGGGAACCCGGTTTTATGGCTGAGGTGTTCCGATCGTTCAATAACATGCTAGGCCAGAAGCAGAGCGCGGCGATGGCATATCTTCCGCAAGCGAACGGATCGGCTGAACGCATGGTTCAGACAATAACAAGGGCGATCAAGATGTATGTGGCCGACCCATACCAACGTGACTGGGATGAGTATGCAGAAAGACTGGTATTCGCACTCAACTCTTCAACCGATCGGGTCCGAGGAGAGACGCCTTTCTATCTGGCGTATGGATGGGACCCTCGATCGACACTTGAAGCGGCGATACCGATCGGCAGCACTCGGACCCGCGATCGCGATGCCCGTCGTTGGCGCATGCAGGTCCAGAAGCACTATCAACATGCGAAGGAAGTCGTCAACGAAAAGTTGCGTCAGGCCACACAAGATCGAGCAGATCGGAATAACGATCAGGTCCGACCTCACGGTATTGAACCAGGGTCGAGGGTCTGGTTATACCTCGATCGGGTCAAGGAAGGTTATGCAAGGAAGTTGGCTCATATGTGGCACGGTCCTTTCCGTGTAGCAGAGCTGATGGTTGAGCATACTGCCCGTCTGATCACGATGGGCACGGATTATAAAGTTTTTCCGATCGTGCACGTGTCCAAGCTGAAGCTGGTCAGAGAGTTCCCCGATCAGCCTAAACTGCCCTGTCTGGTGGACGAAGCGGAGAAATTCGACTTTGATGAAGCTCTGCTGCCGGAAGCCAGTTGGGAAAGGCCATTGGAAGAGGACGAATTCGATGTGGAAAAGGTGCTAGATGTCCAATCGGTCAAGAAGACACGTTTCGGTCGCACCCAACGAGAATATCTGGTCCGCTGGAAGGATCATGACGAAGCAACTGGGATCTACGAACTCGATTTAAATTGTGGAGCACTGCTACGAGAGTTTGAGCGAGAACGATTCAGTCGGAATCGCTTCGCAGTGATGCAGACTCATGAAGATGAAGATCAAGACACACAGTATCACCAATCAGTATATCGATCTGTGTGAATATGTGTAAGGTCTGAATTATTGTGAATTAGTGTGATGAACTGTGATGAAAACGGAGTAGTGGAGTGACGAACGTGGTGATAATTTTCGCGATGTGGATGGAAACTGTGTTTGATAACGTGTTGGTGCAAGTTTGGATAAAGTGATGAAATTTGGTCAAGTGATTGGGTGATCAGGAATTTGGAAAGAATGATGACATGCATTATGGATTATCTGGTCAGCTAACTGAGGCATCAATATTTGCAGTCACCCCACAGACGACCGATAGTCAATTCCGGATGGTCTTCGATCTGGTTCTGATGCTGATTGCGCCAGGGCTCCTTCCGATCGATCTGGACCAAGGCGTCCTTCAGGTATGTGATCGGCTCGTCACAGTGAAGACCGGGATACCAGACGCCGTCGTCAGCTAATACCCCGGCTCTCTCAACGCGACGCTTGGCCATATGGAGAACTACAGGATATAAAAAGATGTCGATGTCGCACTCGCGGGCCAGCATCCCTCCCAGAACGAACTGGCATAGGGTCTACCAGGCCTCGCCCGCCCGACTCCGGCGCCTCTTCCGGTTTTTCTGGAACGAAACCAGGCCTTGTGTTGCAATCGGTCAAGAGGAAGCACTAGATAGTGCGTAGACTCCCATATCGCCTGGCTGTGAGATTCATTGAAGGCTTTCACTCGACCCAAGAACGAGTCAACCCAGGCAGCCGGCGCAAATATGAACCCCAGCTTGGGGCGGATGAACACTTTCCATGGCTGATCGGCATACAGACGGGCGATTCGTGGTGCTGTGACCAGGTCCGCCCGCCATGCAGAAGCGGCAGGAGCCTTCAAAGCTGGAGGGAAGAGCCAGAAATCTGGTCGGGACATCAACCGGGCTAGATCTTGCTTGGTCAGGGCTGATCGGTGCAAGCTACCGATCTGCACCGGTGACCATGGCAAAGTGGCATCTGAAGTCAGCGATGGGAGAGGTCGATCTCCGATCGACACCCCTTTCAATCGGGCGTGATGGCGCAGACCAGATGTGCCGGGCTGGAACGAAGGCACCGATCCGGTTGACTCACGCGTCCGTGCAACACCATCACCCTATGAGCTGATCACCTTGTCAGCTCCCGGTGTAGGCTTCACCGGAACAGGACCTCGGCGTTGATCGGATCGGGACTTGGACAAAGCAGTGAAAAAGAACTCAGAATCTCCTGATCCGTCCCCCGAGTCCTCTCCGGAGGATATCTTCATGTTCTTGGTGTGAGCAGCGCGGGGGCGCATGCTATTTGGCGATGGTAAACGTGTCGGCTGCGTCCGGTGGGCTTGGGAGATGCTCCAGTGTCTTGGCTTTCTTCTGAGGAACCGCTTGCTTCTCCTCCAGTTCGGAGTCGCGCGCTATGCCACGCGCCCTTGAGCCCTTCGACGCGTCCTTACGCTTCTTGGAAGTTTTCGGAATCTTGGAATATTGACTTTTGGCCAATGAATGGCGTCGTTTCCGATCTTGGTGCAGATCGATCAGAGCGGCCGATGCAGATCGGTCAACGCTAGAGCCTGCAGCCGGACGCTGGTGCAACAAGTCGGTCAACTGTTGTTAGCACCGATTACGGCCGCCCAGCGACGGTCTGACTCCTGGGTACAGGCGTCCGATTGGCTCTGGAAGGACTCGACCTTCTCGATCTGTTCCCTGACCACGACCTGCAACTCCGATCTGCCTCTCCAGGTCACCATGTTGGGTGCGGAGTAAAGTACGATCGGACTGATCCTCCAACCTCTGCCGGTTGACCACCGCGAGCTGTTCCAGGAGGTGTGACCTGTAGGCCTCCAAACGAGACATATCATTCCGTGCGCCAATCAGCCCGTCCAAGATCGATCGAAGCTGATCGAAGTGGTCATGCGACTGCCGATAAGCCGCGAATAAAGCGTCGAACGTTTTGGCGATGTCGGTGGGCAACCGATCTGCACCCAAAGGAAGGTTAGAGCAGATCCAAGACGAAAACAGGCCGATCGGCTTACCTCGCGTTGTTTGTTGGGCGATCTGGGCCCGAAGATGCGCGTTTTCAGCGATCACCTTCTGAAACTTCGTGGAAATGGGTATCAAAGTGTCCACCTTCTTTCGCAGTTGCAGGAGTGAAGAATTCTTGACGTCAAACTGCGACTGGAGCTCCCGGACTGTTTTCCGGAGCTGCTCGACCCCGATCTGATGCCCATCCGTTGTGTCGGACTCTGGAGTGTTGCAAGGGCTGTCAGATCGGGCCGATCTGGTAGGCGAATTGATAAGGGGCGATGAGGAACACAGGGCACCTGCAGCAACGAACGTCAAGAGTGGTAACAAGATGATCAGGTGTACCTGGCAAAGGTGGACTCGCAGAACTGTCCATCGGTGAAGTCCGCTACTATGAGGATCTGGAATATGGTGAGATCGGGTCGCTACCGTTGCGCGGCTACGACCAGACTCAGGGGCGGCTGT
Source organism: Peronosclerospora sorghi (assembly GCA_026184515.1). NCBI lineage: Eukaryota > Oomycota > Peronosporomycetes > Peronosporales > Peronosporaceae > Peronosclerospora > Peronosclerospora sorghi. The sequence goes on along the minus strand of CM047587.1, from coordinate 28,841,955 downwards.
GGTGAAGCGGCTCAAGAATTTTGGTCGCTTTGTGTCAGCAGCACACCGATCGGCTTATCGGCGATCGGATTGGTGGAAATCAAGGAGGCTTTTAAGCCTATCGTGTGCGAGGGGTGTCAAGAAAACGGATTTTGGTAAGTCCCATGATATTGCGTATACTTACATATTTTCATGTTTGTACATATTGGGGACCGTAGGGAGATAGTTTTGGTTTTTCCTTCTAGGAGTCGTTAATTTCTGTCCTAAAACAAGAAGTCGTTAGCATCTTCGCACTGTACATCAGTCGCCTCTGCACGCCGCAGAATGTTTGGGAGCAGAGGGTCGAGTAATCCCCTCTAGCTCATTATACCCGGCCGGGATGCGTTACAGACGCACTTGGACCGCCGGAAGTCCCTTGACGGGAGTACGCATTGGTCGACTTCACAAGCTCAAGTTGCACACGTTTGGAACGTGTAATCAAGTATTGGATTGTTACGTGTAGATATCGTTCGTGGAGTTTGTCACGTTCTCGTTTGGATCTATATATTGGAGTATTGGACTTTTATTCTCGTATTGGTTGGGCTCTACGATCGGTTCAGCGATCTTCCCTTTGGAGTATACTTACTCCGAATATAATTGGTCTGCCCGTACCCAGGGTGAAGAGTTCTGCCCAGGGTACACCACCCAGCACGATCTCACGGTTTTAGACCCCCACATCAATTCCCAGCGATGATCCACCTATTGTGTAACCAGCCCATTACATCGGGTACACAAGGTGAGACGACGAAAGAATTGGACCAGGCGTCCTATGCTGATGATCGGTCGTCTGCTAGCAGCGTACGATAAGATCGTATCGTAGACGAAGGTTCGCGGCCCCCCCCCCCCCGTCAGTTGGAAGGCTGGGCACTGTGGTGGAGTCAAGTTCAAAATCGAACACAGTTGTGTCGAGAACCTGACCACCATCGTGCCCAGCCTTCCAACTTACGGGGGTGTTTTACCCCGCGGACCTTCGCTTGCGATCCGATCTGATCGTCCGCTGCTAGCAGACGACCGATCATCAACAGAAGACGCCTGGTCCGATTGATCTTGCGTTGCCATCTCACCTTGTGTACCCGATGGAATGGGCTAGTTCAACACTCGGTGGATCGTGTCGCTGGTTGACTTGGGTCTGATAGTATGCAGACCGTACTGGGGGAGGGGGTGTACCCTGGGCGGAACTCTTCACCCTGGGTACTTGTAGTCCGGTTACACTTGAAATATGTATAGTCCAATGGGTCGACCGTCCAATCGATCTAGACCCAACCAATACGAGATAATAGAGGGTAGACCACTCAACTGGTCTAGCGCCTGACCAATATGAGAGAAGAACAAAGCCGGTCTAAACTCCAACCAATGTTATAGTAAACCAATATGTCCACGTAAAGATCCAATATGCTCGTGAACTCCACAGACGATATCTCCACGTAAAGACCAATCCACTTTTTAGTACGTTCCAAACGTACGTGACTTAAACTTGTGAGAAGTAAGCCAATGGACACTCCTGTCGAAAGACTTCCGGCGGGCCAAATGCGT
>CM047587.1:28815641-28840304 GCA_026184515.1 Peronosclerospora sorghi | reverse complement strand
TACACCGGTCTTGGACCTCAAGGATGCTTTGGTCCAACTAGACCAACAAGAACCTTGGCGTAACCAGTACCAGGACCAAGTTGAAAAGCATCCGTCGTTGACCGTCGGCCGTCTGTGGGGTGATGGCGAGTGAGGTCGTAAGTAGTCGACCAGATAACACTTAATATATATCATCGTTCTTTTTCACATGTTCGGTCATCAAATCACTTGAGCTAATTCCACCACTTTCTCCAGAGTTGCACTAGACACGTTATCACAAACCGTTTCACTTACATCGCGAGAAAACAATCCACGTTCGTCACTCCACTATTCCAATTCGTCACATATTCACAATACACAATACACAAGACACAAGACCTTCCACCTCTTCACACCGGTCGGGAAGACCGATGCTACTGCATGTCTTGGTCTTGGTCTTCATGGGTCTGCATCACTGCGAAACGGTTCCGACTGACTCGGTCCCGTTCGAATTCTCTTAGTAGTGCTCCACAGTTCAGGTCGGACTCATCGATGCAAGTTGTTTCATCATGGTCCTTCCATCGGACCAGATATTCTCGGTGGGTCCGGCCGAACCTGGTCTTCTTGACCGATCGGACATCTAAGACCTTTTCCACTTCAAATTCGTCCTTCTCCAGCGGTCGTTCCCAACTGTCCTCCGGCAGTAATGCTTCATCGAAATCAAACCGTTCTGCCTCGTCTACTAGACAGGGCATTTTGGGACGATCAGGAAATTCTCGGACCAGTTTAAACTTGGACACATGCACGATCGGGAAGACCTTGTAGTCCGTGCCGGTTGTTACTAGACGGGCAGCGTGTTCACCAATCAGCTCGGCAAAACGGAAAGGACCGTGCCACATGTGAGCCATCTTCTTCGCATAGCCCTCCTTCACTCGGTCTAGGTACAACCATACCCTCGCCCCTGGTTCTATACCGTGGGGTTGGACCTGGTCGTTGTTCCGGTCTGCCCGGTCTTGTGTTGCTTGACGTAACTTTTCGTTGACAATTTCTCTTGCATGCTGGTAATGTTTCTGGACCTGCATGCGCCAGCGTCGAGCATCACGATCGCGGGTCCGAGTGCAGCCAATAGGTATCGTGGCTTCAAGAGTGGACCGGGGGTCCCATCCATACGCAAGATAAAAAGGCTTTTCTCCTCGGACCCGATCGGTCGACGAGTCGAGTTCAAACACCAGCCTTTCTGCGTATTAGTCCCAATCGCGCTGGTCTGGATCGGCAACGTACATCTTGATTGCTCTTGTAATAGTTTGTGCCATACGTTCTTCCGATCCATTCGCTTGCGGACGATATGCCATCGTCGCGCTCTGTTTCTGGCCCAGCATATTGTTAAACGACCGGAACACCTCGGCCATGAAACCGGGTTCTCGGTCTTGTCTGATGACCTCGCTGGCGCCGAACCTTCGGAACACGCATTCTTCGTAACTTTTGGCGATCTTCTCGGCGGACCGGGACGCACTTTCCATCGCAATAACTAGACCGGTGAACAGGTCTACCCAGATCAACAACTCAGTATTGCCATATGTCGATTTAGGCAGCGACGGTATATGGTCCATCGCTATGACCTGGAAAGGGTAGGTAGCTTCGATATTTCCGGGCGATCTCCCCTTGATTACCGGTCTACCCTTTCCGGTCTCGCAATCCGTACAACAACCCACATATTTATGTACACTTCGGAAAAGACTTCTCCAGTGAAAGTGGGACCTGATCTTGTGATACGTTCTGCCTATGCCCTGATGTCCCCCTTCTATACTCACATGGTAATAATGGAGGACATCTGGCTGCAGCAACTCAGGTATCACCGATTTCGCCAATCGGTCCCGGTCTGCACTGTCTTGGTCGGCATCGCGGCAGTAATATAGTAAAGCATCCTCATCCACTTCGTAACTGTCTGCGATCTTGGCACATTCTTTCGCTTGACCGTTCGTCAACTTAGACAATTCACCGCGCAGGTAGGTCTTCAAATTCACAAACCATTCTTCTTCGTCCTGCGCCTTGAGGATCCGTTCTGCCATTAGTCGTTGCACAACATATTCACTCAACCGTTCCTTTGGGAACGGTTGGTGGGGATTCCGAGATTTCGGTCTAGTCGTGACCATCACATGCACCTGGTCCGGAGCGTTCTTGGGTCCGATCACCTCGGGGAGCCTGTTTATATTCATCAATTCATCAAGAACGGCCTCCACGGTGATCGTAGCCCCGGTCTGGTCTTGCATGGCCTTGGTCGCGAGGTAGTCGGCACTTCTGTTCCAGTCCCGTTTCACGTGCAACAGCTCGTGGTTGGGATGGTCTTTCAATGCCTTCATTACCCGATCATTTAGCGTCCTTAGTCGTGGGGCCTTGCAGTCGAGCTCTCCGGTGATCTGCCTGATCACTAGGTTGGAGTCACCACATATGATGACTCGCCCCTTCTCCTGCGACGACAGCAGGTCCAGACATAGAAGTAGACCTCGGTACTCCGCCTCGTTAACAGTAATATACGGCGTGAAATCGGCAGCGGCTGCAACTATAGACCATTGTGGCAACTTCCACAATATGGCACTATAGGCGCCAACCTTCTTCTTCACGCTTGCCGATCCGTCAAAACTTAAGACCAAGAGCTCTTCATCATGGTCGACGGTCTGTGGCGATCTCGAAACTGACTGCCGAGGTTGCTTCCTTGGGGCAATCGCTATCAATGCCTCGTCCACTTCATACCGAGGGGTGATACTGGCAGCTAATGTGCCCAATATCTCTTCCTCGCCCCCGGTGCACTTAACGACCTCGAGGGTCCACTGCGACAAGACCGCCGACCATCTGCCTAGACGTCCGTACATCCCATTGGCTGATAATAGCCAGGCCAAAGTAGACCGCCTTGACAGGACCTTTATAGGTCGGCCGACCAGCAGGTTGTAACACACATCCAGAATTCGCAGCAACGCCAGCACTTCTTTCTCGACAATTCCATAGTTCACTTCATTTGGCTTCAGCGTTCTGCTCGTGAACGTGACCGGATGGTACACACCATCATGATTTTGTACTAGAGTGGCCGAAATGGCCCACTGACTAGCATATATAATAATGGTCGGGACCTTTTCGGGATCGAAATGCTTCAAAATCGGTGCCGTCGCCATCTTAACCTTCAGCATACCAAAAACAAACTTTGCACGCTTCATATGGTCTTCGGCCTTCACTTGCGGACAATCTGCAGTAAGACCAGAGTCGGCGCCCCCATGTAAAGTTGCCCGGTCTTCTTCGCGCAACATATGATAGTCAACTTCCCGGAGCTCGTATAGCACAGCCGCGTAGATAGCAAAGTCTTCAATGAATCGGCTATAATAATTCAATCTTCCCAGGAAGGACTGCATTGCCTTCAGCGATCTGGGGAACGGGAGGTTACTCAGCGAATCCAGGTCCTTGGGATTAGCCTCTAGACCATTGTTCGAGACCATATGGCCTAAATAGGCGATCTTGGACATACCCCAAAAACTTTTTATGGCGCTGATAGATAGGTTCCAGCGGTCGCATGTCTCCAACAATCGTTCAACCTTCTCGAACAGATCGTTCCATGACGAGGCAGGTATCAGAATGTCGTCGATGTACGACCGCCTCCCTAGAACGGACGGTCTTCTTTCCCGATCGGGTTCACCCTCTTTAAACACATCATAACTTTCGGCAGGGTCCCGATCGGTCTTGATTTTGAAGTGTCCGTACAGTGCGTTGTCTATCAACCTTTGATAGATCTGGGGTGCGTTCTTCAGACCGAACGGCATACGGTTGCACTCGAAAAGACCAAACGGTGTCACAAATGCGGAAATCTCACGGGCTCGATCAGTCATCGAGACCACCCAAAATCCACTTGCCATGTCCAGCGAACAATACCACAAGGTCTTGTCGAGGTCTTCCAACAGATCATTAATCAGCGGCATCGGGTAAACCATGAGTTTAGTCAACCGATTTACCAGCCGATAGTCGATGCACAACCTAATGTCGACGCCGTTCTTCTTGATAACAATTACGATCGGCGAGGCCCATGGCGAGGTCGACGGTCTAATAATCTTGGTGCCCAACAGTCCTTTAATGAGATCAGAAAGCTTTTCACGGTACTGTGGCGCCACGCGTCGACACCGCTGGGCAATCGGCTTGGCATCTCCAACGTCAATATCGCAAATCGCACCACGGGCTGCAGGTGGTAAGGCGTTGCACTTTCCGATCAGCAGATGTATTTTCTTCCATATGATATTCTTCAACTGCTCGATCTGGTCTGGACTGTTATGGTCTTGATCACCCACTTGTAAATCATCCATTGTAACTTCGGGAGAGTCGGCAGACACTTCAGGGAGGACTGCCATTTGGCTTTCAAGCTCCTGAATGTACTGTTCCCCGCCTTCATGTATACAGACTTGTTCATCTTCTGGGGTGATATCACCTAGACCATCTGGACCGGCTGAACGCCCCTGGTCTTGATCGACGGGCTGTCCTTCACTGATATGATATCGGTCTGATTAGGAATACCGTCATGGTCCGACCTAGCAACTTCATGTTCCCCTTCTTCCGTTTCTTGCTCCGCTGTCGCCTGGTCTTGTGCTGACACCACGTTGACAAGCCTCGGCTCGTCTACTTGATGGTCCACCGTTCCTGGTGACTGCGGTGCCTTTCTTCGGACCAACATATTTTTTGGGGTGACATAACTTGGTCTTTCCACTAAAGGTGAGGTATCCTCTTCCGCCGACCCATCATCGCTGATAATATCGGTGGTCGATTGGTACGCCAGGTTTTGCCACTCGACATACCGCCTCGACCCAATCGAGACGAACCCCATCTTCCTTGGTACCTTCCCTTCTTCTAACCACATGCCGACAATAGTGTTATTGTCCAGTGTCAGCGGCTTGTCACCGATATTGGTAACACGGACAAAATCACGTCGACCATCACTCTTTACGAAGGTCGAGACCCACCGATCGCCCCTGGTCAACCATAACTTCCTCGAACGGAAACCTTTCTCGATCGGTGTATCGGCAGACCGACCAACTGGGATAGTGAGGTCTTGGTCCCACCGGACCAGATCGGTATACGAACCATACAGAGGTCTTCGACCATCCAACTGGACCTGGACCTCATCCGGGAGCGTAAGCACTCCATGTGACAGGTCTAGGCGAATACCAGCTGGGACCATGAAATCCATTCCTAGTAAAGCATCTTGACCAGCCAACTTGCCAACCCAAGCGCTGAAAAAGTAGACCAGCGATCCCGACAAAGTAATTTTCACACGCGTTCTTCCTTCGGTCATATAAGAGTTTTCGCCGATCCCGACGCATTCTTGTCTCAGGGTATCGTCTATACGACATCCGACCTTACGAGCAAAGGCGGAGTCGATTATCGATACTTCATCTCCAGAGTCGAACAACATCGTCGCCTTCTGGTTATTAATCTTGCCACAGGCTTTTGCCTGCTTGAACCATTTATCAGACGCGTGATACTTCCAGTATCCGCGGGATTCTCCAGGCAGCAAGTCCAACTGCATAACCACCTTAGTCCGGGAGTACTCATCGGTCTTCAGACTGTAGACCGGATGGTCTGGGTCGACGCAATTTGGAATAGAACGTGTATATTGTCGGTCTTATCCTCCTTGCCGACATATGCATAGATGTGAACCGTAGAACTCTCGGCTCGATCCAGATTCCAACCTGGCGAGCGTTCTAGTTTAACATCTTTTCTGCGTCCGGCGGCAGCATCCCCGCGTGCTTGTCCAGCACGTACCACTTGCGTATCATGTTAAAAAATTCTTCAATCTTGCAGTGGCCGGTCTCGTGGATCTCTCCACATGACTTGCATACGAAAAGGCAGTGGTCAGTCGGGTGACCGCGTCTCTCGCACTTCTTGCACACCATCTTCTTCCAGCAGTTTGGACCATCATGTTTGCTCGACTCACAGTGGGAGCACTTCTGACGAGGTCGGTCTGGATCGGACTTGCTTCCGTTCCTTCCCTTCCGGTCCACCTGGTCGGACTTCGACTTGGTCTTCGGGGCAGGTCCCGCAACATAGACGTAACGATACTGGTCTTCATCCGATGACTCCTGGCTGGATGGACTTTCACTCTCCCCTTCTGGCCCCGTGCTGTCATCAGCTACAATTGCCTTGACCGCTCGGGTCGGTCTGGTCCAAGGTCTCTTGACCGGATCGGTCTGGGTCTTGGAACGATAGCGACCTGATCCACCAGCGGTCTTCGCTCTCATACTACGCGACTGTTGTAACGTCCGCAGGGTCTGTTCGACTTCGCCCGCATCCTTAAGACGCAGTAGAGTAAGCTGGTCCGCCAGTTTTTGGTCGTCAAGGGTACTAATATAGTGACCCACATGTTCTAAGGCGGCACCGTTCGGCGGGTTATTCTCTTTGATTGTTATACCGGCGCGAAGTGCAGCCACGCTCAACCGATGCAAATACTCGATCGGTGTTTCGTCGGCCCGCTTCTGCATATGGTGGTACTTACGGGCGCTTGAAAATCCAGAGTTACAATATTGACCTTCAAACTCCGCACATAACAGGTCCCAGTCAGACCGGACGCCCCGACCCAACTGTTGAATCCAGTTCGCAGCCGGTCCTTTTAACAAATCCCGGAAGATTAAACAACGTTCGCTTTTTGGGGTCTGGTCTCGCAGGAACGCAGACTTGACCCGACTGAACCAAGACCGGGCCTGGTCTTCATCAGCATCCTTGCCGGTGAAGTCCTTGAGGTCGGTCGTCGCGGCCATACGGATGCGCGGAATCGCAGCAGATCCAAAGTCGTAGGCAGTAGTGGGGGCTAGGTTAGACTTGCGCACCTTGCCTGCGCCTGTACCATCTGATCGCCATGGTCGTCAAGACTGCCGACCGACTCCATGTCACAGTCACTTGTCTTGCTTGGTATACGCGGTCTTGCCGGTTGCGGCTTGCGCCTTCCCTTGCCGGTTGTTTTATCACTTCTAATAGGCTTATCCATAGATGTTACCGATTCCATATCCACATCTTTGCAAACATTGACACCTTGACAGGTAGACCGGTCTTGGACATGTGGGCGCATAGGTGGTCTAACCCGTTCTTCCATGAAACGTTGCATCATCGTCTCAAACATGGCTTGGACGTTGGATGGCGTCATGGGCAACGTGTTGATACCCTCCTTTTGCGGAACTGAGGCCTGTGGGTCTCGCTGGGTCTCCGACTGGCAAGCGGCCCTTTGCTGCCGCATGTCCCTTTTTTGTTCAGACCGGGAATGGTCCACCCCCATGGTCATCCGCTCGACACCGGTCTCCAACTCTGATGAGCTGTTAGAAGCCGGTGGAGACTGGTAGATCGATTCATCATCGGAACCAATGTCAACAAGCTCTGTGGAGGCTTCGGCGACCTTCATTGCCGTGGTGGGAGTTGGGCGGAGAACCGACCCCACCAGTGGCACCAAACGGTCGTGGAGGTCCGGCATCGACGCCTCCAGTCTCCAAGCATCAAATTCAAACAACTTATTGACACCTGCGGGGTCCTGCATTTTAATGCCAACCTCCGCCAACATCGCCACGAAATTCTTGACGAGCAGTAATGGTCGATCACTCTGGATCGGCTCGGTAGTGGGACCGAGAAGACGGTCGGGGATATGGAGGTCCAACACCCGAAAGACCTGGTTTTGGCGAACAAATAGCTTCAATTCAAAAACATAATACATCTTGTCCAGGTCTTGTTCGGTGATAGCCTCATCCCCGACCTTCGACTTTTCTTCGAAGTCGTCTTCGTCGAGTGGCATTCCAAGCCCTCTTCTGGGCACCTTGGGTACATTGGGGACATTAGGGAGGTAGACCGGATCGTTCCAGTCAGCCTCCAAGTAATTTTCATCTTTTGGTTTTCCATCAATTTTTTCATTCATATACATAGGATCAGGACCAAGGTCCTGATCCTTTCCGGAACTATAACAAGACCTGCTATAGTCCCGATCGGCTCCGGTGGGAGCCTTTTGGGGGGGGAAAACTTATTAATCCCGATCTGGTCCTCCGCCAGGCCAGATCGGAAATCGCCATCTTTATCAACAACGAGAACGTAAGGCGATAGCCTTTCCTTACGTCCTCTCCAGAACGACTCCATATTCAAATCATTCAAATCTTCGAATCCAATTTTTGATGGAATATCAGCACGGTGATATCCCTGGTTCGAATCCGGGCACGCGCACCATTGTGGTGGAGTCAAGTTCGAAATCGAAAACATTAGCATCGATAACCTGACTACCATCATCGCGCCCAGCCTTCCAACTTTCGGAGGGGGTACTCCGCGGACCACCACTCGATATCTGGTCCGATCGTCCGCTGGAAGCAGACGACCGGTCGTCATCAGAACCCACTTGGTCCGATTGTTTAGTGTCCATCTCACCTTGTGTACCCGATGGAATGGGCTAGTTACACACTCGTGGATCGGGATCGCAGATTGGATCGAACCGGTCTTGAATATAGAAGACCGATCTGGGTAGGTATCTCTGGGGCGGAACTCTTCACCACAGACACAAACAGACCAAAAACACTTCCAAGAGATAACTTCCAATAGGTCGATCGTCCAAACGATCAAGACCTGACCAATACGAAATAATAGAGGGTAGACCGACCGTTCCGGTCTAGCCCCTGACCAATACGAAATAAGACCAAAACCGGTCTAGTTTCCAACCAATATTAAAACAAGCCAATATGTCCACGTAATGACCCAATATGCTCGTGAAACTCCACAAACGATATCTCCACTCCAAGACCAATTCAGTGAATAGCACGTTCCAAACGTACTTGAGTTGAGGTGTTGATATCGCCAAATCGTACTCCCGTCGAGGGACTTCCGGTGGGCCAAAGTGCGCGTGCGGCGCTTCCAGACCGGGTATAATGGGCGAGAGGGGATAATTCGACCCTCTGCCCCCAAACACTCCGCGGCGGGCGGAGGCGACTAGTGTACGAAAAGGGAATAACGGCGACCCCTAGCTGTGGTGTGAACCAAGACCAAAGGATTTCTACTTTATTAGGCAAATCCACAACCAAAAGCCTCTTACTTGGAAAAACCACAACTAAATACTACTACCCTATAGTCCCTAAATGTACCCACACAAAAATATGTAAAATACCCAAAGTCGGGTGACTCACCAAAACTTGCGTTCTTGACACTTCTTGAGTCTGATAGGCTGAAAAGCCCCCCTTGTTTAAACCAATCCGAAATTAGACCAAATGCCTTGACGAACTTGACCAGAAGTGTGCCAAATTTTGGGCACGCTTCTCCACAAGATCTACCACAGACGTGGTGACGAATGTCGCGTGAGCGAGCTCGTAATCGGGACGACGAGATAACGCGTCCGCAAGCACGTTCTGCTTGCCAGGTTTATACTTAACCTCAAAGTTGTACTCCGCAAAGAAGGAGAGCCAACGGGCCATCCGTTGCGAGAGATGAGGCGACCTTGTCGCTTTCCGTAAGGACGCGTGGTCAGTATAAACCACGAACGTCTTTGAGCCGAGTAGGTGAACCCTAAATTTGACAAGAGCATACTTCATTGCAAGTAGCTCCTTGTCATGAACGGGATTATTCCGTTCTGCAGCTTTAAGCTGCCTCGACTCAAACGCAATTACGCGTTCCCTTCCTGCATCGTCTGCTTGTAACAAAGCACATCCGATTGCAAAATCGGAGGCGTCCCAGACGACACTAAATGGTTTCCCAGAGTCTGGTAGAGCAAGAACGGGAGCTTTTAACAAGATCCCCTTAACCGCTTCAAAAGAGTTCTGGTGTTCAGTTTCCCAACGCCAATCAACATCCTTCTTAAGAAGGTCGGTCAATGGCTTCGCCATTTCAGCGTAGTTATCGCTGTACTTGTGGAGATAGTTGGCTAATCCAAGCCACTTCCGTAAATCTCTAAGATTTACAGGCGAAGGACACTCCACAATGGCTTTCACCTTCGCGGGATCCGCCCGCACTCCATCCTTACCGATGAAGCATCCGAGGAAAGGAATTTACTCAGCACCAAAGATACACTTGGATGCGTTTGCATATAACTTATGCTCTCGCATACATTCGAGCACTGCTCAAAGGTGTATCAGATGCGTCTGAACATCAGACGAGTCGACTTCCGCACGACTATGGACGAATATATCGTCGAAGTACGTCTGAGCGTACTTCCTATGAGGGCGGAAGAGTTGAGTCACCAAGCGATTGAAAGTCGCTGGTGCATTTGAAAGCCCTTGTGGCATAACAAGCCACTCCCACAGCATGCCGCTAGGCGTGCTAACCGCTGTCAGCGGAATATCGGACGCTCGCATGAGCACCTGATAATACCCGTCCACCAGATCTAAGGCACTGTACACAGTACAACCCGCCATATTGTTCTGGAGGACATCCTTCCGAGGAATCGGAGTCTGCATGGGTACAGTAGCTGCGTCAGCTTGTTATACGCATGCACAATGCGCCACTTTCCGTTCGTTTTACGAACACAAAAAGTGGGAGATGAGTGGGGAGACTTACTCTCCCGTACCATCCCTGCCTCTTCTTTCCCCTTGAAGAATGCGTCGATGACGTCTCATTGTTCCTTGGGGAGAGGCCACTGCCTAGTGACACAGTATTTGGTTCCGGGAACCAAATCAATTTCATGTCGGACTCCCCGATCCGGTGGTAACCCCATCGGCGGGTTGTCACTAATGACATCTCCAAATTCCTTTAATAAGGAATGGTAAGGGTCCTCAGGATCCGCGAGGATCTTGAGGCCGCTTCGGGCATTTAATGCCTGTTTGGTTTTCACCAAAACTGACTCGTCCATCGTGGATGAGGAGTTCAACTCCTCTTCCGGACGCAACACGACGACCTCGTCGATTTCATCTGCTTTCAAAGCAGTCTCAAACTCGTTGAAGGACACCTCCTCCAACGACAACAGTTCGCCTACCCCAGGCAACCGTTCCAGGATTATGCCTTCTGTGACAACACCTGTCACACTATTCAGAATCCTGTAGGACTGCTGACTACTGGCCTCGGGACTCATCCCGAGACCCAGATGGGGGGAGTCAATTTCCCCATCTACTGGAAGCGCCACGCGCCTATCCACAGAGGTCTCTACCTCTACCACCGGTGACTCGCCGGTCTCACCTATAACGGCGTAGTCGGAATCATTTCCGACGTGCGAAAGAGACAAACTTCGGCTCTCTTCTCTTGGAAGCTCCTCGCGCTTAACCACAGGGGTCTCTACCCCTACCACTGGAGTCGCAACTTGTTCGCCGGACACGGCGTGGTCGGAATCAATTCCGACCTGTAGAAGAGACGAACTTCGGGTCTCTTCTCTAAGCGCCTCGCGCTTAACCTCAGAGGAATCTACCTCTACCACAGGTAACTCACCAGTCTCGCCGTTCACGGCGTGGAGATTAACCGCCGAATCCCCCTCGTTAAGGAACTCTTCCTTAACGCCATTGGGAATGATCATTTCAGACATCCCAATCTCTGGCATCTCACGCCAGAATCGCTCTTGCGATCGAGCAAAGGTGGGTTCATGACTCGCCAATGCTTCACCCGACCGCGGGTGCGTTGAGCCAATGGACTTAGACTTCCAGTCTATCCATGGCTCGTGGCGTTCCAGCCACTTCATGCCCAGAATGAGGTCATACCTCGAGTCCAAATCCAGGACTAGGCAACGTTCTAAGCTGTCGAAGTCTGCAAACTTCAGCTTAATGTCAATCGAGACTTTGGGTACAGAAACCTGTACGCCCGTCGCAAGACGGACCGTGACAACGTCACGAGAACGTGCCTCTAGGGCCTCGGCATACAGCCGACTCTTCTCCACAGAAGCCCGTCTGACATAATTTTCAGACGCACCAGAGTCTATCAAGACTCTCCAAAACTTATCAAAGCATTTCACGTCCGTAAGGACTACCAGCAAACCTGGCTGGTACACCAACTCGGTGCTAGAAAGCACCGCTTCCCTCGGGGCTTTGTGCTGTCGCCCCCTACCCTGGGGCTTAACAGCACTGAGGGTTCCCCCAGTAGGGCGCCTCGCACCTACTGGGAGCCGTCGTTTCCCGACGGCTTGGACAAGGGATTTTTCCCCATCCTTGGTCCCTTGTAGCGAGTGTCTCGCTGGGGATTTTTCGGACATCTGTTCCTCAGATCATCCATGCTCCCACACAGGAAGCATCTCAGCGGCCCACGCCGCTGCAACATAGCCAAGATCTCTGTCTCGAAGCTCTGTGAAAAAGAGTCCGAATGACTCTTAGCGGGAGGTTTCTCCTCCGCTTCGACCTGACTCAGGTCCATGAATTCGGGACCCACCTTAGAGGAACGGAAGTTCCTCTCGGCATTAAACGCCATCTTGAATGCCTCTTCCAGGGATTCGGGTCGGCATCGGAACAATTCCGAACGTGCTGGCCCTTCTCTCAGGCCTCCCATGAAGACGGGGATGGACACATCGTCCGAATACGCTTTCGCGTACATCCCTGCCAACAGGGTCTTAAGCTCCTGGATATAAACCTCCGGGTCCTTAGTGCCTTGACGGAACCTCAGGAACGTCAGTTGATTCTGGAAAACCAGATCAGGCGTTGCGTACATGTCCATAAGCTTCTGCTTAAGGACCTTCCATGTTGGAAACACGTCCTTGACTGATTCCGAGCATGTAAACGCCCATGTACGGGCTTTGCCCGTAAGATGGGTCAATGCAAGTCCCACTTGCAAGTGATTAGCGGTCATGTTCGCTGTGGCAAAGGCCGTTTTGACCTCTCGTAACCACACATAAAGGTTGTCACCCTTCTCTTTGGTGAACTCCTTTATATTAAACGATAATGGAGGGCGCACCCCCGTGGAATGACCTCCACCACAACTCTCCTCATGAGCGATGAGGGAATTCACCCTTGCCTTTACGGCCTCAAGGCCCTGCTCCGCCAGGAGCTTCATACCTTCTTCCCCCGTGAAGGGTAACAGCCTTTTAAAGGCTTCCTGTTGGACGAGGGTCAAACTATCCCAATCGTCCTGATTCATCCTTTGCAGAGGATGTCTAGTCTACCAACACAGGTGTTGGATTGACTACAAGTGCTACCAGATGTAGCCGGTGCTTATACGCACGGTGCGGCTAGCGCACAGAGGAAGGCTTTCCTTAAAGCGGAGTTCGCCGCTTCTTAGCCGATACGCCCTTATTAAGGGCTTAGTAGGAGAGGGCTCTCCTACTCGGGGCCAAGATTCCCGGGTTAGTTTACTCTAGCCTGTACTAGTGCCTTAAAGGCAAGGCTCCTTTACAAAGGGTGTAGCTAAGGGGAGGGCTCCCCTTACGCTACGGCACTCACTACACGCACGACCGGTCGAGGTCGTGCGTGTAAAACTGAATATATTTAATATGTAATTATTTAAACTAATATAAACTATATGTAACACTAAGTAGAATATTCCTAATTCGTACCTAGCTAAAATGTAGTGTACACACCTGTGTACTGACACGTGGATGGCTGACACACCACCACACCAAGGGCCCATGCCCTGATTGGTTAAAATAACCAAAGGTTCGAAACCTTTCAACCCGGCCAATACTGGCCTCAACCGTGGTGTACGAATGTACACCAGCACTCAGTGTTACCCTAATGTAACCCCGTTACAGGGGCTGTAATTCAGCTCACCGCTCTTTAATGTTCGGCTGGCGAATGCTACGGGACAATACACTTGATCATGTTCTTGTACCAGCGCGGCAGATACTGCCCATTTGCTGGCGTAAACGACGATCACCGGCGTTTTGTTCTGATCAAAATGGCTCAGGGTTGGGGCTGACGCAATCTTCGCTTTCAGCATACTGAATGCCACTTTTGCCCTGATCAGTCGATCGCCTTCATGACCCGAATTCTCCTTGATCAGTGATCGGCTCTTCAACTCTTGATAATATATCTCTCTTAATTCGTAGAGCACAGCGGCATAGATCGCGAAGTCTTTAATAAATCGACGGTAGTAGTTCAAACTTCCCAAAAACGACTGCATAGCATGTAAGGTACCAGGAAAAGGCAAATCGATCAGATAATCCAAATTTTTTGGATTTGTTTCCAAACTGCGGCTAGAGACATGATGCCCTAAATAATGAACTTCACTTCGCCCCCAGTACGATTTAGCCACGCTGATCGACAAGTTCCATTGATCGCACTTTTCCAGCAGGTGCCGCACCTTATTACACAGGGTAGTCCATGTAGGTGCAGGGATCAAAATATCATCGATATATGACCGCCGCTGCACCACAGACGGACACGGTGTCTGGTCAGGCTCTATCACAGTAAAACATCAGCAGATTCGTAAGCACCGTCCTTAACCTTGAGATACCCGTATAATTTTACTATCTATAAACCGCTGGTAAATCTGCGGAGCATTCTTCAGGCCAAAGGGCATCCTATTCCATTCAAACAATCCAAACAGAGTGACAAACGCCGAAATCTGACGTGCTCGATCGGTCATACACACGACCGAAAAGCCACTCGCCATATCCAAAGAGCAAAACCACAACGCTTTATCCAAATATTCGAGAAGATCAGAGATCAAAGGCATTGGGTACACCATCAGACGCGTGAGCTGATTCACCGCGCGATAATCGATGCATAAGCGAATATCAACCCCATTCTTCTTCACGATGATCACTATAGGTGATGCCCAGGGTGACGTAGACGGCTGGATGATCTTAGTAGCCAATAGCCCCTTGATTAAGGTCGATAACTTCTCGCGAAATTGCGGATCCACCTTTCGAGACTTTGGGCGATCGGGCGCGCATTGCTTACATCGATATCACAAACAACTCCACGTGCAGCAGGAGGTAGCGCGTTCCCTTTACCGATAAACAGAGTTTCTTCGCCCAAATTATATCCCGAAGCTGATCAATTTCATCTGCCGTGTTGACCAAGGGTCTCCGACTAGCAAATCATCTTTAGTCACGTCTTCGGTGCTTGCAGATACTTCGGGCAAGGTAGCAAGCTGATTCTCTAGTTCTTCCACATACAAATCTCCACCTTCATGGTAACAACTTGATCATCGATAGGGATTACACCAAATTCGCTAGGATCGGCTGAGACAGGGTGATAACGCGTATCTTGACTAGGCGTATCTCTTGTAACAGGTTGTTCAACTCCGTGATCCAAGGTCGGACCTTTCGTCCCCGGCTTATGATTGCACCGCGCTTGCACCTTTTGCGACCCTCCGGTTACCAATGCCACAGATGTGACGATCGGGTCCGTAGGACGAACTAAAATACTTCGAGGAGTGGTATACTCCCTTTTCTCGACTAGGGGCCTTGATCGACACTTTCTTGATCGTCATTCACAGAATCGGTAGACGCTTGATACGCGAGATTTTTCCATCGTTGTAACGATTAGACCCTATAGAAACAAATCCAGGGAGACGGGGGACATCATCTTTGTTCATCCAGATACCTAAACTCGTATCGTTTTGCACAATGATCGAGTGATCAACGACGTTCGTAACACGCAGATATCGCAAATTACCCACGCCCCTAGTGATAGTGGGGACACAATCTTTTCCACGAGTAATCCACAACTTTCGAGATCGCTGGTCATATATCCGAACCTCAGCAGATCGACCTACTGGTATCTGTTCGTACTGATTGAGTTTCATATAATTACCATTCGATCCATACAGCTTTCGGCTCTCCTCCAATGGGATGATCACCTCATCAGGCAAACTTAGCGCACCATGGGCGACGTCTAATCGAACACCAGCTGTTATCATAAAATCTATACCCAGTATAGCATATTGACCGACAAGTCTGCCCACCCATGCATGGAAATAATAAACCAACGAGCCCACTAACGTAATCTTGATCTTAGTGCGCCCCTACAGTAGATATGCATTTTCTCCAATGCCGACACATTCTTGTATTTGACTCGTGTCGATATGACAACTCACCTTACGAGCAAAGGTTGAGTCGATGATCGACACTTCAGCACCAGAATCAAATAATAACGTGGCACGTTCGTTGTTAATTTTACCGTTCGCCTTGGCTTGTTTAAAACATTTCTTTTGCGAGTGGTACTTCCAATATCCACGTGATTCGCCCGGGAGTAGATCAACTTCCATTATCACCGGTAACCGAGAAAACTCATCAATACGGAAATTAGCCAAACGTGGTAAATCAGGCTGATCACATTTATCATTATCTCTTTCTGCTGCTTGATCAGCCCTATTCTTATCCACATATGCAAAAATACACAAACCAGAACGCTCATCTCGTACCAGATTCCAACCTGGCGAGCGTCCTAGTTTAACAAATCTTGGGCTTCCTTGGGCAACATTCCAGCATGCTTGGTGGGATTGTACCACTGGTGGATGCGATTATAGAATTCTTCCATAGGGCACTTGCCCGCATCGTGAACTTCGCCGCATGCTCGGCAGACGTACAAACATTGATCGGTCGGATGTCGTCTCTTGCCACACTTCAGACAGGTCAGGCGCTTCCAGCAACGTAAATTATCGTGCCTGATCGATCCACAGTGACTGAGCTTCTTCATCGCCCCTTGATCAACTGCACTTGAATAGCTTCGTTTTCCCGATCGGAGCTCACCAGGTTGATCGTGCGTCACTGGCTGATCGCGCATGGCAGCAATCATGTAACGGCGCTGATCACCATCGCTTCCACTGTCGTCGGCATTTGATTCCTCACTCCCAGACGTCACATTGATCGCGCGTACTGCTTTGGGCTTCCGCGCCGGGGCAGGTGCCCGATCGTGAACGAATTTCTGGCGGAATCGGCGGGTACCTACCGCCGCCGTTGGCTGGTACCACTTATTGCGTTCATAGGCCCGCAGCGTCGCTTTCAAATCCGTGGCGTTATCCAACCGCAGAAGTGCCAGTAGAACAGCGAGTTCGTGATTGTCCAATGTGTCCAGAAAATGTTGGACATGCTCGCGTAAGATCGTAGGCGATCCGTCCCTGATCGGCAACTTGGCTCGCAGTCCCGCCACATTAAATCGGTGCAGATACTCAATAGAAGTTTCATCCGATCGCTGCTTCGTGTAATAATACTGGCGGGATGCCGATTGACCACTGCCACATTATTGAACTTCAAACTCATCCACGATACTTTTCCAACTTGATCGAGTACCTCTATTCAGCTGGCGATGCCAATTGCGCGCTGGCCCTTTTAGCAGATCGCCCAGGATCAAACACTTTTCATGATCAGAAGCTTGATCACGCATAAATGCTGACTTGAGGCGACTAATCCAATTCCGCGCTTGGTCTTCATCTCCTTCCTTTCCCGAAAATTCTTTCAGATCACTGATCGCAGATATCCGAATCCTGGTAATTGGCTGTTGATCAGGCATCCCAGTATACGCGGACGCCACTGTGGCTCGTCGCGGCAGTGTGATCGGCTCATCTGGATCAATGTAATCACTCTGGGATCGTTGATCATGGAACGAATACACGGATTCCATGTCAACGTCCTTGACCGTCGTCGATATTCCTGGCTTCGACTGCTGATCACGAAGCGAATGAACGGAATCCATATCGATACCCTTGATTGACGCAGTTCTTACTGGATTTAGCTGACGGTTTTTTTGTGTCAACGACTCCAGGTATCAACTTGCTTCTTTCCTCAACCAGAAACAGCTTCATAGCCTTTTAAAAAATGTCTGCAGCTGTGGGCCTTGCGATGCTTGATCATCTTCTTCCTTGGTCGGTTAAGGCTCTTTCTTGATAACCAAGAACTTGGATTAATCTTTCTGGCAAAATGTCATCCTGGTTATCTTGGGCTCTATACTTCCGGCACTGCTCGACTCGACTTCAGGTTCATCGCCTTCGGAAGGGGCAGACTCGTAACAGGATGATCCCGTGTGATCTGCCACGTTGATCGACGGGCCGCTTCAATTTTGGGCGGAGAACTGGCAGGCTCCTCCATATTAGATTGACCCACGATAGGTACAACCACCTCGTATAGTCGATGTGTAGCGGCCCTAATATCTCCTAGGTCCTGATCGAACATTTCTTCGGCATCTTAAGCGCTTGACGACAGACCAGCTTGCTTAATCAGGCGTATTAGCCCTAACACCAGTCGAATCTTGTCATTCCAATTCGTCACTGGTCGATCGACCGGTCCTTTCAGATCTCCGCTGATCGTGACGCCTAGGATCGCGTTCGTCAATAAGAAATCTTCCAATTCTCCCTTGCAAATCTTTCGGTAAAACATTTTCACCAGATCCAATTCCGTTGGCGGCGTACTTGATCGACTTTCGTCGCTCTCCGACCCAGGTGCCTTTAGCAACGCTTTCGGCTGGTCGGTCTTGTAATACTTCACCACCGGATCCCAATCTAGACCTTTATACACACATATATTGGGCGGATCATAACGCAAGTTATGATCCGCATGGGCTCCCGAAGGAGCCTCGGGAGGTGGTTGAGGCTTCTCCTCCTTTATCTCATCAAGATACCTCCCCAGGTCCTGATGATCAGCATTTCCTTTCTTCTTCAGACATGACTACGGCGAACTGCCTTCCGTCGTCACAACCACCTCCTCCTTTTCCACCTTTATCTTCACTTCTGCTTCCGCTTCCGTTTTCACGTCTGCATCAGCGCCATCTTTCGTAGAATCGCGGTGATATCCCGCGTCGCCCAAAGATCCGGGCACGCACACCATTGTGGTGGAGCGGCTGATCAAAGTTTTTTTTATGCTTGATCAGGCGTTACCACGGCGCCCGGACTGCCGACTAACGAAGAGGGTCCTCCGGTTGTCTCTTGACTGCTTTTGTTCCTGCTCACCCTGTGTACCCGACGGCTTTGGGCGTGGGTCGCTCTCCAGGTGGCGGGGATGGCACGCTGCAATTCCTGGTTGCAAGATTGAGTTGACTTGTGATGAAGCGACTGTTCCGATCAGGCTTGATCAAGCTTGATCAGGCTTGATAAGGCGCGAATAGTCGATGACCAGGGCCTCTGGTCGTTTATCAGGGGGTGATAAGGGGTGATCAGAGCCAATAGTCAAAAGTCAGATCGTGATTGACCTGATCGACCTGATTGGTCTGATCGATTTAGTCGATCAGGCACTAGTTGGCGCGAGTTGCGAGAAAGTGAACGCAGGTCGCAAGTTGCAGAGTGTCGATCAGGTGTTGACCGGCGAAGGGGTACTTGATCAGGCAGCGGAAGTCTTCACTGCCCGATCACGGAGCCTCTAGTCTTTAGCAGCTAATAGAATACCCAAAATAACTGTATTCTTAGCCTAGACCTACGACGGGGGTAAATTTCACTAAATCCACCTAGAGTTCCCGTGGGGCGCTTACAGCAGCCGAACTCTAGGGGCCAAACGTGAACCAAACGGGAAGAGGTGAGAGCGCACTGCTCAATCACGTTCCAAGACCAAAAACCTTTACAGAATAACCGCTGACACAGCGGGCGGAGTTGCGGAGTGAGTTCTAACAGTCTACGCCTACCGGTGGGCCAAAAACGCACTCAGTTCTCCCGCCCGGGACGTAGAGGTATTTATTAGTTAGGGAGGCTCAAAGGTGCCCTCCCTGAAACGATCTGCTCGATCGTACGCAAAAGGAGAACTTTATTATCGCTTAAATCCTAAGATCTACTAATTACCTAGTATCCACCAATCAGAACTACCCATTACAGCGTCCTCCGTCGACCAGTCGACCTGATTTATCCGTCGTTCGTCGGTGTTCGTTGCTGTTCGTTAGGTACCTGTACGTAATAACCCCATCTCACAATGTCCCGGCTATGTCTTGTCTATGTGCACCGCAGTTGTACACTCAACTGTATACACCGTGGTACACACAATCATACACGCAATTACTCACCCGATTGTGTCCGCAGTCGCACCCCTAATTAGGCCCACAATTAAGCGCTCAATTAGGCCCAATTTTATAGCACACTTTACCACACAAGTTTTGTAGACGGACAGTCGGTTTTTATCCCTGCTCCGTCGATACGACGGGTCCCATCCCCTAGTATTAGTTTAATTCTTGATCTTATTAAAAGTGTCAGCCTGCGTCACCCCCCCCCCTTTGCTCCAGTCACACACCCCTCTCTTTTATGTGAGGGGTGTTTGGGCTTTCCCTATATATGTAAAATATATGTATTGAAAATAGGGAAATTTTGCGGACACTCTAACCCATGCGCATGAAAAAAATCTCTCGTTCATGTTGCTATTTTATAAGCTATAAAGGGAGTCACGGTACTGTATCACTTATAAAGTCTCTTCGAAGCAGCCTGGATGGCACTTGGTGCACCTTTCTTGGCAAAGTTGAGCGTGTGCTGCGACCAGAGCGCGGTGGCCAAGAGCACGATGGCACCACAATGATGCAAGATGGCGAGCGGTATGGGCACACCGTGGAGTAGCGTGGTAATTCCCAGCACCACTTGTCCCGACGCAGCAGTCAGTGCCATGTTCAGCGCCGTGCGCGACTCTTGTGGTAACTGGTTCCAAATGTACGGACGCCGAGCCATGCCATACACACTAGCAACACCAGAGAGCGTACTGATTGCAAACAGACGGTGGTCCAGTTGCACGAGAGGCACGTGTTCAAAAAAGTTCTTGTACGTTGGCTCCAGTACGAACAAATTGTCCGGGAGCCACTGGTCGTTCATTTTGGGAAACGTATTGTACGCCCTGCCGGCGTCAATCCCTCCCACGAACGCGCCCAAGACAATGGTGAAAACCAAGAAGCATAGCAACGTGGCCCAAGAGCGTGCGAATGCGCGTGACGTGCTTCAATGCGTCCGGTAAAATAATGTCACGCATCCTTGCTGCTTGCGACGGAGGCGACAGAGGTTTTCTTTCACGCTACTGACACTGTCCTGCTCGACCAAAACCGAATTCGATCATTGTATCGCAGCGGGCGCGTCGAATAGAAACACAGTGTGTACCCTTCCACACGTCATCGCCCATTATGTAGCGGAATAAACGTCGGTTGAGTGAATGATACGACCACCTGCGCCACATGATTCTTGGATCTCCGAGGCGACCGACCGTTTGCGGAGCGTATTGAGCGGAAATGCTGCATCGCAAGTTCGAGATGGCGTTTCCTCGATATGGTTTCATCTCGTTTCATCTCGTCCAGGAAACGCGTAGGAATGTCTCGGGAATCGTCGGAAACGACGGAGCAACGCCTAGGCGGTAGGCTCCTTCAAGCACGCCAAACGAACCACGCGAAATTCGAATCCCACAGCATCCACCTCGCAATCTCCCGCGTGCACACCACCTTTTAAAATAACACTCTATTTCCTTCCAGCGTACACGTTCCCTCTGTACGCGTTAGCCTACTCTTTCAATAAGGCAAACACCGTTGGAGCAACATGAACATACTAAAAAAGCTTCTTTTTCTCCACGTGAGATCATTCCTTAAGTAAACAGCGCGTGAATAGCTGTTTGATGAGAGCTAGTCAGAGACGTCCACGATTGCGTCATGGTTGATTCTCCGATCGACGCACGGAGATTACCAAGAGTTGACGCGACCTCCTGATGCAGTGCCATTGTCTCCTGCTCACCAACAGCTTTACTCATTTTCAGCATAAATTCTCCTCGGCGACCAGGTCCCTAATTAAAAGGCGACTAAGTTAATGAAATTCCAATTTACCCTAATTAAAAGGCGATGTTATTCCACACCATAAATTCCCAAATTTAATGGGTGGAAATATAATTTTTTTGTGGGGGGGGGGGGGGGGAAATAACATTTCCCGTATTTTAGATACATATATAGGAGAGCCTACACACCCCTCACATAAAAAAGGAGGGGGGGGGGTGACCGGAGCAAGGGGTGTATGTGTGACCGCAGGCTGACCCGATTAATTTTCGCATATGCGAATTTTGATATAAAGCGTATATCAACCCACCTGCCACACCGCATATAAATTTGATGTCCTGTTTATATGAAGCGCGTCAAACTTGAGGTTCCCTTGTCATATTGCTCACCGACTAATGTTCATATAGAAAATTTCTCATCCACTCTACACTCGGCAACAAGACCTCCCCAACTTCATCCCTATTTGAGGGGAAGACCTCCAGCTGCTCCTTTTTTCCTCCTTACAATCACGCCCATAGTTTTGTAAACGTACTTAAATATATATGTAGCTTCAGTCAACAACAGTTCTCTACTGCTAGGTATTGTGGCATATAGTTTAAATGGTGACATCTTCTATGCATTTACCAAGCCAATTTTGGGTGGGGAACACTACCCTAAGCATCGACGCCCTTGTCGGAACCCGAATGTACCTCCATTTGTCCAGCTGTAACATTCCCAGCTCGTGTGATGAGTCTTACATTGCTTAACTATCTTCCAGATTAATACTTTAACCAAATTGGCCATACAGCTACTTCTTCAGAGCCTGCAAGCCACATCAGGTATTCGTAAGCACAACTTTGTGAACGGAGTCGTCTCACCGCCTTTCGAGCCTCGGGCTTGGACTCTTCCTCTTGCAGCTTGTTCATCTCCATATTTGCTTCCTTAATAAATCATCAAATTCATTAACGTTTGGGAAGGCAAAAGTGCAACACATCACACGCACCTCCACGCGTTTTTCAATGTAGTCTTGATCCATCTCCTCAGACTCTTCCACGAAGCTCTCACCAATAAGGAGTCTGGACAACATGGCCAACCTTGGCATGTGCACTGTACCATCCATCTCATTATTACAAATACTTACTGCACGTTGTCACCTTCAACCATCATGAGGTCCGTGTTCGCGTCGTCCAACGTGTCGAGCTTGTCCTTGAGTGCTTTCCTCTGTTCACGAATCTGGTGCAGCCTTGCGTTGTTGCCAAAATGGTATATGGTTTGATATGAATGGTTCATATTGGATACTAGCATAGTGCCCCCGTTGTACCAACGGGGCAATAAATTTAATATTCGTAACACTGCAGAATGTAAATTGGGGTTGACCTAAGAAAAATGCGAAGTCACGGCAAATAGATATACACTATATTCTATATTTTATCTAATTAAGCCAGTAATTAAGTCAGGCTATATGCTATTCTACGTAAGTCACTTTATACCCCGTTCTTTCCAAACCAATGGACAAATGTCAATTTCAGCCAATCAAAATGAGTGAGAGCTGTCAATTTCAGCCAATCAAAATGATAGATACGTACACCAAACATATAGTCTTTTGTATACATCGAGCTACGTACACGAAAAGACGGATGAAATTTTATTATATATATAGACTAGCATAGTCCCCGTTGTACCAACGGGGCAATTAATCTAATATTTGTAACACTGCAGAATGTAAATTTGGGTTGACCTGAGAAAAAAGCGAAGTCACGGCAAATAGATTTACACTATATTAAATATTTTATCTAAATAAGCGCCTCTTCATATACAACGTTTCGCATGACGTTCACGTCAGCTCTGTTCTCAGCAGGTAATAGCACTTTTATGTGTGCGGGAGACGTTGCTCTTGTATGCATATATGTAAGTTAGTGTACCTAACAGGATGGATGATATTCTACGTAAGTCAGTCAATTTCAGCCAATCGAAATGAGAGCTACGTACACCAAACATATAGTCTTTTGTATATATCGAGCTACGTACACCAAAAGACGGATCAAATTTTATTATATATATAGATAACCCACCTCGAGAGGTGGGTTATATCATATTGCATATAAACGTGTCATATTCGGGAATATAAACTTCACCCATATAACATGCTATATGGTTAAGATTGAAACCCCCTAATAAAATCACTTTTAATTTTGACTTGTCTCGCGCAAGTGAACAAGTGGAGTGAAGTACGCTGACTTTTCGGCTGGAAGTTTCTCTGTTTCGTTGAGTGCGGAGTTTGTTACGGTCTCGTTTCGTATAAAGTGGATTAACAAGTGGATATAACGTGGATAATAAAGTTGTTTTAGGTTTTATTACTGGTGTTACACTTTTCTGATTTCGTCTTGTTGTGGAACTACGCGCATAAGTACTCTTAAGATAGCTGGAACGTGCACGCAGCAGTACATCTCGACGAAGATGAGTGATAGCGATCATGATATGAGCCCAAATGTGGGCCGTAACGGGTCGGATGACGATGTCAAGCCTGCAGACATGATGCTGTGGTGAAGTGCTATTGAAAAATTTTGACCAGCATGTACCAGTGTACCAGTTGTCAAGTCCGATCGATCGGGTTGGCTAAAAGGATGGAGTGTTTTGGGCCAATCGTGTGCTTGGAGTGTTGTACGCAGATTTAAGGTAAGGCACACCGTTTTGCATGTAGTTTACATATTGGATTTTAATTGGATATTAAATATAGTGCTCCTTTTACTTTGGGTTGCATAAGTCGCCGCTCCGCTGGAGTTATTGGGAGCAGAGGGATAACACGGTCCCCTCTAGCTCATTTTTTTCCGTCCAGGAGACAGCTCCACCGGAAGTCCCACGACGGGAAGCACTCACTTCGTTCACTCACCCTTCAAGCCCCACACATTTGGAACGTGTTATTCTCTCTCGTATTGGTCGGTACCCACATCGCAATCTGCGATCTGCTCCAGATTATTGGTTGGGTCAACGCGCCGATCCGCCGGTCCGCCCCAAATTTCTATTGGCTGGGTCTATGGGTACTCAATTCCTACTTTGGAATTGATCTATCTATCTATCTATCTATCTATCTATCTATCTATCTATCTATCTATCTATCTATCTATCTATCTATCTATCTATCTATCTATCTATCTATCTATCTATCTATCTATCTATCTATCTATCTATC
>CM047587.1:28748877-28815631 GCA_026184515.1 Peronosclerospora sorghi | reverse complement strand
ATCTATCTATCTATCTATCTATCTATCTATCTATCTATCTATCTATCATCTATATCTATTCTACGCGCCGTTCCGCTGGTCTGCCCCAGAACTTCTATTGGATGGGTCCCCTCACTGCTGTGCGCAGTCAGCCCCATATTTTTCCCCGCATTTGGAGTGACGATTTCCGCTCCATTTGCAGATCGATTTCATTTGGATTACCTATCGTTGGTTTTCGGTACAAGTACCCCAGAAGCGGTACACCCATATCGGTACCTTCAAGATCCCTACTAAGCGACGGTCCACCGAGTGTGACCACCCACACCAATGGGTACACAAGGTGAGATGATTGAAGACAAATCGGACTCGGCGTCCTGCAGTGCTGATAGGTCGCCCGATCGGCACACAGGCGAAGGTTCGCGGGGTAGCCCCCCCCCGTAAGTTGGTAGGCTGGGAGCGATGGTGGTCAACTTCCGGACACTTCGGTGTTCGATTTCGAACTGGACTCCACCACAATGCGGCTGCTTGCGAACATTCTTGATCGCCTTTACAAGATAGACATGTGAAGCAACAAGGAAGGGCAACCCCAAAACATCGCGCCAAAGGCCAAGGGTGACACGAGGATGAGTTCGGCCTCGCTTGGAGAGAGTGGCGGAGATAAAAGGGGTTTTGCCACGGCTTGCAAGGAAAAATGATCTTAGAAAGCATCAGCCATGCTGGTAAGGATGCGTTCACTGGGGCAGGCAACCCGGAAGCTGGAAATCCGTACGTGCCGCGGCACAACGTGAACCATCAACAGCAGGCATATGGAATTCATGGAAATATGCCAGTCTAAGGGTTTGCAGTGTTGAGAACACCATCGCCCAAATAAAAGGAGCTCCATATAAGGCCTTTCAAAGGCAAGGAGACGTACAAGGGGTTGGTATCGGGGTTCCAAGCCTGGGGGCGCAACGCAATAGTTTGCGCCAAATAAGTCTTGCCGAAGCAGCATGTGGCTTCCAGTGGACGGAAGACGTGAAGGTAGACCTGATGGTCCACTTTTTTATTATTTGTTTGGCGGGCCCAGCAGATTCGTATTATAATAGTCAGGAGGAAGGATGGTGGTGTAAAACACCAGCCTTGTGGTACGTGATGGACAAGATGATGTCCGTATTTCACGTCCAAGTTACCCCAGCGCAGGGTATAAAGTTGTTCATGGCAAGGAAGGCAGTTGGAAGGTCGTGTTCCGACCATTTCCTGTACCTGACGGCTATTGCGGACGCTGTCGGGATTAATTGTGAGTCACTGGTGCTAATTAACGTTATTTATCACACGGCACCGGAGATGAGGCAGATCAACATCTCCAAGTACGACCACACAAGACCCGACAACATGAGGCAAACCGAAGAGCTGTGCCAGTTTGCGCAAGCGGTCGATTTTAATGACCGACCGATCAAGAGCTACCACGATGGATCGGTGAATTTGGTTGCCGAAAACGGCAAAAACCCAAGCAATAAAAGTGGATGTTTTCTATGAGGTGAAGAAGGAAGGCATTTCAAGAAAGATTGCCTGAAGAAAAAAACGAAAAAGAAGATTTCACTTTGATGATCGCCATGGGGGTCGAAAGATCGAAAAAGACACGTGGGTGCTTGATAGCGGTGCGAGTATGCACTTGACGTCTGACTTAACCTGTCCGCGAGATGTCGAAGCTGTAACGCCATAATGATATCAGGCAGACGGCAAGAAGTTTGAAATAAGCAAGAAAGGGACGCTATTTATACGTTACATGTGTGGACAAAAGATTACGCGTCTGCGAGTGAGGAATGCGTATTATGTGGAAGGGGTAACCCGAAATATTTTTTCATATGGCACATTAGAGGAGGGTGGATTTATACTCGTTTGTCAATGGTAATCGAACGCTGGTTAGGCTTGATTCTGGTGTAGGCATTGTGAAAGTCGCAATGTCCTAACTACTCATGGAACGGTCGATCGACCAAAAAAAGTGTACAGAGACATGGTTATGTCAGTGGCTGATGCAAATGACGCCGATTTTATGGTCGATAGAAATGTCCAGGTGGAACACTTATGCATTTCCACTCTCGGAGGGTACATATTAATTATGATAGCATCATTGCATTGTCGAAGGATCCGCAGTATGGGATCAAGATTACAAACTTTACGCGGAGACACTGCGTTACATGCGCTCAAGGAAAACAGTCGAAGAACAAGCAATCAAAAAAGGACACCGGAAAAATGCGCCGATCGATAGGGTTGATGGGGTGATCTGTTTGGATCTCAAGGGGCCGATTACGCCCAGGTATCGGTTGGGGAACATATACCTGGTGAATTCCATAGACTACAAGAGCAACTATGTGCGGATTTTCTTGGCGAAGACGAAGGATATGGACGCCAATAAATTCAAGCATTTTTAGCGTTTTTCGAGCAAAAATTCAATTGCAAGATACACGTCTTAAGGACAGACGGCGGCGCTGAATAAAAGACTGTTGACTACTTTTTTAAAGTACTAGAATTGCAAGACAAGTAAGCGAAGCAGGTAACCAGGCGAGCAATGGCAAAGCGCATGAATTGGACCGTAATGAATATGGCCCGGTGGCAAGTTGTTCGGAAGTGGACTCAACTTGTCTTTCTGGGGTGATGCAGCCGAATACGCAGCATATGTGCTGAAACGGACCCCGAAAAGCTCGAATAACAAGCGGATGTCGCCACCGAAAGTTCTGACAGGCGTCAAACCTAATCTCGGGGAGATTTTCACGTTTAGTTCCCCATGTACGGTGTACAGAAATCCGGGGACCAATACATTGGCGCATCGTGCGCAAATCGGCGTGATTACAGGGAATAGCGAAGAAACCAAAGGTTTCAAGGTCAAGCGCGAGCAAAAGGTGACGGTGACGCAGCACGTCAAGAACGTCGAGACGCTTACTGAAGAGCAAAATCGGCAGCTTAAGGACGCCATAACGGATGATGATGAAAGCGTGGTTCATCAAGGAAGCCGAAGATTAGAAGGACCTGCGCACGTGTCAAGTGAATAAAAGGTTGAAGAAAACGACCTGTGCAAAAATGAAAGATTTCCCTAAGTAAGCAGAAAAGAAACACAAGGCGAAGAAGAAGCCGCGTTGGACCAGGGATTGGCACGTTTCGCGTCAATACGCCGAAAGAAAGGCAGAAGAACAAAAGATTTAAGACAACATTGATGAAGAGAAGCGTCGGGCAGTAAATTTTGATCAATGAAGCTTATCCAAGGAGTAACAAGGACGCGATAAATCGGAAGGATAGAGAGAAATGGATTCAAACAATGCAAGACGAAATTGCAGCGTTGGAGACGAATCAAGTGTGGGATGTCATCAAGAAACCGATTGATGCGAAGCCGCTGCATAACAACAAGGGTGTACAAAGTAAAGACTGATGAAAACGGCGAATTGGAAAGTTACAAGGCAAGACGACTAGTGCCTGCGGAAACGAGCAGCGTTTCGGGGTCGACTACGAGCTTCGCCGTAGTCATGGAGATGACTACAGTTTGTTTCATTTTGACACTCGTGCGAAAGTGGAAGGTTAAGCGGTGCACGGAGACATCCCCAACGCATACGTAAAGGCTTTGGAGGATGAACACGAGATATAACTCTACACGCCGAATGGAATGAATATAAGAAAAGTTATTATATCCATTCCATGAGTGTTATAAGAAAAGTTTGATGAACTACAAGTTGAAAATGTGCAGAAAGTGGTGCTGAAGCTCAAGAAAACACTATACGGATTGAAACAAGTGGGAAGACAGTGGAACCGTTTGTTACACGGAAAATTGGTTGAACATGGTTACAAGCAAAGCTTCACAGACGGATGTTTATATTTCAAGAGAATTAATGAAGACACCGAGGTTGTAGGCGTTTACGTGGACGAATTATTGTTTAAAGGAACCAAGTACGAATGCGTAAAAAATTTCAAGGAATTGGAAGACTTGGAGATTAAAAATCTCGGGCGAGTTTCAAAATTTTTGGGGATGCGTGTGAATTATGACGAAAACGATGGATATCTTTTGGATCAAGAGGTCATGATTAACGACCTTCTTGTAACGTATCACATGGAGCATTTGAATGGAATTAAGGCTCCAATCGGTGAGGAGTATGAGAACGAAGCAATGAAGGAGCAGGAATTGTTGAAAACTGGTGTCAGCAACGGTGAACCGTCGATCAAGAAATTTCAGTCGCTGACCCGCAGCCTGCTATGGATAGCGCGCTGTACGAGGCCGGATATTGCTTATGCAGTGCATAAGGCCACGCGCAGGGCGCATGCGCCGACGAAGTTCGACTGGATAAAGGCGAAAAGAATTCTGCGTTTTTTAAGGCGACATCAAGAATGAAGTTACGCGTGGAGATTAATTCTGAGTCGAAAGGACAAGGACGAAATGAAGTCGTGGTTTCTGGATACTGTGATGCGGATTTTACGGTTCGAAGGATGATCAAAAGTCTACAAGCGGCGGGATTGTGATTATGGAAGGGAACGTCGTGCATTGGGTATGCAAAAGACAGTCGTGCGTATCACTATCTATTATGGAGGCAGACCTCTACGCCGCATCAGTGATTGAATGCGAGCTCATTGGACTGAAAAAATGGCCATGGAAGTCGGATTGCAAGTGAAGCTACCGATGACCTTACGATGTGACAATCAAGCAGCAATTAAGACGATCAGTGGTGATGGAAAAACGTTGAGGACGAAACACACTGATGTACGAGTAAAGTTTTTGGTTTCAAAAGGTAAAGATGGATTAATTAAACTTGAATACGAACCTACGGATACTATGTAGGCTGATATTTTCACGAAGGGAATGGGCCCGGAGAAGCTAAGACGCATGCAACGAGGACTTGGACTGATGGCGATGGAGATGGCGTAAGTGGATTTCAGCTGAAAGTAGAGAAGGTGTATTGAAAGGATGCGCAATTCCTGCGGCACTACGCGTCGCGTCAATTGGTATTTGGCGACTTTTCGATGAAATCATGATGTGGTGTACGTAATTTACGTTATATACACCAGCTTACATATATGCATATTATTAGTTTAACTCTTAATCTTAATACTAATAAAATCACTTTGAATTTTGACTTATCTCGCGCAAGTACACAAGTGGAGTGGAGTACGCTGTTTTTTCGGCTGAAAGTCTCACTGTTTCGTGGAGTGTGGAGTTTGTTACGGTCTCGTTTCGTATAAAGTGGATTGACAAGTGGATATAACGTGGATAATAAAGTTGCTTTACGTTTTATTACTGTACTGGTGTTACACTTTTCTGCTTTCGTCTTGTTGTGGAACTACGCGCATAAGTACTCTTAAGGTAGCTGGAACGTGCACGTTGCAGTACATCTCGACGAAGATGAGTGATAGCGAACACTTGGTGCCTCCTCTAAAGTGGTTCGTGGTCTGCTAAGTGTGGGCTTTACTGGGACTGAAATTGTGAGCGCTAGGGCAGTACGCACCACATCCGCAGCGATTGCCTGAGTCCCATTGACCCGGATGCGCTTCCGAACACCAGTGGGTGGGTTGGCAGGACGCCTGGCAGCAGCTGGATAAGGATTTTGCGGGAGGAGCTTGTATGCCAGCCGTTGGCGCTGGAGTGGTCGATGTGCGTCGTTGTGTGGTAGATAGGATGGAAGATGGCAGCCGACTATCCTCACTGTCACTGTCTTCAGTGTCCCATCCATGGCTTCGTTTGGGGGTCGGACACCTCCTTCGCGTTGCCCGCGAAGCACCTTCTATTGCAGTTGACCGTGGTGGTGGAAGGACGACGTTGCCATCACATCCCGGCCAGTTGAAAAGTTTCCCTCAAAAAGGGTCACGGAATGATCGAGGCTGGGTAACATTGCATTGCGATTTTTTGCTTCGGGATGCTTGTCCAAGTATGCATCCCACACGACCTCAGGAGCCGTTGGGATATCGTGGTCTTTGTCATACCTGAAGCCAGAACTATTGAAAAGTGCAGCACAAGCTTTGTAGTTGTCCCTAAACTGCAAGCATAACAACGCTGTGATAACACCCCTGTCAGGAGTTTTGGTAAGCGTTGGGACTTTCACCTACGATGTAGCAACGACTCTTCAGCTGATTCCGCTCGTAGTTGACGCCAAACTTGTCACGGAATCCTGCATCAACTAGCGTCCATGCTGCAGACTTGAAGTTGTAGCCCTCACTCCAAATCCCTGGAATTTGCAGTCAACCAAAGTAGCGAGCAAGTATGTTTCCCGGGCTGCTGTCCAAGAGGCTCTTGGCTTTCTAGCTTAGTCGCTTGGGTTGGTGCCTTTGGTCATTAGTGGATGCGTGAAAGGGGTGAGCAGGGGAGGATTTGAAGGGCTTTGGTTTTATTTAGGGGGTTGCCAAACGCGCCCTTACCGCTACATTCGCTTATCGTAATATTTCAAGCAGATATCGTGATATTCAAAAATTACAATATTATCTTATAACGCTACCAAACGCCCTCAAAATAGAATACGTTTGCAACTAGTACTCACGCAATGCGACGCAGCTTGAGTCCTCGCCGGCGATACCGATCTCGACGCAGTCCTAGCCGAAGCTATTGTGCTCGTAAAGACTCAAGACGTTGGCGGAGTCGCAGCGGCAGTCGTTACTCAATGTCGCGATCTCGCTCTTCACCTCGATTACGTCAAAGCTCTTCAAGGATACGAGAGCCGAGACTCTCCAGTGATTATGATGGTAGTAGGTTCAAGAGCAGTAGAGGTGATAGATACGGCAACAACCAATCCGAAGAATTTTTTGAAGAGAGAAAGAGAGAGCGAGAGGACATCGACTTTAGCATCTGGACAAGGATTCCCAGTCCTCCACCCATGAAGACAAAGATTAAGAGGAAGGCAGTGTCGTCATCATCGAAGTCGAGGTCCAGGTCATCCTCCACATCCGGGTCTGTGTCAAGATCCAGATCTAGATCCAGATCAAGATCAAGTGGTTCGGACGTTTCCAGCTCAGACAGTGATAAGGAACGCCGCCGACGTCGAAAAAGAAGCAACCAGAAAAGCAAATCCTCGCGTCGTTTTCATAAAAAGAAGAGTTCTACGAAGAAGAAGAAACACAGGAAAGCAAATAAAAGAAGCCATACACGACGTCGACGCAAGTATAGCGACAGCGACACTGATGATAGTCGCAACGGCAACGATTCGGATATATCTGTGGCTTCTGACAGTGAACAATCTGTGGATAGTTGTAAAATTACAAGCGACTTGGATGAAAATGAGAAGAGAGAAGCGACTAATTTTAAAGCTGCGCAAGGTTTTCGCAAGGGTGAAAACGAGGACGAGGAAATTGGTCCAATGCCGTTAGTCGCTGCTGAAGAAACTGCTGCTTCTTCGCTCAACTATGGCAAAGCGTTATTACCTGGTGAAGGTGCGGCTATTGCGCAGTTTGTACAAAAAAATATGCGCATTCCACGTCGTGGTGAAGTTGGATGGAATGGTGAAGAAATTGAGAATCTCGAGAAGTTAGGTTATGTGATGAGTGGTAGTCGCCACAAGCGGATGAATGCTGTCCGTATTCGAAAGGAGAACCAAGTGTACACAGCTGAAGAGAAGCGTGCACTAGCACTCATTAACTTTGAAGAGAAACAACAGCGTGAGAATGCGATTATGAATGATTTCAAGGAGATGCTGACGGAGCGGCTGACCAAGAAACACGGCTCCCGACTAGTAGAAGACATGGAATCGTCGGCAAAGGACTGATGTGATGATTCGCAAACGTAGTAAAACCAGGTACCCGTATCGACCTGTAGACGTTGATAGGTGCGACAATCGGATACATTCTCCGATCGTCGCACCTATCAACGTGTTATTTCTTGCGCCTTAAAACAAACCGGGTTTATCTACTTAATCGAATGAATAAGCATCTAATCAGATAAACCAGTTTTTCACGTGATTGGGCGCAAGAAATGAACAAAGACTCTTAACTTAACTCATGCCGGCCGGTAAGGGGATGTAACCCATCTAAACTCGACAGCTGCACTTTCTCATTTTGTAAAGACCTTGTCCAGTCCCGTGATGACTGGCCAGTAATTCATCCGTCTGAAAGAATCGATAGATAAGTGTGTTGTGGATACACTAAAGGACGGGATGTCGGTGAAATACTTCACTTAACCGGGAGACGCGCTCAGTCGATACATACTTCAAATGATCATGGACTTCCCACATCTTTCTTTAGTGAAATTTTGTTTTCGTATGATTCACAACCACGAACATCAAATAGAGCAATAATCTACCAAAGTCGCTCCAGCTATTCGTCACATGCCACTGATTGCTTCCGCATCGCTGTTCCAATCTCCGCAGTAAATTTTATTAGGTGGTTGACGCTTTTCGTGTCACCATGTAACGCTATAAAAGTATAAGCTTCTAGAGAAGAAAGTCTTGAACCAATCCATTCTTGTAAAACAACGTGTCCATTGATCTTTGGCCCCTCAGCTTTAGGCGATTTTTCTTGAGCCATTTTGAACCATTCATCTTGCTCCCTCCGTGGTCCGAAACCGTGATTCTCCTATCCTGTATACCCGTAGGTCCAGTATTTTTATGTTCAGGTGTCCGGTCGTACTTCTTTGCCGACAACGACGCCTTTATCTATCCAAGATTCACCGGTTTTCGGACCCCTGGAAACTCCTCAAAAAGCCGCTAGCGATGGAGACAATCCATTATGAAAACTCGGGCGGATAAGTCCGGGTCCAACGTAAACGTTTCCTTTAATTGTAATAGAAGAATAAACTTCTATTACAAGCTCCGGATCCTGACAGGATTACGTGCTCACAGCGACAATGTACGCATAGTACTCCACTTTGTGGCACGGGTTGCACCACCACGGCCACGCACGGTTCGACATTGTTGGACTGCAGACCCGTCATTATCGCATTCCTAGCCTCGCAGTGGGATGATTGGGGTCGCTGCTGTTACCACAGGAAGGTGTGGGTGACGACGCTTGCTCACTTGAGTGCTGTGAGCTTTGCGGTGCGCGTACGGTGTCGGCTCTTTATAACCGCCGCTAGAAGTGTTACATGCCTTGTGCTTTAGTCTTTAAAAAGAGAAGTAAGATATATTATATAATTAAAAGAATTTTAAGCCAATAAAATCCACTTAAGCTCACTATACGCTATAGGCTTGAAATCTTCTATTCAGGCAATTACAGCCAATCCGTTTCCACCATGAGATCTCACTCGAAAGCCAAATATGGCTACCTCGAAAATCGACACTACTCCTGAAACGGCGCGCGCTGTAACACCTTCATATATAAACCAACTTGTTTCCGCACATCTTGCATCCGTTGCGCGTTCAAATCTGCTGTGAGCAGGTCTGCTATCATCTCCAAACTTGGTACGTGAGTGGCCTTGATCACATCTTTCTTATTCAAGTCCTTCAGAAATTTCAGCTTGACATCAATGTGCATGGTGCTGGCGGCGCTCGCCTCACACTCCACATGCTTGATGGCCGCTTGATTGTCCATCTTCATCAATAGCGGTGCCCTTGTAGGTATTCCAATCTCCATAAGTAATTCGCGTAAACCTAGTGCCTCTCTACCGCCCACAGCTGCGACAACAAATTCGGCCTCAGCTGTGGACAGTGCCACCGTACTCTGCTTCTTGCACTCCCACGAAACGATAACTCCATTAACGTAAATCACCGCTGCACTTATAGTTTTACGATCCACTTTGTCGCCGGCGAAATCAGCATCAGTATAACACATGATGCAAATTGGCAAAGGCAATTCGTCATCATGGTTCGATCGGATCTTCATCGATCTTGTGCCTCTCAAATACCTCGCAATACTATTTGCAGCCTTGAAATCTCCCAAGGTGGGTGCATGTGTGCGTCTCGTTGCACGGTGCACCGCGAACGCAATATCGGGTCGCGTGCAACGAGAGATCCACAGCAAACTGCCGACCAGCGATTGAATCATAACACTTGGACACTTGCCCCTTGACTTCGCTGGTAAACCTCTTTAAAATCCTTAATGTTATCCACATCCAGCACTGGCGTAAGCGCCGAATTAATCTTTCCAAATTCATGCGCAATCAGGACCTCATCGATAGCAGCCTCCTGATCTAATCTATAGTCATCCCTTCGTTTGCCTTCAATACCTATCCCCAAGAACTTAGTCACGACACCCAAATCTTGTAGTTCCAGTACTTTCATCACGATAAAAATTCATCAACTGCTGCTGTTGTAGTCCCAGTTACCAACAAATCGTCGACATATGCTCCGGCCAAGACAATACCACTTGCACCACGTCTTACGAACACACAAGTATCCGTAACGCATTGTTTGAACTACAATTTCTCCAACGTTTCACACAATAACTGGTGCCACAATCTTCCAGCCTGTTTCAGGCCATACAAATTTCTCTCCAATTTTAGAGAAAGTTCATCAATTGATTTCACATTAAAGTCTCGAGAACTTCACTTGATATTTGCATGCTGTGGAATCTTCAACTGTATCTCGTAATTGCCCTCCGTCTTCACCTTTGGATAGGCGCTCGGCACATCACCGTGCCGCGCCGGTATCCCCCAGACTTGTGACATGGCTAGGATTACTTTCACGTTATCGACTTCCATGACTGTCGAAAACGTGAGGTAGTAATCCTTCCGTAAACCTTTCTGTCACGGCGTGCTACGAGACTGGATTTGTAGCGCTCGACCGTTCCATCCGCACGAAGCTTGGTTCTGTATACCCAATTAGTGGGCAACAACTTTTTATCTGGCCTTCTCTTGATGATCTTCCAGGTGCCAAGGTCTTCAAGCGACCTAATCTCCACCTGTTCAGCTTTCGACCACAGGCTTGCATTTGCTCCTTCGTGAGCTTCCTTGAATGAACTTGGGTCAGGCACAATACGAGAGAGTGCCTGAACTTGGGTCAGGCACAATACGAGAGAGTGCCTGACCCAAGGTCATTCAAGGAAGCTCACGAAGGAGCAAATGCAAGCCTGTGGTCGAAAGCTGAACAGGAGGAGATTAGGTCGCTTGAAGGCCCAATGCGAGACGTACCTCCACAATAAATATTCCCACACACAGCATAACCACACATCGCACCTCCATCAGAAACGTTACCAGAAATTTTGTCTTTCACTTCAGTTACTCCATTCGAAATTTCAACTTCCGCATTTTTCATCTCACGACCTTCAGCACTTGACACTTCAGTTGCACTTGCTTCATTTCCGCATCTATTCTTACCAACCTTCCTTTTGGCCTTTTCCATCGCGACTGCCGTGTGCGTTTTCTTTCGCGTGCGCCCAGACTTTCTGGGTTGTCCGCGTGCTTCTTGATCATCTCCTTCCACTATAACTTGGCTTGTTACTGTAGTTACTTGTACCGGACTTGCATTTTTTCGCCTTGTAGCTTGTCTTTCAAGCTCTTCCCAGCCGAAATACCCAATACCCTTGTAATTTGATCACTCGCCTCTTTGTCTAGTGTTTCAATCGCACTAACTTGGCGAGTGACCGTCACCACTCTGTCCTTGACCAATAGTACCTTAAACCCCTTGGTTTTACCACTTCGACCGATTATGAAGGCTCGCTCGGCATGTTTAGCGAGTTTTTTTTCGTGGACACACGATGCACGGCGAGCCAAAACCACAATTTCGCTTAGCGAAGGTTTCTTGCTTGTTAGCACTTCAAACGGCGATCTGCGGGATTCGACCGGGTCGGGGTGCGATTTAAGATGTACGAGGCGTATTCCGCCGCCTTCGACCAGTACATCAAGGGTACCACCGACCCAAAAATCATACACCGGACCATATTAAAAAAATGATCCGGTTCATCCTTTCGGATTTTCTACTTGAGGCTGGATTACCAGCCTCCGTAACTTGTCTGCGCACCCCAGTCTTCTTGCAGAACAAATCCTCCGTTATATAGTATCTACCTCCATCTGTGCGTGAAACGTGAATTCTGCACTTGAATCATTTTCGAACCAAACTAAAAAAATGTTCGAAAACATTTTTGCCGCTCTGTCTTTAGTTCGAGCGGCGAAAACTAGCACGTAACTTGAGTAATGATCCCGAAAACAACGAGATATCTGTTTCCACGTCTGTCGCGCGGTGTGATCGGACCCTTCAAGCCACTGCAAATCACACCGCCTACCCATTGTATTGGCGAATTTTCCCCTGTATCAATCCTTGGCTGTTTCTTTCTCGTTGCTTTTCCTTCGGCACAGGTCAGGCAGTTTGGTCGGTTACTATCCGTCAACCTGATGCCTGACCTGGGGTCCTTGACTCGTCTTTCGACCGTATCGTAAGCCAAGTGACCCAAGCGGACAGGAAAGTGATGTTAGCTGCCTTCCTGTACATCACTTTCAGTTTCGGCAGCAAAAGCATTCAATAACATATGCTTTAACTGCTGCGTGCGTCCACTTAGCCTTTCTGGGATTCAACTTGCAACATAAATCGATCCACATATTTTAACCGCAAATAAAGTCCTTTCATTCCACCGAATCGACAAAAATCCTCTATCATCCACTATTTTGCACCCCTTTTCATGCAACTTGCGAATTGAAATAAGATTCTTGGCAATTTCGGGTGCAAAATACACCTCACTCAACTCAATGGAAATAGTGTGGTCACCTGGCGTGAGAAAGTTTATCTTTCCCACCTTAGTGAAAGATAACCTGCCACCATAAGGAAGCATAAAACCATCATCCGGTCCGCACATCACCGGGTCTTCCAGTAGGCTCTCATCTGCTACCAGGTGCCTACTATCCCCACTATCCACAATCCATATTGTTTTCGATAGTTCATTTCCGTCAATCATCCCAGTTATAACTCCATCTTTTCCTACCCCAATGGTAGACAACGCAACCTTCCTATTCCACTGACCACTAGAGTTCCGTTGATCCTTCGAATTGCTTGACTTCTGCGTTTTTCTTCCTTTCTGAGGGAACTCTTACTTGACATGCCCGGGCTTTCCGCACCCGTAAATTTCTTCACGAATTCGGTTTCGGTCACCGAACTCGCATGCAACCGCGCATGTTGCCTTCCCTTCAAACTATCATCGTCCAACTCCTGTGCCCACGCTATAAGTTATTGCGCATGGCACAGTTAATCTGTTCGCATCGGATAGTACCTAGCCATGATCGCAATTTTAAGTCGTGGCGCGGCAAATTTCACCATATTCTCGACCACCAATTTTTCGCTCGACTCGCTTTCACGAGCCAGAGCTACCAGGTATAGGTAACGATCGGTCCAAGTCCTTTTATGACTCTTCTCCGAAGTAAACCATACTGCAGCATGGTGGTGGGAGATGTTCACTCGGAACGCGGAATATATATAATCCAAAAATGCATGCAAAAACGGCGAAATTGGCCACCACGTGCCGATATTTTCGCGGAAATATTCAGCCGCCATTCCTTCCAAGTGTTCTACAAACTTGTTAACCTTCAGGCGCTCCGTCCGAAGAAATCCAGACGTAATTTCAGCTATGTAGACGGCCTCAATAAATAGGTACGCCCACTTCTTGAAGCCGGCACCGAGTCCCGGGTATATTTCCACCCCCGAGAATTTCTCGATGCCGAGCTTGGGAATCTTGGTGCTTCCTTCCTGTCCAAACGGTGTACCAGGCATTTGTGAGGCTTGCCCAAAATGCACAACCTGCATTTGTGCTGCCGGCGCATCTGTTCTGCAGACATTTCGCGCGTTTCCATGGGCATTCGTCGGGAACTTGGCCTCATTACCCCGCGGCGCTCCACCGAGTTCAATTACGCAGTCCTCGGTCAGGTCGATTAAGGTCATCTGTTGACCAAACGGACCGTAACTTTTGAGCGTTTCCCGTAACACACTGTTCCGGAACCAGGGAGTCGTTCCTCGATCCGGAAGCTGAGCTTGAGACTGACGCACGGTCCTGTGCCTCCTTCACAGACACGAGGCGTGTCTGCACTTCCTTTAAACCATTTAGAATGGCGTGTAGGACCTCTACTTGGTCCACATCAAAGTCTCCACTTTGCTTGTCCTCGTCCATTTTAATCCACAAAAACGAAATGAAATACCACGACAAAATCAAAGTAAACAATTCCACTATCCCTCCGAAAATGAGGGGACTTCCACTAGTAAAGAGAATTTCAAATCC
The DNA here is from genome assembly GCA_026184515.1 of Peronosclerospora sorghi. Classification (NCBI taxonomy): domain Eukaryota; phylum Oomycota; class Peronosporomycetes; order Peronosporales; family Peronosporaceae; genus Peronosclerospora; species Peronosclerospora sorghi. Next base: position 28,801,582 of record CM047587.1, on the reverse strand, counting down.
ACACAAGAATAACCCACTCGAGAGATCACAACTTAATCGCGGCTTATAAAATTTAAACACGCTTGGCCACTTGGGCTCATAACCTGTAAGCACAGGAAGGTGTGGGTAACGACTCTTGCTCACTTGAGTGCTGTAAGCTTTGCGGTGCGCGTGCGGTATCGGCTCTTTATAACCGCCGCTAGAAGTGTTACATGCCTTGTGCTTTAGTCTTTAAAAAGAGAAGTAAGATATATTATATAATTAAAAGAATTTTAAGAAAATAAAATCCACTTAAGTTCACTATGCGCTATAGGCTTGAAATCTTCCAGCACCATGTATTCAGGAAATTACAGCCAATCCGTTTCCACCATGAGATTTCACTCGAAAGCCAAATATGGCTACCTCGAAAATCGACAGCTGCTTCTGCCTCTGTTCGTGCCGCACGACGGTTGGATCCTCTCGTTCAAGATCGCCTGCCTTTAGCAGTCGTTGAGCAATTCGCGCTAGCAGCACAGCATTGTCCGCATCGCGTTCATTTTTACTCTTGATTTGCACGACGTGTTAAACAAAATTGCAGTGTACCACACCGTAAAAATACACTTAACATTACATATAGGGTCGCCCTACCCGCACCCCCCTCCACCCTAGGGGCACCCACCACGTAACTTTCGACCAATAGAATTAGCTCCTAAAGGTAGATTGTTCGAAAAGGAAGCAGAACTGGTCTCGAGAAAATTATTGTGACGGGTGGAAATATGAAAGAAAGCCGACAAGCGTTGCAAATAGCTCGAGCGAATGTGCGTGAGAGCTTCCCGCGGCTCTTCGCCACGGTTGCGTGCATCCCACGCGATGTAGTGAGTTCGAAGCGAACGGGACGGACCCGGAGGTCTATTATGCAGAGCTATTGTCTTTGTGTGAATAGGGCAAAAAAGATGAAACAGTCGTGGCGATTGGAGAGTGCGGTCTAGACTACGACAGACTCGAGTTCTGTGAGAAACAGATGCAGATCAAGTATTTTGAAAAACAGTTCCAATTAGCAGAGCAGACCAAGTTGCCGCTCTTTCTTCACAATCGGAATACCGAAGGTGATTTTTACGGTACGGATCAGTCGTAACTGAGGAGACGAAGGTGTCAATGTCACACATTTGTTTTCCATGTCGTAATGGTTATGGTAGATATCGTTTCCAGAAATCGGTCGAGGTTTTCAAATGGTGTCGTACACTCATTCACGGGCAAGAAGGACGAAATGCTCAAGTTGGTGGACCTTGGACTTTAAATTGGTGAGCATGTTGATTTGAAAAAATCGTTGAAGCCTTTTGATGACCCTCTTCGGCTCGATGCTTCACAGGAGTAAACGGTTGCTCGTTAAAAACGGATAAAAATCTGGAATGCGTCAAGGCTATTCCGCTCGAAAGATTAATGATTGAGAATGGTACGTTGGTATCACTGAATATGCTTTTGAATACTCGTTTCCAACGTGATTATTTTATCAGACGCCCCTTGGTGCGATATTTGTGCAACACATGCTGGTCAGAAACATGTAAAAACATCGTGGCAAAGTAAAAAAACTGAGAAATATGCGGCGGACAGTCTTGTAAAAGGACGGAAAGAGCCATGCACGCTCATGTAAGAGATTGCTTTTGCTTGTGTCGGCCTGTGTTGTACTCGTAAATAACCATCGTTTGCAGCCAGTGCTCGAAATCATCAGCAGTATTCGTGGAGAGTCGCTGGAAGATATTGCTGACAGAGTATTTGAAAATAGTGAAAAGGTGTTTTTCAAAAGGAAAGCCTAAACGGGGGCATGAACAAGCGTCCGCTGTACCACATCCAAAGCATTTTTCTTCAGTTTTTCTTATATATCTTGCAGGATTCGCTTGGCAATTTACACTAAAAGGAGAATGCAACTACATTGCCTATAATTTCAATCAATATTTACGTCGTGAAGTCGAACCATGACCAAACTAAACTCTCAGCAGATGATGATAGTCTCTCGCTACCACTACAGAAAATGTGCTCATCACACGGAGTGACGGTAAAATGAAGGCAGCCAAATCATGAGCACTGTACGTTGATATCGTATACTTGCGATGCTGATGTGATCAAGTGTATTCGGAAATACATGGAATACTAGGATAGTACCATGGCTAAGTAAGTACCTTGGATACTACTTTTTTTGAACATCCTAGAGGAGCCGTTGAGCGGGTCAAAATGCGATACAGTATCGGGTGCCACCTAACGAGTGCTCAACTCGAATGGACTTCTGCTCTTCTTCCGAGAACATCACCACGATTTTCGTAGAAACTTTAACGAGTTTATGAACATGTTGACCAGACAAAACAATTAATTCCATACATGTATCATGAAAATGGCGTTCAAGCTTATTGACATTGGCGCGAATCTCACGGACCCCGTCTTCTCCGGACGCTACCGCGGTAAGCAGAGGCACCAGGTAAATGTTCATGCTCGTGTTTTTCATTTTGGAAGCACTCGTTCCATGTTGACTAGTTCGACTATGTAGTCCGACCTGACCACCGTCCTGCTTCGAGCCAAGCGAGTGTACTGTAGTTGTTTGGTGTGTTGTGTGCTCCGTAATAACGGTTCGCACTTTTGTGTAGGAGCTAATCTTTAGGAGATAATTCTATTGGTCGAAAGTCACGTGAGGGGTGACCCTAGGGTGGAGGGGGGTTCGGCCTACATATATACTTTTTCACTTTTACCAAACGAGACTAGCGACCCCTTAAAAATGAGCGTCTTCCTTTGGCACCAACACACCAGGAGGACTACCCGTGAGACGCAAACAAGTCTTCTCCATATACGCGCACGCGCAAAAGCATTTTTTTCCTTACAGGTTACGGGCCCAAACCAAAGGGCTTAGGATCAAGAGGTAGCTGCGCATAACGTTCTTTAAGTGCTTTGGTATTATGTATTAGTGCAAGTCCCGCGATGAGATGGCAAAACTCGAGTTGCGAGTTACGTCGTGAACTTCTCTGTTTACTCGGTTTTTACTTTAAATTCGGTTGATTTATCACATTTCACGTGGTGTTAACATTTTTCGTGGAAGTAATGGATGAAGACAAGTACAGGTGATTATAGTGGCCTAAATAGATTACGTCGAGAAGTTGAGAGGACGCCTGGAGGTATAACCCTTATCGTCAGAAGTATCTGTACCATTCCCAAAAATTGATCGCGTGGGCTCAGGAACTTGATTAAGATACTTCAAAATTGAAGATTGTTGGAATCGTTTCAGTGAATTCTTGGGGGGGGGACACAAGACAAAAAGGTCGTGCTATGGTTGTAGCAAGGAATTTTATTTCATTTGAATGTTTATGGAAAAGAGGTGTTTATTAAGAGATAATGGAATAGAATGGAATTGGTTTTTCAGAACAAAATATTTTCCGTGATGAAGGGTTTGCTCTCGCTCGGTTTTGTTGCGTTTCTGTACTTAAATCGTAGAAAAACACGATTGAGGAATTTAAGAACATGGTTATGAACGAGGCAACCAAAGAAGCGGAAACGGACGTCGAAGAAGGATCGTTATATCGTCGTTGGGTCACCTAGCCTACGATGCAGTCGAATGACTGACTAGTGACTCCAGGTCAGGCATTAAAATCACAGACCATTCGTGTCCAAACTGCTTGAACTGCGCCGAAAGAAGGTGTCAAGGACAAATTAACCAAAAGAATACTGGTAAAAATCACCCGTTGAAGGAGTTGGTTGGGTGATATGCAGCGACTTCAAAGGCGCAATCACCGCACGAAACCGGTGTGGAAACAGTCGTCTTGTAGTACTCGTTTATCATTCAAAAAATACATTAATGTATTTGCTGCCCGGATCAACAAAAATGTATGAGTATCTCCTGTGCTGGTTTTAATCGTCGAATCCACGTCTTACGAACCATGGAGATGATATGTTCCAGAAAATTAATCATTCTGCAAACAAACCGTTGTTTGATGTCATATTACCGAAGCTGAGAGCCCATCCCCAAACCGGATGGCTGAACGGATGACCGTACCATATTCAACGCGTGATTTGTGGGTCAGTCCTATCCTTGGATTTTGGACTAAATTGGCTGACTATGCAACGTAAATACTCAACCGCAGCATCAAATTGATGGGATTTACGTAACAGCAAAAGCTGAGTTTTCGTTTAATTCATCAGCAGAAAATAAGGAAAAACGAGTGAAGAAAAAGCCTGGTGGATCAAAAATTTCAACCCCAGAACGTCTGAACAAAAATTGAAGAGAACTCCGAAAATCAATATATAGAAAACTTAGAATGGTAAGGTTTGAGTCTAGAGTTGATGAATGAAACTATGGCACGAACGCAAGTGTTTCTTCAACTTAATATGGAAATTATTTACGCTTTTGCCGTCACAAATTTGAATGTATCAAATCAAGGAAAGCCGGCGCACACGCATCAAGCAAGCCGAAAAAAGTAAAATGGTCGAAGAGGCTATTAAAGAAGCTGTGACGTGGACGCTACAGCTGCATAAAACATCAATCGTCTTCCTAACACGGCCTTCCGCAGCGCACATGTTTAAGAGCTAGGAACCAACTTGAAATACGTGTGATGGGCTAAGAAATGTTCATTACCAGAGCGTTTGTCTTAACCTGAAGTTTAAAAAAGCAGTGAATGCTAGGAAATCGGATTTTGCTTTAGTCAATCTATTAGCAAACGCTTAGTATAGGAGTGTTTAATGGTAGTACATTAACACTGAACGGTGCATAATTCACGAAAATATACATTGTTGTGGTTATTATCTTAGCTTCGTAGTAAGCTTAACAATAATAAAATTGATAGTAGTTAATGTTGAAATCATATAAAGCCATTTTGGAAGTTTTGGCTAAAATATAATTTCACGAAGATTTAACCTCATTAGCGGAAATATGAATGTATATTTTCAGTTAGAATTCAAGTTTAACTTTAGTATTGTTATATTTGAATTTGGTAACCTTACATAATATATACTTTTCGTCTTTATAAAGCCAGATTAAGTGAAGACATTCACCGCTTGGCATCCGTCGCGCCTCAGCCATTTCACACGCAAGATCCTACCTGTCAAACTATCAGACCAGGAAGTGTAAGACCTCTATTGCGAGTACAGGTTTTTGAACAGTCAAGGCGGTGTAACCAATCGACTTGGCAAGTAAAAATTTTGTTAATAAGTGTTAAACATCCAACATGGATCGGAAGTAGAATTGGAAGCTAATAACAGTTTCAAAACCCACTTTATCTGCGAATTGTGAGATAAAATAATTAAGATGACAAATAATTAATGAACAAATCATCTTGTCCCAATACGAAGTTCAAATTATTGAAATGAAAAATTCAACCATGCTGTAAATTTCCGTCATTTAGGACAAGTTCCGTCATTCTTACGAAAGAAATGATTGCTGTGTATTTTTAGCTTAACCACACAAAAAAATTCTTTCATTTTAGGCTTTACCGACGAAATACAACTGCATATCGATTTCTGTTTCCTGTAATTGATGCCTTTTACAGCAGAAAACGTGTGGATCACTTTTATACGGCACACTAGCGCTATGTTCCTCTGCTACTGCTGCGTAGTAGGCTGTGGCTCGAATAGGTTATTCAGAAACAGCATAAAAGTTGAAGCATTGTTATTTATTGTCACTACCTCTAATTTACGCGTCGGCTGCTAGCTGAACAAACACACTCGGCAAGTAGTATTTTTCCTCGTTAATTAGCTCAAGGACACAGAGAATACTATAAATTACAACTGATAACACACGCTTCAGCTAGATGATGTGCTCGTTGCTAAAAGAAACCAATTATTCAAGAAGCGCAAAAATGATCACACACGTCTGGCTGGAAGTAAATCGATCTTTACTAGTATATTTCAGTGTTTACTGACTTGTGATAGATGTTCGATATTTTTTGCTTCTTCCGTAATTGGCATGGCCGAAAGCTTCCAGAATGACTGAATCATCACTTCTAATGTTTCTCGAAACTTCCTTTTTCTATTTCTAATTTTTAGTTTAGTGTTCCTTTCAAAAACCGCGAAGTCCTTTAGGTGAGCTTCCAATCCAACCTTTTTGGCGCATGCGACTGAAGAGGGCTTTGAGCACCGCAAAAACGATGTCGGGTCTGGTTCATATTGCTATTCATATCAGACTTCCCACAAGCGATTGGATTTTATAGTAGGCGATCCATCGGTTGCTTTTTCCAGCAGGTCAATTCCGTTATCCATGCAGTTTCCATCGAAATTATTTCCAATTGGCGTTCTAACGCTATTAGCGTTTGCCATACCAAAATCCTTCGAGGGATTTTGTATCATGATCTCTTGATTCAGGAAGTATCCTCTTTCGGTGTCACAAGTCACCCTCATACCAAACATTTTAATAAAAAACTCCAATTTTTTTTCGAGGACCATAATTTCCTCAGAGAACGTTTCGAACAAGCTTTCGTGGGTTCCATTTACCAGTAGATCTTAAACGTTAACTCCCACAATCACAGTGTTCACACCGTTCCGCTTAAAATAAAGACACATGTCAGTGTAGCATTGAACGAATTCTAGCTCCCTTAATTTATTATGAGTAATTTCACAGAATACCCCCCTTCTGAGCGGAATTTAACAGAATACCCCCCAAATGTTTTTACTCAGAAAATGCCCCCCAGAATTTCACGAATTTGAATTTCCTCCAACCAAATTGAAGCACCGTTATCTAAATTAAATGCTCGGTACTTTATGGTACGTGTTGCGTAATGGTAGACCTAAGGCACACGATGCAAGGAAAGCCAGCTTAGAATACAATCAGGAGCAGCTTTTTCCTGGTGTCATTAACACGACAATGGTATCTAGATCTTTCGTCCAGTGCAGGATCGCTTTTGCTTCCTCTCGACGGTGACAGGTTGCCATTTTAACTTGCGGCTGCGATAGTTAGTTCCTGATGTAACTCGACTTCCTCATGTAACTCGACGTACGGACCTCCTGAGAGCTTGGCTCCTTCTTCTCCCACATTTAACTGTGTTCGCAATCCTCGCCATCCACTTCTTTCCCACTATTCATTCCCGCTTTTTCGCAGACACGTTCTTCATTTCCTGCAGGGTTTTAATGCAAACATTACGTGTTCCATCTATTCTTACAGAGAATTGTCACGCTCATGCTACGGACTCGCGTCTTCATCATTAGTCCAATTCCATGCTGCCTTTCGAACGGGCATGGGTCTTTGTTGTTTGCCTTCGCTCTTTCTGGTACGCTCTACAGCCGGCGCTTCTACGCCGGCTGCTAGTTTCCTATATCGACCAGCCCACTCAACGTTCCCATCAGTTTCGAACCTGATACCGCTGAATGCGGACTTGTTGAGAATGAATACCTGGTCCGAATGAAAATCACTAAAGGTTACGAGCTTCGATTCACGTCAGTAGTTTGTACAACCAGCTCGCTACATGGTATGGATCCGCAAGATTGCTCACTTTTACGGCATCTACAGCTTGGTTTCTGGTTTCGTAAGATATCCACGTTGATATCTGTTACGGTTCATAGTGCGCGTAAGATACCCACGTTGATATCTGTTACGGTTCATAGTGCGCGTCGATGCTTTCTAGCCTGCAGTGACTTTTGGTATCTTGGAGTCTCGCACTCGTCAAGCATCCGCACGCATTTCTTGTCTAACGTTTCTCTTGACGACGCGCTTTTCTTCTTCAGTAGTCGAGTCAGTCGACTACCATCAGTCCAAATGATGCAGTGCAGTCAACACGTACCTTACAGTACCGAGCATTCAATTTAGATAATGGTGCTTCAATTTGGTTGGAGGAAATTCAAATTCGTGAAATTGTGGGGGGAATTCTGTGAATAAAAAAACATTTGGGGGGTACTCTGTGAAATTCCGCTCAGAAGGGGGGTATTATGTGAAATTTCTCATTTATTATTCAGCAGCCGATTCCACAAACGGCCTGCTTTCTTCAAAACATACAGGGTCTTCTTTAACTTGACAACCCGTTCATTAATGTTCTTAGCTTTGTGTATCTCAGAACATTTTCCATTTATTGCCACACCTTTGGGAATGAAGAAATAAATATCATGCTCTTCCACTAAAGCCTTCACATAGGCATTTGGTATATCCCATGCTTTGCTTTTACGTTCCATTTTCTGGCTAACGCGAGTATATTTTTCACCGTTACCATGCCCAAAACTTCGGCAAAGGTGAGTCCATGATCGACACCGAAACGCAGTTCGTTTCCATAGGCGACCAACCTTGCTATCTCTCTCTACATTTGCATTTGCTTAGGTCTTGGTTTTAAATCCCCACTTAGTATGAAGTAATCAGTAACTTTCTGGTTTCTTTACGACCAACCACACGCCATTCATTTCCAAGGCCGAAATCTTCGAATTCATGGCCTGTCATAATCCATTTATCCTTGCAGCAGCTCTTCATCCCTTCCGAATATTTCTTTGGATCCATCTCGGTTATCATGTTAACTATTCCACTTTCTTCGGTTTCGGACGTATTTTCTTCGTTGTGTTTCATGTCATCATTCGTGTTTTTCTTGGCGTATCCACCTGTCACTGGTCCAGGAGGTCGTCTTTTTCTTTCCTGCCTTCTTATTTCCTTGTTTATCCGAAACAATTTCTTCAGGCGAGCATCTTTCGTCGCGACTCTTTCTAATTCCTGATTACTTTCGTCCAGTAATATACATCACAGCTTCTGGTTTTGTGTATCGTCCAAAGTTTCCACATTTCGAATGTGCTTCGTCACATTAAACTTTCGATCCTTCTGTAAAAAAACTTTATAACCCTTACTTCTCCACTTTCCCGATATTCAATCCAATATGGGCTCTATGATCCAACAAGTCCTTTCCGGGATTTTAGTAAACGGTACACGGATACCTAAATGCGACGATCTCAAAGGCACGTTTTCTTGTTTGTTAAGATCTCGATTGGTGACATGCGCCTTGGATTAGCGGTCGTCGGACTTCTATTTAAGATAAAAGCTGCGTAATCCACAGCGTATCCCCAAAAAACAAATCGCAAGCAAACAGCATGCACCGTGCCATAATCATTATGGTCCGATGTATTCGCTCTGCTTTACTATTACTGGCCTGATTTCCGACCTCGCCGATTTGTCTTCCAATGCCTGTACTCTTGCAGAAATAATCAAGCTTTTTGTACTCGGCTCCACCATCCGTCCGTAATATGGGTACCTTGCAATGGAACCTTCTTTCAAAAAATACTATGAGGTACTCAAATTTCTATGCCGCCATATCTTTCATTTTGGCAAGAAACACACGAACGTAATTGGACTTGTGATCCATGAAGTTTATCCTATAACGGTTCCCAAGGAAATCGCTCGGTGTGATAGGTCCTTTCAGGTCCGAACAGATTACACCCCAATCCTATCAATGGGAGAATATTCACCACTGTCTTTTCTCGACTGGGCGCTTTTCGTTTGTTTACGTCGAGCGCAGTAGGACAGTTCAAACGTTTTGTACCTGTAAGTTCAATACCAAAACTAGGATCTTTTGCCAGCGTTTCAATCACGTCATAACTTAGATGCCCACTCGGGCATGGAAGTGCATCAATGATCCACGTTGTACGTCCTTGTTTACACAAGCCCTCGTCATTCGTGTCGATGACAGCCATGAGTACATTTAAAAAGTTTACTTGGATACATCCAAACACTAACGTTTATGGTCAGAACTTTGTTATCCTTTTCAACATCAAAGATGTTTTCTCCGATCTCTTGGTGTTTGCTGACCCTCCAACCGTCGACGTAGGCTAATCCACAGTTCTCCTCTTCTAGCAGACCGTAAGACAGAACACTCCGTGTCAAATTTTCAATGAACTATACATTTCAACTTTGATGAGGCATTCAACATTTCCACAGCCAACGCAAATCTCTAGAGTCTTCTTTCTTCGTGATCTTCAGCTGTTTCCCGTTCGTTTGAGAACACTCCAGATATATCTTCAGTATCGCGCAAAACTTCAGATTGTTAGTCAAATACATACTTGAAACGCAGTCAAGTATCCATTTTTCTTTCACAATGTTTCCGTAATCTGTGGTGACCGTCAACGTAAAATCGACCTTTTTAGCATTCTTATTCGGACGTTTCGACTTAAAATGTCCTATCTCGTCACAACTGTAGCATTTCCTTGGTTTAGCGTTCTTTTCAGCCACAAGATTTACGATTCCGTGTGCAGTTCCTTTCGTTTTGTTTCCATCGCAGATAATCGACACGCGTGTGGTCGAACTTTGACACCATCACTTGTCTCAACTCGGGCGCACCATGATGAATCACGTAGTCAAGCCCCAATGTGTCAGCTCGACCAACCACAGCTTCGGCAACAGCAACAAATATAGATAGTTTTCCGGCTAAGTGCGGTTGGCACTTTTACGGACCGAAATCAATTTCATGGGCTGTGCAGGCGTTAATTAAGCGTGAAAAGTGGTTAACATCTTGTCCATGACGTACCATAACGCAGGAGCCTCACTCCACCACGTATCGACTGGTCTGTTGTAATAATTCTCCGCTTTACAAGAAAGATAATGTCCCAGGAGGTATACATTTACATCCTCACTGCATGGAAATCTATAGGCAGCTCCATCAATGCCAATTGACGCAAGAATTTCCTTCCCCACGGGTGAAATCCTGAGTCTAGTCCACGATACACTTCAGTTCCGTCAAACGTTCTTATTTGAGGCTTCCGTTGATTGGGAAAAGGCGACCTGATGGATGGCATCACAGCAGACTGATTTTGGTCCTGTTCAACCCCCGGGTGTACCCCGTGCCCTTGAATCCTGGTTGTGCCTGATCTGTTCGGCGTTATTACCGACACCTCGACCAAATATGCTTCCGCCAACCTTGCTCAAATTTTTGAAGCTATGCGCCCCAGGGTTTCCGACCTTATAGACCACCCATTCCTCTTACCTTCCGTCTAGAGATGCCATGCTCATCTTAGTGTCACCGTTTGGGTATGGTACACACTACCACCCCCATCAGACACAACTCCACGTGAATCTTCTGAATTCGTCAAACGTTCTGAGTTTCGTCAAGATATCGCTTGACTCCACATTCTCTTGTAAAATTTAAGCCTTTTCTTCGGTGGAGTCGCGCCCTTCACTTGGGCTCATAACCTGTTGAGCTGATTTTGTGTCTTTACCATGACGAAAAATCAATATATCCGCAAAAAACGTGACCGCGATACGTTATCTCCACGTGATAGTAGTCTCCACGATATGTGACGTAAAAGTAACCTCCACAATAAGTCATTTAAAAGTGAGATCCGCAATATATTGCGTAATCGTCTTCACTTGGTACACGCAGCGTAAGCGAGAGAGTCCGCAGAAACACTCAAAGCAAAAGTCGAGTCGTAATATAAGAAAATGTAAGAGTGAATATATTTAATTAACCCAAATTATAGTCAATCACAAAATGCAAATTCAACACACCTTTTTTCGTAATTTGTGCTATCATGCTTCACTTGAAATACCGCCGTATTTTAGCAAAGGGCGCCACTATTGCCACAGAAGTTTTGTCTATTTCCACAGACGTTTTGTCTATTGCCACAGACACCACCACCACAGCCAATCGGAAGCCGCCGTCGCCTTGGTTATAAACATAAGTTGATATTTTTTTGTTTCTTGACATAAACTTTATCAGAAGCCGAATTAGAAGATGGACGACGATGTCAAGTCCGAGGCAAATGCCATAAATGTATGTGGGTATGTGGTGGAGTCAAGTTCAAAATCGAACACAGTTGTGTCGAGAACCTGACCACCATCGTGCCCAGCCTTCCAACTTACGGGGGGGGGTACCCCGCCGACCTTCGCTTGCGATCCGATCTGATCGTCCGCTGCTAGCAGACGACCGATCATCAACAGAAGACGCCTGGTCCGATTGATCTTGCGTTGCCATCTCACCTTGTGTACCCGATGGAATGGGCTAGTTCAACACTCGGTGGATCGTGTCGCTGGTTGACTTGGGTCTGATAGTATGCAGACCGTACTGGGGGGGGGGTGTACCCTGGGCGGAACTCTTCACCCTGGGTACTTGTGGACCGGTTACACTTGAAATATGTATAGTCCAATGGGTCGACCGTCCAATCGATCTAGACCCAACCAATACGAGATAATAGAGGGTAGACCACTCAACTGGTCTAGCGCCTGACCAATATGAGAGAAGACCAAAGCCGGTCTAAGCTCCAACCAATGTTATAGTAAACCAATATGTCCACGTAAAGATCCAATATGCTCGTGAATTCCACAAACGATATCTCCACGTAAAGACCAATCCACTTGTTAGTACGTTCTAAACGTACGTGACTTAAACTTGTGAGAAGTCAGCCAATGGACACTCCTGTCGAAGGACTTCCGGCGGGCCAAATGCGTCTGCGACGCGCCCAGGCCGGGTATAATGGGCAGGAGGGGATTACTCGACCCTCTGCCCCCAAACACTCCGCGACGTGCGAAGGCGACTTAGAAAACCAAACTTTTAGAGAGTCTCTTAGGACCGCTTAGCCACTTTTCCAATCCAAGACCAATTTACTTCTTTTCCACTAACCTTACGGTCCCAATATGTACCAAACACTAAAATATGTAAAATACACGCAATGCCATGTGACTTACCAAAATCCGTGTGCTTGACACTCCTTGCACATGATAGGCTTAAAAGCCCCCTTGTTTCCACCAATCCGATCGCTGACCAGCTGATCGGCACGCCGTTGACAGAATGTAACAGGACTGATCCTGTTACTGGCTTACACTGTATTTGTGCGAGGAAGCGCGCAATACAAGAAGGGGGTAGGATTAGTTGATAACAACTAATCCTATAATAAAAGTAAATATATTAATATTCACTTGTTGCTTAGAACGCAAAATTAAGAGTGTTTATTTAATGGGTGGTTTAGAGGCTAATAGTATAGTAACTAACTAATTAATATAATAATATCAAGTCTTTAACTAACTGTACTATTAGTTAACCTGCAAGATTCTGTATTTATACCGAATCGACTTTTCCTTCTTAGATTATAATAACTTATAATCTCTTATTTAAATTTCAGACAACGCGTCTGAAATTAAACTGTGATATTCTAACTTGAATATCAATTATGTAATGGCACCGCATTACATCACCCCCCACTTAAGGTGGTTGGCCAATAATAACTCTTATTTTGGTCAATCATGGGTGGCACTTGTTGGTCGGAATTTCTCATTCACCAACTGATTGACCATCGACTCGATGGTCAAAGCACACGGTGGCGCTCTAAAGAGCGCTGCTGAAAACATTGAAGGAGCTTCTTCCTCCGCCTAAGCACTAGGTGCTGAGGTGTTGAATGACAACGGTGACGCTGCATTAGCAGCGTCAACTACGCAAAGGTCGGAAGACCTACCGTCTTTGACCACAGATGCTGCTAAGGCGGCATCTGACAAGAAACAGGGAGATGTTGCTAATGCAACATCTCGCATGATGGCAACTTCCGAATGGCGTGTTGCCAAGAGGGCCATGTTCGGGAGTTCTGACTCCGAACAAAGTGATGGGGATACAGCTGTCCCCACTAAAGGATCTAGCGAGTCGAAACTCGCTAGGTGCTCATCGCCTAACAGCGATGACGACTCTGGTGTCGCTGTCAGCTATGACAGCGACAATTATTATCACAGGTGGTTGCGGGAACGCAGAGCCCCACCTGGACCAAGTACTTCTCCACTTCGGGGTGATTTAACCCCGGCCAGTGGTGTTGAAGCAGGCGGTGCTCCGCCTGCTAAAAGAGCTTGGACAGAAGCGGCAGGCGCCGCTTCTAAAGCGTATCGTCGTACGGAACCACATGTTCCGTACAGAGTGGGGTTTTGGACCCCTGTCTGGTCTATTGCCCCCAACAGTGGCTGTCACCGTAAACGGGACTGCCAATATGCGTTGTTCGATATCAAAGTGCTGGATGACTGCGAGGACATCCAGTCACGTCGATTCGATCGAAGTACAGACGATAGACGTCTGTACTTTATTGACCTCTTTTTCCAGGTTCGATATTATTCGAGCCGGAAAGGGTCAAGGAAGAACAGGGACGATAAAGACGCCTTGACTCAGAGTTGGAACGCTTTTGTTGACAACTACAACAACAGCCCAGATGATTACGTGAATAAAGTTCACGTAATGCGCGAGCGCTTTTTAAAGCACTCACGAACAGGCAAAATGGAATACATCCATTATGCTTGCATTAAAGAAGGTTTAAAGTGTGGTGTCCCTTCTCACCTCGTTTTCCCGCGGTGTACGCAGGGCGCTCCTCGTCTGTCAGAGGAGGAGTTGCGGGGGTACGGTGGTTTTTCCGTACCCGCCGAAAATTCTGGGTTTAATTGATACCCTGAATGCATCAACACCTACTGTTGATGCTACTTCGCATTATGAGTTTGAGAATTCTTCTCAAACTCAGTCAAAAGGTCTGGGGAGTCGGCCCTCAGAACCTCAATCGGCTCCCAAGAGTCGAACTATTGGGGATATCCCAGCCAGCGTACCAAGTATTCTGTACGCTGCCCCTTATTCAAAGGCACCGAGCGCTTCGAGATCAAGCGCTCGAGGATATATCGCTTATTCCCCTGATTATCAATCAGCGGCGGCGGAGGTTGAGAATTCCCTCGCCGTTGTTGTTGCGGAGCATGGTTCTTTGCTCCGCAAGCTCGAGGAGGGTTATTCCTCCTTGAGCAGCGATATGTCTCACTGTGTGAAGACATATCGGTCTCTTCGCGACGATGTCCGCGACATCCTCGGGGCGCACACTGCCCTCGAGCAGAAGAATGATCTTCTGTACATTGAGCTTTCCCGCTATAAGGGAGAGCTCGATCGGCGCACGGCTGATCTTGAGCAGTCGAAGGCGGAGGTAACGACTCTCCGCTCTGCTCACCAACGGCTGGAAGCCGATTACAAGTCTCTCTTGGGAGACTTGGAGAAGCACGGCATCTTCCGTGGTTCTGCGTCTCGTCGTAAGACGAAGACGAGTGATACGGCTTGAGCCGCCCAACATAGAATGTTGGGTGAAGCCGCATTGTTGTGGGAATGTCTAAGGTATAGGCATTCCCCCGAATCTCTTGGACCTTGAAAGGTCCAATGTACTTAGGAAGCAACTTCCGTGTAGGGAAGTTGCTTATTGCATGTGTAGGCAAATTAGTAGTACTTAGTAATACTAATTCACCTTTAAGAAATAAGTTTTTGCTCTTCCTTCCTTGTTTATCTGCATTTTGCTTCTGCTTATCAAAAGCAGAGGCAAGTGCATCTTTTACATAGCGTATTACAGCGCCAAGCTGTAATACGAAAACATCTACTGCTTTATCAGCAATAGGTGCATTGTCCTCGTTGTCTGCAGCCATTGCTGCAGACACATATTCATCATATGCAGCTTCAGTTTCAATTGAAGCTGCTTCCGCTTCTACTGTATTTTCAGTAGAAGGGCCATCGTTTTGTTCACAAGTTGCAGTTGCAACTTGCGCATTGACTCGCTCAAAATTTGAGCGGGTCCCTCCCCCACTTCGATTTGGCGTACCGCCAAGTAAAGCTGGGGTTCGTGGATGCCTTAAGGCATTCACGTAGAACGGTGTATGCTTAGTTGAAGCATGCACCGAGTTGTTAATCGCAAATTCAGTGAGTGACAGGTAGTCACTCCACTGCAAAGGCATGTGCGTATGATCGCAACATGTCTCCGAGAACGGGGTTAACCCGTTCCGTCTGCCCATCCGTTTCCGGATGGTTCGCAGTTGACATCTTCAACTGGGTTCCCAACAATGAGAACGTTTCTTGCCAAAAACGTCCTGTAAATCTTGGATCTCATTTCCGAGACAATGTGTTCCGGCATTCCGTGCAAACGGAATACCGTATCAACGAATATCCGCGGTGTTTGAGCGGCGGTTACGTTCGCTGATACTGCAGTAAGATGTACCATCTTACTGAAACGGTCTACAAGGACCACTATTCCAGTTTTCCGACTATTGTCGGGTGGAAGACCGAATACGAAGTCCATTGAAATGGACTTCCAACACTATGTCGGAACCGGCAGAGACTGCAGCGGAGCCTGTGCAGACTGTGCAGGCTTAACGAGATGGCAAATCTTGCAAGCGCGTACGTATTTTCGTACCCACTTGTACTGGTTTCGCCAGTAAAAGTCACGTGCGAGAGAAGCGTATGTCTTCTCTCGACCTTGATGCTCCGAAATCGGTGCATCATGATACTCAAACATAATTTGATGTTTGAGATCATCGTCGTTTGGAACGACGATGCGACTTTCATCTTTTTGGTCTGTGCTGTAAAGCAGCAGACCATCGTGCAGTCGATATCGATGCACGCAAGCGCGGAGGAACTCTGGGAGTTCGTCGCGCTTCTCACTTGATTGATTACTTAAGTAATCAATTAATAGACGTGTCTCCTCGTCTGTTTTGTACGCCTCGCGTACTTGTCGTATAATTGACGACGACAAAGCAGTGCAACGGATCGCGTTTGCACTGGCACCTTCGGTTACGGACGGTTTCGTCTCGTAATCGGGCCTTCGTGATGGCGCATCCGCTATCACGTTCAACTTTCCGGGTTTGTATTAAACCGTAAAGTTGTACTCAGCAAAGAATTACAGCCATCGAGACATTCTTTGAAAAATGTGTGGTGAATTCACGGCCGTGCGTAGGGGCATGGTCCGTGTAAACCACAAACGGTCTATCTCCCAAGAGATAGATCCGAAACTTGGCCAGTGCATACTTCATGGCAAGGAGTTCCTTGTCATGCACTGGATAGTTGCGCTCGGCTGGGCGCAACGGACGCGATTGATAGCAGATTACGCGATCACGATCATCGTGATCACGCTGCATCAAAGCACAGCCGATAGCGAAATCGCTCGCGTCGCAAACGACGGGGAGCGGACGCTCGTTATCGGCTATAGCTAAGACAGGCGCTTCAGTCAAGCTTTGCTTGACTGCATCAAAAGCATCTTGGCATTGGGTATCCCAATGCCATTCGGCATCTTTCTTAAGTAATTGAGAAAGAGGTCGTATTAACCCAGCATAGTTGCACGAATACTTGTGCAAATATGTTGCCAACCCAAGGAACTTTCGAAGTTCCTTGACGTTGATTGGCGTAGGCCATTCAACGATCAGCCTGATCTTTTCTGGATCAGGACGCACCCCGTTCTTGCCCACAAAGCATCCAAGAACGGGTATCTCAGGTGCACCAAAGGTGCATTTATTTAGATTTACATAGAGCTTATGCTTACGCATAAGCTCTAACACTCGACGTAGATGTTCCCTATGGACATCTACATCGCTTTTATCGTGTTCAACCTTACTATGGATGAACACGTCATCGAAATAACTCGATGCGAATTCTCGCACCGGGCGTAATAGATGCGTTACGCATCTGTTAAACGTAGCAGGGGCATTTCGAAGCCCCTGCGGCATAACAAGCCACTACCAAAGCATACCGCTTGGGGTGCTTACCGCCGTGAGAGGGATATCCTTCTCACGCATTAGGATTTGATAAAATCCATCTCTTAGATCGAGAGCACTAAAGATGGTGCTCCCGCACATGCCGTTAATGATAACATCTTTTCGCGGTATCGGCGTCTGCGCCGGTACCGTCGCTGCGTTCAGCTTGTTGTAAGCGTGAACGATTCTCCACCCACCTGTGGACTTTTTCACACAAAAGGTGGGGGTAGAGTGCGGTGAGATAGACTCCCGCACTTGGCCTGATTTACGACGAGCTTCGAAAAACTCGTCGATCGCTTTTACCTGATCACGCGGCAACGGCCATTGCCGCGTAACACAATACTTCGTGCCTGGCACGAGGTCAATCTCATGACGAGTTCCCTTATCCTTAGGGAGCTCTCTAGGTACTTCTTCTGGGAATACGTCAGCGTATTATCGAAGTACCTCATAAAATGGGGAGTTTGCTTTAAGCGACTCCAAGCTCTGCGCTTCAAAGCGCTGAGCTTTGGTTTGATCATTGGGAACCTCTTTCCCAATGTTTTCCACTTGTAATGTGGATATTCGTTCACGAATATCCACTGCAACATCTGTTGCTACGATAATACAGATCTGTTCGATCTGATCATCGTGCAGGTTTCTCATAAACTTCTTCCAGCTTAGCGCTGGAAGAGCCATCACCTCCGAACCTTCTTTCGGAGGGTGCTCCATCAACAGAGACTGGGTAGCTAATCCGGTCTCCGTTTGCGTCAAGACGTTGATCGTCTCGACGGAACTGCCCATGCCATCAGACGCACTCGTCTGATTGACTGCTACACGGTGATTACGATTCACCGTGTGCGAATACTCATCCTCATGGTGGCCACTGCCTACCATGGAGTTTTGGCGATCAGATGTGCTCGTCTGATCGGCCGCCTTTTCTGTGACACGGTGGTCTTTATCACCCGTGTGCATGGCTAACGCAACGTGGTGGGCACTGGCCACCACGGAGTTGTGCTCACGATTGCACTCGATCGTGAGTTCACTCTCATCAACACGGAATTATTTCGTCATGTTGGAAACTTCGGTCGCACAGTGGGTGTTTTCCACTGTGGATACTATTTCATTCTCACGGTGGGTGTTTCCCACCGTGGATATAACTTCATTCTCACGGTGGTCTTTATCACCCGTGGAATGTTTCTCTCCAACACGCAACGACTCTTCTGTTGCGTGTGGTAGTCCCTCTGGACTCTCACCAGCGGAGGTACCTTCCGCTGATCGTGTCAGAACAGACCTGGTGGTGCCATCGCTATCCACCACACTGTCTGACGCTGCGGTTGTATCCTCTGATACAGCCGGATTACACACAGGGTGATCAGATCCTGTGCATCCGCCGCAGTCGATCGATAGGTTAACCCAGTCGATCGAAGGTTTAAACTTGGACACCCATGGGATTCCAAGTATCACATCGAACTTGTCATCTAAATCGAGGACGATGAATTCATCCTCGAATGACAGTTCATTCAACTCAAAGCGTGTTTTAATCACACGCTTTGGGATAGTCACGGTTGCACCTGTTGCTAACCGGACTGACAACATACTTCGTGGGGTCTCTACCTCCACGAAGCTCAACAGAGTTAGACTCTGAGTTCTAACGAAAATGTTTGACGCTCCTGTGTCAAACAAAGCTCGCATGGGGACATCGCTCCCGTGCGGCTTAACCTCCAGGGTGATAAGAGGCTTATCAGCACCCTGCACCTTTTGACAGGACATAGTCCCGTCTGGGGCTATTACCCTCACATGCCCTATGTCGGCATGTGGGATAACATTCCCAGTAGGGCGCCCCGCCCCTACTGGTGATTCTCGTTTTTTGCACCAACAGGGTGATGTCCCTGTTGGTGTTGCCGTGCAGCGGACGGTTCCGTCCGCTGACTGCGTGGCACCGGACGCGGTGCCATACACTCATGGGCAAAATGTCCCATTTTCGCGCATCTATTGCAGCGAATATTCTTCCTAAATTTCGGTTTCTTCGTGTTCGAAGCAACCGCAACTGATAGGTCCATCGGCTCTGGACCTCCACCACCCATGCTCTGGCGCGGGTGGCTGTTTCTTGAGACGTAGTGTGAGCTTCGTCTGCCTGACTGCTGATTGTTGACATGCCGTTGCGGCATGTCAAAAGCGAAGGGCTGTTGAGCCCTTCGGCTGTACCCAGCATGCGATGACGCTGATCGCATGCTGAACTCCTCACGGATGCTCGTATCAATGGCATCCCCTAGAGTCTCTGGCGGGTGCAGGTAGAGACTCTGTTTGACGGGACCATCATTGAGTCCCTTCATGAAGCCAGTGACCTGCATAGCAGGGGGCACCGGCTCATACACAATATTTGACAGCAAATATTGCGTCTTCTGAGCGTAAGCTTGAAGGTCAAGCTTACCTTGCCGGAGTTCCATGAACTCCTGCCGACTACTTAGCTCCATTTCTGGAGCTTCAAAGTTGAGCTTTAGCTCAGCTTTTAATTCCTTATAAGTAAGGAACGCAGAGTCATCAGTGGCTCTGCGACTCATCGCCCATTCCCTGGCTCTGCCGCCTAGACATGTTGTGGCGAAGTACGCCTGCTGACGTTCGTCAACAATATTTTGCGCAGAGATGGCATCTTCCACCTCTGCGAGCCATCTACGAAGGGGCTCGCCCCCTTCGCCGGTAAAGGGAGGTACTCGCGCCTTTACCACTTCAACGCTATGCGTTGTAGGTGCTGATGCGGTCCGCGCTGCCTCTGGCGCGGGCCGTTCTGACTTTTCTAGGTGGTTTCGCCTAAAGCGATTCACCACCTGTACCACTTCCTCCGGGGACTTACTCTTGAGGAAGGTAATGATGTCGGTCCCGATAGACCGAATCATTTCCACCGTCGCGTCTTTACTACGCGACGAGAAGTGAGGGAAGTGTTTATTCACCTCTTCCAGCGTTCTTTCTCGCTCGGCAGTCGTCATGTCTCGCGACATGATGCCGAGCGGATCTTAATATTCGTTCCGCTAGTTAACTAGCAGAACGGAACTGTGGTCGTTAAGACGGACACACAAAGTGCTACCAGGTGTAACAGGACTGATCCTGTTACTGGCTTACACTGTATTAGTGCGAGGAAGCGCGCAATACAAGAAGGGGGTATGATTAGTTGATAACAACTAATCCTATAGAACGCAAAATTAAGAGTGTTTATTTAATGGGTGGTTTAGAGGCTAATAGTATAGTAACTAACTAATTAATATAATAATATCAAGTCTTTAACTAACTGTACTATTAGTTAACCTGCAAGATTCGGTATTTATACCAAATCGACTTTTCCTTCTTAGATTATAATAACTTATAATCTCTTATTTAAATTTCAGACAACGGGTCTGAAATTAAACTGTGATATTCTAACTTGAATATCAATTATGTAATGGCACCCCATTACACAGAAGGTGACCAAAATTTTGCCTTCGCTTCGCCACAGCCGCCCCTGAGTCTGGTCTCAGCCGCGCAATGGTAGCGACCCGATCTCACCACCAGTTAACCCTTTCGCCAGCAGTTGACCTCCTTGACCTTCACGGCAACCAACATTCCACCAATGGACAGGTCTTCGGCCCTGCCTTCACCAGGTATGCGCCCCTTGTACGTCTGATCTCCTTGTAACTTCTCTTGACGCTTGATCCTGCAGGTGCCCTGTGCGCCCAGTCACCACAAATCGATTCCCTTAGCCGATCGACCCGGTCTGACAGCTCTTGCAGCACCCCAGGTTCCGACAGAACGGATGGGGATCAGATCGGGTCTGATCAGCTTCGAAAGACCATCTGCGACCTTCAGTCGGAGCTGGCCACCAAGAATGCATCGTTCCTGCAGCTGCGGAAGGATGTCGACACCTTGACCCCCTTGGCTGCGCAGTTGAAAGATGTTCTCGCCGAGAACGCACATCTCCGGGCCCAGCTTGCCCAACAAACAGCGCGAGGTAAGTCGATCGATCCGATTTTCACGTTGGATTTGCCCTAACCTCTCTTCGTATGCAGATCGGTTGTCCACTGACATCGCTCAAGCGGTTGACGCCTTGCTTGCGGCTGCTCGACAGTCTCGTGACCACTGCGATCAGCTCCGCTCCATATTGGACGGGCTGATTGGCGCTCGGCATGATCTGTCTTGCCTAGAAGCGTACTGGTCACGCCTCCGGGAATAGCTCGCGCTGGTCAGCCGGCAGAGGTTGGAGGATCAGTCCGACCGGACCCTACTCCGTACCCAACATGGTGACCTAGAGCGGCAGATGAGCGAGCTACAGGTCGTGGTCAAGGGTCAGGTCGATAAGATCTGGTCTTTCTAGAGCCAATCGGACACCTGGACCCAGGAGTCAGACCGCCGTTGGGCGGCCTAGAGCAGTGCCACAAACAGCTGACCGACTTGCTATACCGGCGTCCGGCTATTATCTCCAGCGCGGACCGGTCTGCATCGGCCGTTCTGGTCGACCTACACCAAGGTCGGGAACAACGTCACCCATTGGCTAAAATTCGCCACTCCAAGATTTCGAAAATTTCCAAGCGTAAACGCAAGGACGCGTCGAGGGGCACAAGGGCGGGGGCATAGCTCGCGACTCCGAATTCGAGGAGAAGCGGGCGGTGCCCCAAAAGAAATCCAAGACGACGGCGCATCTCTCAAGCCCGAGATCGGCTCCAAATGACACTTCTAACATCGCCAAATCTCATGCTACCTCGCGCCCCCATGCTGTTCGTACCCAGAACACAGAGTTCTCCTCCGGAGGGGACTCGGACAGCGAATCGGGAGATTCTGAGTTCACACACAGCGCGTTGTCTAAGTCCCGGTCCGATCGGTGTTGAGGTCCTGCTCCGATGAATTCTGCATCGGGGACTGATCAGGAGATCAGTTACCAGAGTAACAGAACTGCACGGGCTCGTGAACCATGCGGATCGGCGCCTTCCTACCAGCCTGGCACATCTGGACTGCGCCGTCACGCTCGATTGAAGGGAATATCGATTGGAGATCGACCTCTCCCATCGCGGACTTTCGACGCCGTTATGCCGTGGTCACCGGGGCAGATCGGTAGCTTGCACCGGTCAGCCCTGACCAAACAAGGTCTCGTCCGGTTTCTGTCCCGACCCGACTTTTGGCTCTTCCCTCCAGTTCCGAAGACTCCTGACCCATCTGCATGGCGGGTGGACCTGGTTACAGCACCACATATGACCCGTTTGTATGCAGATCAGCCATGGAAAGTGTTCATCCGCCCCAAGCTGGGGTTCATATTTGCGCCGGCTGCCTGGGTTTACTCGTTCTTGTGTCGAGTGAAAGCCTTCAATGAAGCCCACAGCCAGGCGATCTGGGAGTCTACGCACTATCTAGTGCTTCCTCCTGACCGATTGCAACATGACCAAGGCCTGGTCTCGTTCCAGAAGAACCGGAAGAGGCGCCGGAGTCGGGCAGGCGAGGCCTGGCAGGCTCTATGCCAGTTTATTCTGGGAGGGATGCTGGCCCGCGAGTGCGACATCGACATCTTTTTATATCCTGTGGTTCTTCATATGACCAAGCGTCGGGTTGAGAAAGCCGGGGTGTTGGTTGGATGACGACGGCTTCTGGTATCCTGGTCTCCACTGTGACGAGCCAATTGCAGACCTGAAGGACGCCCACAGGCGACTATCGGTCGCCTGTGGGGTGATTGCGAATCTTGATACAGCAATAGCTGACCAGTTAATTCGTAATATACGTCATCATTCTTTCAAACTTCTTGATCACCTGATCACTTGACCAAAATTCATAACTTTATCCAAACTTGCACCAACACGTTGTCATATACAGTTCCATTCACATCGCGAAAATCATCATCACGTTCGTCACTCCACTACTCCAGTTCATCACAGTTTATCATATGTTCACAATAATTCAGACCTTACACATATTCACACCGATCGGTCTGATCGGTGGTACTGCGTGTCTTGGTCTGCATCTTCATGAGTCTGCATCACTGCGAAGCGATTCCGACTGACTCGTTCTCGCTCGAACTCTCGTAGCAGTTCTACACAATTTAGATCAAGTTCATCGATCCAAGTTGCTTCATCATGATCTTTCCACCGGACCAGATATTCTCGGTGGGTGCGACCGAAACGTGTCTTCTTGACCGATCTGACATCTAGCACCTTCTCCACACTCGAATTCGTCCTCCTCCCATGGCCTTTCCCAACTGTCCTCCGGCAGCAGAGCTTCATCAAAATCGAATCTCTCCGCTTCATCCACCAGACAGGGTGTTTTGGGCCGATCGGGGAACTCTCTGACCAGCTTCAATTTGGACACATGCACGATCGGAAAAGTTTTATAATCCGTGCCGCTCGTGATCATACGGGCAGCACGCTCACCGATCAGCTCTGCTACACGGAAAGGACCGTGCCACATATGAGCCAACTTCCTTGCATAGCCTTCCTTGACCCGATCGAGGTATAACCAGACCCTCGCCCCTGGTTCAATACCGTGAGGTCGGACCTGATCGTTATTCCGATCTGTTCGATCTTGTGTGGCCTGACGCAACTTTTCTTTGACGACTTCCTTCGCATGTTCATAGTGCTTCTGGACCTGCATACGCCAACAGCCTCCATCGCGATCACGGGTCCGAGTGCAGCCGATCGGTATCGCCGCTTAAAGTGTCGATCGAGGGTCCCATCCATACGCCAGATAGAAAGGCGTCTCTCCTCGGACCCGATCGGTTGAAGAGTTGAGTGCGAATACCAGTCTTTCTGCATACTCATCCCAGTCACGTTGGTATGGGTCGGCCACATACATCTTGATCGCCCTTGTTATTGTCTGAACCATGCGTTCAGCCGATCCGTTCGCTTGCGGACGATATGCCATCGTCGCACTCTGTTTCTGGCCTAGCATGTTATTGAACGACCGGAACACCTCGGCCATAAAACAGGGTTCACGATCGTGTCTGATAACTTCGCTGGCGCCGAACCTTCTAAACACGCATTCTTCGTAACTCTGGGCGATCTGCTCCGCAGATCGGGATGCACTAACCTTTGCAATTACCAGACCGGTGAATAGGTCGACCCAGATCAGCAGCTCAGTGTTGCCGCGTATCTGGGCAGTGACGGTATGTGGTCCATCGCTATCACCTGGAAAGGGTAGGTAGCCTCGATATTTCCGGGCGATCGGCCCTTGATTATCGGTCTGCCCTTTCCGGTCTCGCAATCCGTGAAACAGCCCACATATTTCTGCAAGCTTCGAAAAAGTCCTCTCCAGTGAAAGTGGGACCTGATCTTGTGATATGTTCTGCCTATGCCTTGATGTCCCCCTTCTAGACTCACATGGTAGTGATGAAGGACATCCGGCTGCATCAACTCAGGGATCACCAGTTTCGCCAGTCGATCTCGATCGGCACTGTCTTGATCAGTGTCGCGGCAGTAATATAGCAATCCATTTTCATCCACATCATAACTGTCCGCGATCTTGGCACACTCTTTCACCTGACCATTTGTCAACTTGGACAATTCACCGCGCAGATAAGCCTAGGTTGACGATCCACTCTTCTTCGTCCTGCGCCTTGAGGATCCGTTCCGCCCTTAGCTGTTGTACAACGTACTCACTCAGCCTTTCCTTGGGGAACTATCGGCGGGACTTCCGAGCTCGCGATCTGGTTGCGGCCATCACATGCACCTGACCAGGGCTGTCCTTGGGCTTGATCACCTCCGGGAGCCTGTTTATGTCCATAAGTTCCTGTAAAACGGCTTCCTCGGTGATCTTCTCCCCGTTCTGGTCTCGCATGGCTTGGGTCACGAGGTGGTCGGCGCTTCTGTTCCAGTCCCGTTTCACGTGCAATAGCTCGTGGTTGGGGTAGTTTTTCAGCGCTTTCATCACCCGATCATTTATCAACTTTAGCCGTGGCGCCTTGCAGTCGATATCCCCGGTGATCTGACTTATCACTAGGTTGGAGTCACCACATATGATGATCCGCCCTTTCTGTTGTGATGACAGCAGATCAAGAAATAGAAGTAGACCCCGATATTCTGCCTCGTTGACCGTTATGTCAGGCGTGAAATCAATGGCGGCTGCGACTATAGACCATTGTGGTAACTTCCACAGTATGGCACTATAGGAGCTGACCTTCTTCTTCACGCTGGCCGACCCGTCAAAACTCAAGACCAGGAGTTCCTCATCCTGATCGAAGGTCTGCGGCGGCCGCGAGATTGACTGTCGAGGTTGCTTCCTTGGGACAATCTCCACTAAAGCCTCATCCACTTCGGACCGAAGGGTGACACTGGCAGCTAATGTGCCCAATATCTCTTCCTCTCCCTTGGTGCACTTGACGACCTCGAGAGACCACTGCGACAAGATAGCTGACCATCTGCCGATCCGACCGTCCATTACATTGGCTGATAATAACCAGGCCAATGTCGACTTTCTTGAAAGGACCTTTACAGATCGGCCGACCAGTAGGTTGTAGCACACATCCAAGATCCGTAGTAAAGCCAGAACTTCTTTTTCGACGATCCCAAAGTTGACCTCGTTCGGCTTCAATGTCCGGCTCGTAAACGTGACCGGGGGTACACTCCATCATGTTCTTGCACTAGAGTGGCCGAAATGGCCCACTTACTAGCATACACAATGACGATCGGCATTTTCTCCGGATCGAAGTGCTTGAGAATCGGTGCCGTCGCCATCTTGGTCTTTATCATACCGAAAGCAACCTTTGCACGCCTCTTGCGATCCTCTGCCTCCACTTGCGGACAATCTGCGGGCAGATCAGAGTCGCCGACCTCCCGTAAAGTTGCCCGATCTTCTTCGCGCAACATATGGTAGTCGACTTCCCGTAGCTCGTACAGCACGGCCGCGTAAATCGCAAAGTCTTCAATGAAGCGGCTGTAGTAATTTAGGCTTCCCAAGAAGGAATGCGTTGCCTTCAGCGATCTGGGGAACGGGAGGTTGTTCAGTGATTCCAGATCTTTGGGATTGTCCTCCAGCCCACAGATCGACACCATATGACACAAATAGGCGACATTGGACATGCCCCAATAACTTTTCACAGCACTGATCTACAGGTTCCAGCTATCGCATGTCTCCAACAAACGTTCGAACTTCTCGCAAAGATCGCTCCATGACGAGGCAGGGATCGGAATGTCGTCGATATACGATCGCCTTCCCAGAAGGGACGGTCTCCTTTCCCGGTCAGGTTCACCCTCTGTAAACACATTATAATTTTTGGTGAGGTCCTTATCGGTGGCCTCTCATTCTTGAAATGTCCATACAGTGCGTTGTCGATCAGCCTCTGG
Source organism: Peronosclerospora sorghi (assembly GCA_026184515.1). Classification (NCBI taxonomy): domain Eukaryota; phylum Oomycota; class Peronosporomycetes; order Peronosporales; family Peronosporaceae; genus Peronosclerospora; species Peronosclerospora sorghi. The sequence continues at coordinate 28,774,927 of CM047587.1, read as the reverse complement.
TAGATCTGGGGCGCGTTCTTTAACCCGAACGGCATACGGTTCCACTCGAACAGACCGAACGGCGTAACAAATGCGGAGATCTTGCTAGCCCGATCGGTCATCGAAACCACCCAAAATCCACTTGCCATGTCTAGTGAGCAATATCACAGAGTCTTGTCAAGGTCTTCTAGTAGATCGCTGATCAGCGGCATCGGGTACACCATAAGCTTGGTCAACCGATTTACCAACCGATAGTCGATACACAACCTGATGTCGACATCGTTCTTCTTGATCACAATCACGATCGGTGAGGCCCATGGCGAGGTCGACGGTCTGATGATCTCGGTAGCCAACAGTCCTTTAATAAGGTCAGACAATTTTTCGCGGTACTGTTGCGCCACACGTCGGCATCGCTGGGCGATCGGCTTGGCATCTCCAACGTCGATGTCACAAATCGCTCCGCGAGCAGCAGGGGGTAAGGCATTGTCTTTACCGATCAGCAGATGTTTCTTTTTCCATATGATCTTCTTTAGCTGATCGATCTGGTCGGGACTGTTGAGATCCCGATAACCCACTTGCAGATCGTCCATAGTAACCTCGGGTGTAGCCGGTGCGTATACGCACGGTGCGGCTAGCGCACAGATGAAGGTTTTCCTTAAAGCGGCGTTCGCCGCTACTTAGCCGATACGCCCTTATTAAGGGCTTAGTAGGAGAGAGCTCTCCTACACGGGGCCAAGATTCCCGGGTTAGTTTACTCTAGCCTGTACTAGTGTCTTAACGGCAAGGCTCCCTTACAAAGGGTGTAGCTAAGGGGAGGGCTCCACTTACGCTACGGCACTCACTACACGGACGACCGGTCGAGGTCGTGCGTCTGTACTACGGAGTGGAAAGTAAACTGAATATATATTTAATATGTAATTATTTAAACTAATATAAACTATATGTAACACTAAGTAGAATATTCCTAATTCATACCTAGCTAAAATGTAGTGTACACACCTGTGTACTGACACGTGGATGGCTGACACCACCACACCAAGGGCCCATGCCCTGATTGGTTAAAATAACCAAAGGTTCGAAACCTTTCAACCCGGCCAATACTGGCCTCAACCGTGGTGTACCAATGTACACCAACACTCAGTGTTACCCGAATGTAACCCCGTTACATCCTCCCCCATCAAGACTATTGCTTACGCAATAATCAAAATTTTGTTGGAGAACTCCAACGCCAGTTCTTCTGGCCATCCATATGTACACCTCTAGTGGTGCTATGGCGTCTCCTCTAGAAGAGGTAGACTACTCCGAAAACTCGGACGTGGATGCCTTTGGGGATACCTCCCCAATGGTGAGCCGCTCCGACAGCGCCGAACGGCGTTGTCGGCAGCCTAATCCCTTCCCCACACGAGAGGAAAATGCACTAACCAGTGCGGCACCCCTGCCTGTATCGGATGATACATCCGAATCGCCAAAGGCGATCATCACTAATGAGCTGGACGCAGCTCAAGACTCCCAGCTTCCCGCACAGGCACTAAGGGATGCGTTGCGCGCCCCCAAACGCCCGTCAAGGGCGGCTTATATTTTCGATGGTCCCCGTGACCTTCCAAAATGGGCCAGGCGTTGGGTAAGGACTAGTCTAGCGTCCTATACCCCTGGTCCCGCGGCTGAAGAGCCGTACCAACGCGAATGCCGTGAGAAACTCTGGCAACAACTGCTTACACAAAAGCAGTTCACTAGCGTCTCGTACCGAGAGCGCTTAAACAGGCAGGCACAAGGTGCCCCTGTTGAGAACCTCCGCGAGGTTCCTTTCGTTCTTTCTCCAGGAGAAAGTGCCGATGACGCAGAGAAGAAGTTCCGCGCTTGGGCGGAAGGGGAGAAGCTTCGCCCCAGCTTCGATGAGCTGCATGCCAGCTATTCCCGTCGAGACATTTGGGTGGAGAGGGTGTTGCGCCTTACATTTGCCAAAGCTAAGGTGATGGAGCAACTACGTGCTCCGTATCGCACGCGCCACGCCAGCGCCCCTGTCTCCACCCTGGTGTCCGGAAACAGTGTGGTCGCCACATCTGCCTCCGGCCAACTCCCAATTATTGGGAGTGAAGAGGCTTCTCATGCCCCTCTGGTCGTTGACCTACAGCGGGATTCTCCCGCTCAAAAGCGTCAACGACGTCGCGGCAATCCTGCCGTAGGGGGGTCTCGAACTCCCACGAACTCTGTGAGTGTGGATAACCTCTCGACTTCACCAGATACTGGGTTTGACACCGATGATGGCGCCGCGCCATCAGCCGCTCCACATGAAAGTGTGGAGTAATCTCCGAATCGATCATTGGAGAAGGAGGTCGCACAATTGCGACGTGAGATTCGTTCGCGCTGTGATCGACACAGCCTTCGCATCCATGATCTCCACGAGGGGATCCGCGATGAGCGGGATGCCACTGATCGCTTCGAGAGGCGGCTTGCCTCTCTCGAGACGACCGTTGCGGAGCTTCGCGGTCGCATTTTAGCCCTTTCGGGCTTCCTTCGACCTGCGGTGCCTTACGGCTATCCGACTTTCCACCCTCCTCCAGGAGGGGACCCGCCTCCGGGTCCTGGTATGGCTTAAGCATACCGACATAAAAGGTTGGATGCGTACGCATCGCCTTCGGGATGTCAACGTGTACGACAAGCCCTTTCGGGATAACACCTTAAAGGGCCCCACAAACCTGGGGCGCAGTTTATTGCGCAACACATTTGAAACTGCATGTGTAGGAAGATTTTTAGTGTTTAATAAAACACTTTTTCCTACTTTGTATACCTTTTTATTACGCCGATCCTTTCGGTCAGCTTGCTCCTTCTGCTTGTCTTGGCTTTCCGCCATGGCATCGCAGACGTGTCGTAAGACACTAAGGCGCGTCGATAAAAACTTATCGATGTGCTTTCGCACAGATACAGGGCTGACATCGGGGAATCCTCCCCCCTCAAGCCCTGGGCCACGCACACATGGCGTCAACGGAACCCTCGGATTCACCAATCCGTTTACGTAAAACGGGGTAAACCCCGTAGATGCATGTACCGAATTGTTGATAGCAAATTCAACCATCGGAAGCATCTCACTCCAACTCTTTGGAGAACCCGGACATAAACTCCGTAGAATATCCTCCACAACGCAATTAACGCGTTCCGTCTGACCGTCCGTCTGCGGATGATCCGCAGTGGACATGAGGAGCTTGGTGCCTAGCACCTTAAACAACGCTCCCCAGAATTGTCCCGTAAAACGGGGATCCCGATCCGACACCACGGAATCGGGTAGACCATGCTGTCGAAAGACACGGTCTAGGAACCCTTTCGCTGTTCCTTGTCCATCAATGGACTCTGGCACCGCCGCCAGGTGATCCATCTTGCTCAATCGGTCTACAAAGACCAATATGCCGGTGTTCCCGGCCTTATCCTTCGGAAAAGAGAAGATTAAATCCATGCTAATGGATTTCCAACACTCCGTTGGAACCGATAAGCTCGCCAAAGGCGCAACTGAACTTGCAGAGGGTTTGACCCTCTGACACGTCTCACAGGTGCGTATAAACGCACCGACCCACTTATACATGTTGGGCCACCAATACAAAGCGCTTAAAGCGCTGTAGGTCTTATCCCGACCTAAATAACCCCCGGTAGGGGCGTCATGTGCCTCAAACAGCACTCTATACTTCGGTTCCTCACTATGAGGAACTACCACCCGCGGAGTGTCCTTCGCGCTCGTGCTATAATATAGCAAACCGTCACAGTACCTGTAACGGTGTAAACGAGCTCTAGCTCGACTTGACAGGGTTGGCTCAGACGAGCCAAGACCCTTTTCACCTAACGCGCGGATAAGCGCCGTACATTGAGGGTCTTTCTCATACGCCTGGCGTATGAGATCTACCACAGACGTGGTGAAGAATGTCGCGTGAGCGAGATCGTAATCGGGACGACGCGACAACGCGTCCGCAAGCACGTTCTGCTTGCCAGGTTTATACTTAACCTCAAAGTTGTACTCCGCAAAGAAGGAGAGCCAACGGTCCATCCGTTGCGAGAGATGAGGCGACTTTGTCGCTGTCCGTAAGGACGCGTGGTCAGTTTAAACCACGAACGGCTTTGAGACGAGTAGGTGAACCCTAAATTTGACAAGAGCATACTTCATTGCAAGTAGCTCCTTGTCATGAACGGGATAATTCCGTTCTGCAGCTTTAAGCTGCCTCGACTCAAACGCAATTACGCGTTCCCTTCCTGCATCGTCTACTTGTAACAAAGCACATCCGATTGCGAAATCGGAGGCGTCGCAGACGACACTAAATGGTTTCCCAGAGTCTGGGAGAGCAAGAACGGGAGCTTTTAACAAGCTCCCCTTAACCGCTTCAAAAGCGTTTTGGTGTTCAGTTTCCCAACACCAATCAACATCCTTCTTAAGAAGGTCGGTCAATGGCTTCGCCATTTCAGCGTAGTTCTCGCTGTACTTGTGGATATAGTTGGCTAATACTATCCACTTCCGTAAATCTCTAAGATTTACAGGCGAAGTCCACTCCACAATGGCTTTCACCTTCGCGGGATCCGCCCGCACTCCATCCTTACCGTTGAAGCATCCGAGGAAAGGAATTTCCTCAGCACCAAAGATACACTTGGATGCGTTTGCAAATAACTTATGCTCTCGCATACATTCAAGCACTTCTCGAAGGTGTATCAGATGCGTCTGAACATCAGACGAGTCGCCTTCCGCACGACTATGGACGAATATATCGTCGAAGTACGTCTGAGCGTACTTCCTATGAGGGCGGAAGAGTTGAGTCACCAAGCGATTGAAAGTCGCTGGTGCATTTGAAAACCCTTGTGGAATAACAAGCCACTCCCACAGCATGCTACTAGGCGTGCTAACCGCTGTCAGCGGAATATCGGACGCAGCATGAGCACCTGATAATACCCGTCCACAAGATCTAAGGCACTGTACACAGTACAGCCCGTCATATTGTTCTGGAGGACATCCTTCCGAGGAATCGGAGTCTGCATGGGTACAGTAGCTGCGTTCAGCTTGTTATACGCATGTACAATGCGCCACTTTCCGTTCGGTTTACGAACACAGAAAGTGGGAGATGAGTGGGGATACTTACTCTCCCGTACCATCCCTGCCTCTTCTTTCCCCTTGAAGAATGCGTCGATGACGTCGCATTGTTCCTTGGGGAGAGGCCACTGCCTATTGACACAGTATTTGGTTCCGGGAACCAAATCAATTTCATGTCGGACTCCCCGATCCGGTGGTAACCCCATCGGCGGGTTGTCACTAAAGACATCTCCGAATTCCTTTAATAAGGAATGGTAAGGGTCCTCAGGATCCGCGAGGATCTTGAGGCCGCTTCGGGCATTTAATGCCTGTTTGGTTTTCACCAAAACTGACTCGTCCATCGTGGATGAGGAGTTCAACTCCTCTTCCGGACGCAACACGACGGCCTCGTCGATTTCCTCTGCTTTCAAAGCAGTCTCAAAATCGTTGAAGGACATCTCCTCCAGCGACAACAGTTCGCCCACCCCAGGCAACCGTTCCAGGCTTACGCCTTCTGTGACAACACCTGTCACACTATTCAGCATCCTGTATGACTGCTGACTACTGGCCTCGGGACTCATCCCGAGACCCAGATGGGGGGAGTCAATTGCCCCATCTACTGGAAGCGCCACGCGCCTATCCACAGAGGTATCTACCTCTACCACCGGTGACTCGCCGGTCTCACCTATAACGGCGTAATCGGAATCATTTCCGACGCGCGAAAGAGACGAACTCCGGGTCTCTTCGCTTGGAAGCGCCTCGCGCTTAACCACAGGGGTCTCTACCCCTACCACTGGAGTTACCACAGGTAGCTCACCAGTCTCGCCGTTCACGGCGTGGGGATTAACCGCCGAATCCCCCTCGTCAAGGAACACTTCCTTAACGCCATTGAGAATGATCATTTCAGACGTCCCAATCTCTGGCATCTCTCGCCAGAATCGCTTTTGCGATCGAGCAAAGGTGGGTTCATGACTCGCCAATGCTTCACCCGATCGCGGGTGCGTTGAGCCAATGGACTTAGACTTCCAGTCTATCCATGGCTCGTGGCGTTCCAGCCACTTCATGCCCAGAATGAGGTCATACCTCGAGTACAAATCCAGGACTAGGCAACGTTCTAAGCTGTCGAAGTCTGCAAACTTCAGCTTAAGGTCAATCGAGACCTTGGGTACAGAAACCTGTACGCCCGTCGCAAGACGGACCGTGACAACGTCACGAGAACGTGCCTCTAGGGCCTCGGCATACAGCCGACTCTTCTCCACAGAAGCCCGTCTGACATAATTGTCAGACGCTCCAGAGTCTATCAAGACTCTCCAAGGCTTATCAAAGCCTTTCACGTCCGCAAGGAATACCAGCAAACCTGGCTGGTACACCAACTCGGTGCTAGAAAGCACCGCTTCCCTCGGGGCTTTGTGCTGTCGTCCCCTACCCTGGGGCTTAACAGCACTGAGGGGTCCCCCGGTAGGTCGCCCCGCACCTACTGGGAGCCGTCGTTTCCCGACGGCTTGGACAAGGGCTTTTTCCCCACCCTTAGTCCCTTGTAGCGAGTGTCTCGCTGGGGATTTTTCGGACATCTGTTCCGCAGATTATCCATGCTCCCGCACAGGAAGCATCTCAGCGTCCCACGCCGCTGCAGCATTGCCAAGATCTCTGTCTCGAAGCTCTTTGAAAAAGAGTCCGAATGACTCTTAGCGGGAGGTTTCTCCTCCACTTCGACCTGACTCAGGTCCATGGGTTCGGGACCCACCTTAGAGGAACGGAAGTTCCTCTCGGCGTTGAACGCCATCTTGAACGCCTCCCCGAGGGATTGGGGTCGGCATTGGAAGAGCTCCGAACGTGCTGGCCCTTCTCTCAGGCCTCCCATGAAGACGGGGATGGGCACGTCGTCCGAATACGCTTTCGCGTACATCCCTGCCAACAGGGTCTTAAGTTCTTGGATATATGTTTCCAAGTCCCTAGTGCCCTGACGGCACCTCAGAAACGCCAGCTGATTCTGGAAAACCAGATCAGGCGTTGCGTACATGTCCATAAGCTTCTGCTTAAGGACCTCCCAGGTAGGGAACACGTTCGTAACCGAGTCCGAACACGTAAAATCCCATGCACGGGCTTTACCTGTAAGATGGGTCAGCGCAAGTCCCACTTGCAAGTGATCAGTGATCACATTCGCTGTGGCGAAGGTCGTTTCGACCTCTCGTAACCACACATAAAGGTTATTACCTTTTTCCCCAGTGAATTACTTTATCTTAAAGGACAATGGGGGACGCACCTCCGTGGAACGACCTCCACTACAACTCGCCTCATGAGCGATGAGGGCATTTACCCTTGCCTTTACGGCCTCAAGGCCCTGCTCCACTAGGAGCTGCATACCCTTCTCACCCAGTAAGGGTAACAGCCTTTTAAAGGCTTCCTGTTGGACGAGGGTCAAACTATCCCAATCGTCCTGATCCATCCTTTGCAGAGGATGCCTAGTCTACCAACACAGGTGTTGGATTGACTACAAGTGCTACCAGATGTAGCCGGTGCGTATACGCACGGTGCGGCTAGCGCACAGAGGAAGGTTTTACTTAAAGCGGCGTTCGCCGCTACTTAGCCGATACGCCCTTATTAAGGGCTTAGTAGGAGAGAGCTCTCCTACTCGGGGCCAAGATTCCCGGGTTAGTTTACTCTAGCCTGTACTAGTGCCTTAACGGCAAGGCTCCCTTACAAAGGGTGTAGCTAAGGGGAGGGATCCCCTTACGCCACGGCACTCACTACACGCACGACCGGTCGAGGTCGTGCGTCTGTACTACGGAGTGGAAAGTAAACTGAATATATATTTAATATGTAATTATTTAAACTAATATAAACTATATGTAACACTAAGTAGAATATTCCTAATTCATACCTAGCTAAAATGTAGTGTACACACCTGTGTACTGACACGTGGATGGCTGACACCACCACACCAAGGGCCCATGCCCTGATTGGTTAAAATAACCAAAGGTTCGAAACCTTTCAACCCGGCCAATACTAGCCTCACCCGTGGTGTACCAATGTACACCAACACTCAGTGTTACCCGAATGTAACCCCGTTACATCGGGCGGGTCAGCAGACGCTTCAGGGAGGACTGCCATCTGGCTCTTCAACTCCTGAATGTATTGGTCCACGCCCTCATGGATGCAGACCTGGTCATCTTCCGGGGCAATAACACCCAAACCGTCCTGATCGGCTGAACGCTGCTGTTCCTGATCGGCGGGCTGCCCTTCACCGACATCGACCTGCTCAAGCGTGCTATCATGGTCCTCCCCAGTCTCGCCATGCTTCCCTTTTTCTTTTTGCGGCTCCGCTGTCGCATGTTCTTGTGTCGCCACCACGTTAACGAACTTTTGCTCATCTACTTGATGGTCCACCGTATCCGGCGCCTGCGGTGCCTTTCTTCGAACTAGCATCTTCCTAGGGGTTACATAGCTGGGTCGTTCCACCATAGGTGAGGTATCTTCTTCCACCGATCCATCATTGCTGACCAGATCGGTGGTTGCTTGGTATGCCAAGTTCTGCCACTCATCATATCGTCTCGATCCGATCGAGACGAACCCCATCTTCCTTGGCACTTTCCCTTCTGCCAGCCACATGCCAACAATCGTGTTGTTGTCGAGCTTAAGCGGCTTGTCACCGATATTAGTGACTCGGACAAAATCATGTCGGCCGGCGCTCTTCACAAAAGTCGACACCCACCGATCGCCCCTGGTCACCCATAACTTCCTTGAACGAAAACCTTTATCGACAGGGGTGCCAGCGGATTGGCCGACTGGAATGGTGACATCTTGATCCCACCTGACCAAATCGGTGTACGATCCGTATAGGGGCCGCCGACCAGCTAACTGGATCTGGACCTCATCCGGTAGTGTAAGCACTCCATGAGACAGATCAAGGCGAATACACGCCGGCACCATGAAATCCATGCCTAACAGGGCATCCTGACCGGCCAGCTTACCAACCCAAGCACTGAAGAAGTAGACCAACGAACCCAATAGGGTGATCTTCACGCGCGTCCTTCCTTCGGTCATATAAGAATTTTCACCGATCCCGACGCATTCTTGTCTCTGGGTATCGTCTATACGACATCCGACCTTACGAGCAAAGGCGGAGTCAATAATCGAGACTTCAGCCCCAGAGTCGAACAACATCGTCGCATTCTGGTTATTTATCTTACCACAGGCTTTCGCCTGCTTAAACCATTTGTCGGTCGCATGATACTTCCAGTATCCGCGAGACTCTCAAGGGAGCAGATCTAGCTGCATGACCACCTTCGATCGGGAATATTCATCGGTCGTGAGATTGTAGACCGGATGATCCCGATCGATGCAATTGAGAACAGAACATGTATTGTCGGTTTTATTCTCCTTGCCGACATATGCATAGATGCCAAACGTACACCGCTCGTCTCGATCCAGATTCCAACCTGGCTAGCGTTCTAGTTTAACATCTTTTCCACGTCAGGTGGAAGCATCCCCGCGTGCTTGACCGGCACATACCACTTGCACATCAGGTTGAAGAATTCTTCCATCTTGCAGTGGCCGGCCTCGTGGATCTCTCCACATGACTTGCACACGAAAAGGCAGTGATCGGTGGGGTGGCCGCGTCTTTCGCATTTCTTGCATATTAACTTCTTCCAGCAGCCCCGATCATCATGCTTGCTTGACCCGCAGTGAGAACATTTCTTGCGGGGTCGGTCCGGGTCAGACTTGTTTCCGCTCCTGCCATTCCGATCTGCCTGGTCAGGCGTCGATCTGGTTTTCGGGGCAGGTTCCGCGTCGAAGATGTGACGGTACTGATCCTCGTCTGACTCCCGACTGGACTGGCTGCTGCTTTCCTCTTACGATCCAGTGCTGTCCTCAGCTACGATCGCCTTAACAGCACGGGCCGATCTGGTCAAGGGTCTCTTCACCGGATCGGTCCGGGTCTTGGATCTGTAACGACCTGATCCAACGGCGCCTTTTGATCTCATGCTGCGGGAGTGTTGCAACGTTCGCAACGTCTGCTCCACTTCTCCCACATCCTTTAGGCGCAGCAGGGTGAGCTGATCTGCCAGATACTGGTCATCAAGGGTACTAATATAGTGACCCACGTGTTCCAAAGCGTCACCGGTCGGCGGGTTGCCTTCCTTGATCACTATGCCGGCGCGAATTGCAGCCACATTAAGACTGTGTAAGTACTCGATCGGCGTCTCGTCGCCCCGCTTCTGCATGTGATGATATTTGCGGGCGCTGGAGAATCCGGAGTTGCAGTACTGCCCCTCAAACTCTGAACATAGCAGGTCCCAGTCAGATCGGACATCCCGACTCAACTGTTTGACCCAGTTCGCAGCCGGTCCTTTCAGCAGATCTCTAAAGATCAAACACCGTTCCTTTTTTTTGATGTCTGATCCCGTAAGAAATTAGACTTGACCCGACCAAACCACGATCTGGTTTGCTCCTCGTCGGCGTCCTTGCCAGTGAAATCCTTGAGATCCGTGGTCGCAGCCATGCGAATGCGTGGGATCGCAGTAGATCCGAAATCAAAGGCGGTCGTAGAGGCTAGGTTATCCCTGCGCGTTCTGCCCGCCCCTGCACCGTCTGACCCATAGTGGTCATCCGGATCGCCGATCGACTCCATGTCGAAATCGCTGTTCTTGCTTGATCGGCGCGGTCGGGCTGGCTGCGGCTTGCGTCTTCCTCTGATAACTGGTTTTCCACCTCGGGTAGCCTTATCCGTTGATTCCACTGACTCCATATCCACATCCCGGCAATTATTGACATTTTGCCGGGCAGATCAGTCGTGGGCATGCGGGCGCGGAGGCGATCGGCATCGGTCTCCCATGAAACGCTCCATCATTGCCTCAAACATGGCTTGGACGTTCGCTTGGGTCATGGGCAGCGTGTTGGCATCCTTCTTTGGAGGTACTGAAACCTGGGGGGGCTCCTGGGGCCCCTACCGGCATGCAGCCCCATGCTGCCGTACGTCCTTTTTATGCTCCCATGGGGGTATGATCCGCCCCCATGGTCATCCGCTCAACACCGACCTCCAACTCCGATGAGCTGTTAGAGGAAGGTGGAGACCAATATACCGATTTACCATCGGAGCACGCATCGTCATGTGCTGCCGTGTCTTCAGCAGCCTTCAATGCCATGGTGGGAGTTGGGCGGCGAACCGCCCCCACCAACGGCACCAAATGATCATGGAGGGTCGACATCGACATCTCCAGCTTTCAAGTGTCCAGATCGAACAGTTTCTGCTCGTTGGCGAGGTTTTGCACTTTTATGCCGACCTCAGCCAACATCGCCAGCAGGTGCTTCATCAATAGAAACGGCCGATCGCTTTGGATCGGCTTGGTGGTGGGTCCGAGAAGGCGATCAGGGATCTGGGGTTTTAAGATCCGCATGACCTGGTCTTCACGAGTAAATCACTTTAACTCGTGGATGTAATACATCCTGGTCAGGTCTTCTTCCTTGATAACCCCATCCCCGACCTGCGACTTTTCTTCCAAGTCATCTTCATCGGGTGGTATTCCCAGCCTTTTCTTGGGGACCTTGGGAAAGTGGATCGGATCGTTCCGATCAGCCTCCAAGTCGTTTTAATCTTTTACTTTTTCATCAAAACATTCATTCAAATGCACAGGATCAGGACAAAAGTCATGATCCTTTCAGGAACTATAGCAAGACTTGCTATAGTCCCGATCGGCTCCGGTGGGAGCCTTATGGGGAGGAAAAACTTATTAATCCCGATCTGGTCCTCCACCCGGACAGATCGAACATCGCCATTCTTATCGACAACGAGAACATAAGGCGATAGCCGTTCCTTATGTCCACTCCAGAACTATTCCACATGTAATTTGTTATAATCGATTCTTCGCGAGATATCATCTCGGTGATATCCCTGGTTCGAATCCGGTCACGCGCACCATTTTGGTGGAGTCAAGTTCAAAATCGAACACCGTAGTGTAGAGAACCTGACCACCATCGTGCCCAGCCTTCCAACTGACGGGGGGGGGTACCCCGCGAACCTTCGCCTACGATCCGATCTGATCGTCCGCTGCTACAAGACGACCGATCATCAGCATAGGACGCCTGATCCGATTTCTGCGTCTCCATATCACCTTGTGTACCCGATGGAATGGGCTGGTTACACACTTGGTGGATCGTCGCTGTGAATTGATTTGGGGGTCTAAAAACGTGAGACCGTGCTGGGTGGTGTACCCTGGGCGGAACCATTCACCCTGGGTACGGGCAGACCAATTATACTCGGAGTAAGTATACTCCAAAGGGAAGATCGCTGAACCGATCGTAGAGCCCAACCAATACGAGAATAAAAGTCCAATACTCCAATATATATATCCAAACGAGAACGTGACAAACTCCACGAACGATATCTACACGTAACAATCCAATACTTGATTACACGTTCCAAACGTGTGCAACTTGAGCTTGTGAAGCCGACCAATGCGTACTCCCGTCGAGGGACTTCCGGCGGTCCAAGTGCGTCTGTAACGCATCCCGGCCGGGTATAATGAGCTAGAGGGGATTACTCGACCCTCTGCTCCCAAACACTCTGCGGCGTGCAGAGGCGACTGATGTACAGTGCGAAGATGCTAACGACTTCTTGTTTTAGGCCAGAAATTAACGACTCCTAGAAGGAAAACCCAAAACTATCTCCCTACGGTCCCCAATATGTACAAACATGAAAATATTTAAGTATACGCAATATCATGTGACTTACCAAAATCCGTTTTCTTGACACCCCTCGCACACGATAGGCTTAAAAGCCTCCTTGATTTCCACCAATCCGATCGCCGATAAGCCGATCGGTGTGCTGATGACACAAAGCGACCAAAATTCTTGAGTCCGCTTCACCACATGTTGAAGACGAGAAAGAGACGGAGAAGACGAAGGCAGTTGATGAGAATGCTGCGCCGAATGTCTTTGCCGCCAACGAGGCCAACGGGGCTATTGCCGTCAAGCCCAAGTTTCTGACCGCTTGACGCAGACAGACTGTCGACATGAGCCGAATATCAAACCCACCCACCCGGTGGTAGAAACAAAAGACATAATTGTCGATTGAAAGGAAATATAGTTGAGCCGTTTTGAGTGCCACGAGCTTCATTGTCGAGACGTCGTCTCATGGTGAGAAGTAACTGTTCGACTTCGACAGAGAAAGTATCCGACAGTGCAACAAACACGTGTGAACAAACATAATTTGTTAGGGGTTACAACATATTTGTTCACCAGAACAAATTTTGCTTAGACGGTTTTTCCGTCTCAGAAAACACCCGGACCACGAACAAAAATGTTACCCTTAACATATATTTTAATTTAGAGAAATTACACAGAATGGGTCGGTTTTTCACGGAAATTCACAGAATGGGTCGGTTTTCTCTGATGTTCACAGTATGGGTCGGTTTTCTATCTTCTATACAATAACATCCACATATATAAAGGAATAATTGAAACAGAAAGAATTGATGTCGCTCCGGCGAAGACCGGATCACGGGCCCAGGAGCATGGCGACGGCGTCACAACCTCCACTGGGTCTGGATTCTCACGAATTTGACCAACCAAAAGGTGAACAACTCACTTTTATTCCTCTTGCCATGTCCCCAGATTCTGGCTCAAGAAGGATGATAATGGAGAGTACGAGATATGCATTATGGTCGTGGCTATGGGTGCTGTTGTAGGTTGACTTACTTTTTGTGCATGTTGCAGCATCGTGCCAAACGTGTGCGAGGTCGTGGTTGTGTCGCTTGATAGAGAAAATATTCTGGATGCTATAACCCGGGCGCTAGCGACCATGAAAGGAAATATTTTAGACGCAGACGTAATGACAACAGTGGATGGGACACTGTTGGATGTCTTTGTAGTTAAGGGATCATTTATGAGTGACGAGCGGCAGGAGGAGCTGCGTACGAAAGGTTAAAAGACTCAAATGAAGTAACCAGATGTATACTACTATGGATAGAGAGAGAAGACCCGGTTTAGGTGGCTATTCACAATGGGTATAGATTTGATGTCGGGAGAATATGCAGTGCAGCAAGCGAGTTTGACGAGAGAAAGCTTACTTAGGGGAATCTAGGCAGAAAAGGAAGAGCCATGGACTTACTCATTGATGATTATACTATGATTAACACTTATTGGTTTGTAGATGAGGTTCACAGGAGCGATTATGAAAGTCTTGGTGTCGACGCTAAAGTTCGTTCTCGCTCAGCTTTCATCCTTTTTGGGAAAATAGGAAAAACAGGTTGAAGCTTACAGTAACAGTAAAACCGACCCATTCTGTGAATATCATAGAAAACCGACCCATTCTGTGTATTTTCTCTTTAAATTAACTCAGCTAACCATGCTAATCTGTCTAAATTTAGTATTGTTGAAATTTAGGGGTTCTGGGACTGTTTTGGGGGTAATCTTACGCCATCGTGCATGCATACACATAACAAGAGGAAACGTTTTACAGTAATAGTGTATAGCAGAGCGTCCAAGGATATTGTTCCATCACGCTTCATCACACATAAACCATCCAACTCATCTAAAGCGTAGAGCGTGCATCCGTCTCGCATCCATCCGAGTATTCGACCATCCGCTTATCGGGCTTCATCTAGCGACAGTAACGATAATAAGATACTATACTACTATAGTAAAGTAAGATCGTGTCCACCACGCTTTCAAGTATCGAATTTTAATTTTCCACTGCTCCAACTGGTTCTATTTAGGGTCGCCCTACCCGCACCCCCCTCCACCCTAGGGGCACCCCCCACGTGACTTTCGACCAATAGAATTAGCTCCTAAAGATTACCTCCCCCACTAAGTGCGAAACGTTACTACGGAGCACACAACAGACCAAACAACAACAGTGCACGTGAGCTCCACCATACTTTGTGTCGCCCAGAATTGGGGCATTCAATACATGGGCGCAATGGACTCGAAGTTGGTGTTTTCAGCCAGTAAGTGGGCGGAGTTGCAGCCATGTTCCCATGGGCTCTGTGGCATCGGTTTGCAGTCTTACTCGCTCGACTACGGTGCATGCTGCCTTGGTGTCTACAGGAAGCTTGAGTTCCCGACCTTCCAACTCCTTTAACCTCATGTACGTGTGCATAGGTGATGACGCTGTCGTCGCGACGAGCGCTTCGTACGACTTGTGGACGACAACACGTTGAACAGAGTTGAAAACTTAGCAGCAGCAAGACGGGAACGTGACAGTACCAGCAATCCCGACGTCTCTTTATCCAGTCGATGGACCAACCGCAACGCCTTGTGCTCGTCGTGACCATCTAATGACTCGGCAATAGCTGGCAAGTACCGATCCAGTGACTCGGTCACCATCGAGCCGCCCTAACGCATCCAACAATAGCAAAAAAGCAGTCAACTTCCTCTTGAATTTATTCTAGTCGAACGAAGCGATGGATGGCTGGCGGATTCCTTTGTATCTATCTACCTGTACTTCGAGTCCCGCATGCTTGTTCAATACGACAAAGTGCTCATCTTCATACAAGATCCGCTGTCTCAGTTGCTTCACGATCCTCTTCTATTTCGGCGTCCTCATTGTCTCGTTCTTCCTCTTCTCTTGCTTCTGTACCAGTGCAATCGACTATAATTTGGTTTGGAACACATACGCGTCAAAACCCACTACGGAGCCTTCGAACAGTAGTGCATTGGCTCGCGTGACTTGAAACGTCGTCGTCGATGGAGGTTGGAGTCGTATCTTCCGCCTCCGCAGCTGTGTCTGCAGAAACTCTGCGGGATGGACGGAAACGACCAGAGACCAAGGTGGTAGGTAAACTATCCAGCTTATGGTCTCTCCAGTCCATAGCGTTCTCAGGTACCATAAGATTTCAATTGCAAAAAGACTTGATGCGCAGGAGGTCCACTCTAGCATTCTCCAACTAAAGACGTGAAGCACAGACTGTCTCTAAACATTACGAATGGAATTTCAGCGTGTGAAAAATCTCTGGCAATCCCGAGAAAATCGTTCGAAAAGCACGCGATGTGTCGTCACGATGCCGAAACCTGTCAATGATTATCGTAACTCTGTCGTCAACGGGAGTCCAAGTCCGCAAATTCCTAAAGTGAATGGAAAGCTAGCGCCATGTCTGCAACTCGATGACTTGATTTCCTTCTCTCCAGCTTCCTCGTCATCCACGTCAGTTTCTTCCTCATCTTCATCGGTGACGTCCATGTTACGGACTTTTTCAGATACCTGTGCTTTCCCTACGAGAACCGCGAAAAGTGCGTCTCTATCCGAGTTGACGTCCCCTTCAACCCTATCGTCATCCTTGCTCTCAGTACAATGGCGAAAATATCGCTCGGCATCGGATAGCACGCCGCCATCCTCTTTGAAAGGTGTTTCATTCGCTTCCATGAGTTTATCGTCGACGCTAGGGCCTCGACAAGCTGCGGAAAACGCGATCAAGCACGTTCATAGCGTTGCGTCGAAATGTCCGAGCTCGATGGCTCGTGGTAGTCCGTACGGTGAATTGGTCATTGTTGATATCTTAGAATCAAGGGGACCTGCCATGGATCGAGATGAAACTGGCGGTGCGTTTTCGTTTCACGTCTCGCTCCATATTGGCAAAAGCAGTCGTCGAACAAATCCAACCAGCGAGGACTCCCTCGCTGTGAGCAAGCGCTTTGTCTTTTGGCTGCCATCTTCTCCCACAACATATCAAAAGACGTTCGATATCTTTGTGCATGGTCAGGACGAGCAGAATCTCGGCGAAGTGCATCTCAGTCTTGCGATGCCTCTAAACGAAACGTTTACAGATTCGTATCCACTCATTTGCCGATCAAATGGAGTCAAGCGTGGGTCCATGCACGTTGGATTGCATCGATTTGTACTCACGTCGTCCTTGTTGTTTGATGCGGCCAAGACGTTAGACGAACACGAGTCTTGCTTAAAGTTGCAAGACAAAGCTCAATTTGGGAAACTGTTGCTACAATTGTGGAGCTCTTTCCCCGCACGCCGTAGCCAGCGTCCAGCCGCATCTCCTGGTCCTCTGCACACACCACACATTGCATTCTTAGTGCCACATACATATGAAAATCTCTAGGAGCTAATTATATTGGTCGAAAGTTACGTGGGGGGTGCCCCTATGGTGGAGGGGGGTGCGGCATCTATTTAATGCCGACCATCGCTACTAAATAATATAGTATGAAGCTCTGCTCAGCGCCGCATCCCCGCTACTCTCTACCGCTCTCCCTCTTTCTCTCCCACACTCTCTCTATTTGTTTCTCTCTATCTTTCTCTCTCTCGTGCTCTCTCTTTACGCTCTCCCACGATTTTCCTAGGTATACTGTTGTTGGGCGCTCTTACCCTTCGCTATCTTGTAGTTGTAGTGCAGATATCCGAAATATACTTGATCTTAGTATGCCACCTCTTTTACACGCTTGTTACCCCGTACTCAGCCCTTGTGCACAGAAACTGGTACCTATATGCGTGCCTTCACTAAAGATATACCTGGCCCTTCGAATGATATCACCTGCTACCTTCTACCCCCACTAGATGTGCCGAGGTGAGTGAGCGCACAGAGAAAACGGACGCGTGGCTACGGTTAGATAGCCTGAAAGAAGAAAATGCAAAAGTGATATATTTAGACTAGACTATTTTATAGTCCGTCACAATTATACAATTTTTGTACACCTATTTTCGTCTTCTGTGCGTCGATGCTAAAACCTTGCAAAACCCATAGTAACGCAACTTGCCGTAACATGCCCTTGGTTTTCAACACTCCTTCTCATCGCCGCGCATCACGAAAACAGGTCTCCTTCATCGCTACGACAGTCCAGCACTTGATATCAACACTCCAAACCGCGGCATCAGTAACGCCTTGGTAAACATGTCTGCCTTTATTTATTCAGTCCCTTTATAACGCACTTCAATATGCCCTTCCATCTGCTTCGAGATCAGGAACTTGATCCTCACATCAACATTCTTCATCTTACTCGAGTTGCTCTCGCCTTCCAGGAACTTTATAGCAGCTTGATTATCCGAATAGAGAATCATCGGTAGCTACAAACTTATTCCAATCTCTGTCAGCAATTCGTACACTCCAAACACCTCGCACTCCACTTCCGATGCAGCATAAAACTCTGCCTCCATCGTAGAAAGTGACACGCACGCCTGGCGTTTGCACATCCAATATAGTATGATTCCATCCAACGTGACCAATCCACCGGTCACCGACTTCCTGTCTTCCTTGCATCCCGCGTAGTCAGCATCACTGTATGAGACTAGCTGCAATCCATCCTGCTCGTCAACTTCTCTTGACTGCTCCATCTTCAGCTTCATCTTGAATGTTCCCTTCAAGTATCGCAAAATTCTCTTGGCTAAAAGCCAATCTGTCATTCTCGGCGCGTGAGTCTGCCTGGTTGCCCTGTGTACCGCGTACACTATGTATGGCCTAGTGCATCTCTCTATCCACAGGAGGGATCCCACAAGTGATTGGAAATCCCTCACTGCAGGCGATCCGTCACTAGGCTTGACCGGCAATTCCACTTGATTATCCACGCACACGTCCTCGTGATTCCCTCCAATTGGTGTCTTCACCAGATTAGCTTCCATCAATCCATGTTCTTCGAGAAGACACTTAATCATCACTTCTTGATCGAGGTAATAACCTCCTTTGTCTTCATAGGTCACTCGCATACCTAGAAACTTGGAAACTTCACCCAAATCCTTGATCTCTAACACTTTCATGTCATCAAAGAATGTTGTAACCAAATCATCTTGCGTCCCGGTCACCAATAAATCGTCCACGTAAACTCCGACCACAATCATATCCACTCCACGTCGCTTGAAATACAAACATAAATCCGTGTAGCATTGCGAGAAATCCAGCGTAATCAACTTGTCGTGCAATAGTCTGTTCCAGAGTCGCCCTGCCTGCTTAAGACCATACAAGGTCTTCTTCAACTTCAGCACCAGCTCATTTACTTCTTCACTTCAAATCTCTTGAAAGATTGCTTCGTAAACTCCATACCTTTCGGTATATACAAGTAAATGTCATGCTCCTCTTCGAGTGCCTTGACGTATGCGTTCGGAATGTCACCGTTCTTGGCCTTCACATTCCATCTTCTTGCCAACCCCAAAATAATTTTCACCGTCCCCATATCCATTACAGCCGCAAACGTGAGTCCATAATCAACTCCAAAGCGTTGCTCGTTTCCGCACGCGACTAGTCGTGCTTTATAACGCTCCACACATCCATTTGCGTCAGTCTTGGTCTTGAACACCCATTTGATGTGTAACGGTCTGCATCCACTCGGTCTCTTAGTTACATCCTACACTTCATTCATCTCTAACGCCATAATCTAGGTTTAATTGCTTCATTCCACTTATCCTTGTGCTTGCTTTTCATGGCCTCCGAAAAATTACGCGGATCCATCTCCATGATCATGTTCACTACTCCATTGTCCTGATTGTCGTCTATAACTTCCTCCTTCTGTTCATCACTTGTTTCCGCTCTCTTCTTAGCGTACCCCCTTGTCACATGCCGCTCTCTTGACCATGCCTTCTTTTTCTTGGCACTCTTGGTCTCCTTCTTTCTGGCGTGTGATTCCTGAACTTCTTCATCTGCTTCATCACTTGATACCGGTGCTCCTTCTAAGTCTGCACCTCCTTCTTCCGCGAATAGACGTCGCAACTGCTCTTTTTGCGTGTCGTCCAATGTATCGATGTTCTTTATATGCTGGTTCAGACGCACATCGACCGTCAGGATCTTATTCACCTTCTCGACATCAAAAATATTCTCGCCGGTCGCTTGGTACTTGATCACCCGCTTACTGTTCACGTAAGCCAACTCGCAGCCCTTTTCTTCTAAGAGTCCATACGATAAAATGTTACGCGCCAAATTCTCCACGTAATACACATTTTCTATCTTGACCAGTCTTTCAACACCACCGCACCGCGCGTACACCTGCAATTCGCCCTTCATGGCGACTTTCAGCTTCTTTCCATCCGCTTGATAACACACACCATCCACTGGCTCTGTGTTCCGCAGAAACTTTGATTCGTTCGTCAGGTGCATGCTTGCACCGCTATCCAAGATCCACTTATTACTCGAAACGTCTTTATAATCTCCAGTAATCGTAAGTGACATATCCACATTCTTTCTGCCCTTCCTTGGGCACTTCCACTTCAAGTGTCTCGTATCTCCACATACGTAACATCTTCGTGACTTATCCTTCTTTTGCTCAACGACGTTCACTGTGCCTCGTGCCGCCGTTCTTGGTATGTTACCTTCATATTCCACTGCCTGCGCGAACTGGCAGATCTCTTCAGCCTGCCGTAGGTAGTCCACGCGCGTGTAATCATACCTTGACATCAATACATGCTTCAGCTCTGGCGCTGCATGATAAATAACATTATCAAGCACAAGAGCATCCGCACGTCCACCTACTGCTTCCGCCACTGCTAACAAAAATAAGTAATGCTCCGGCCAGGATCTTGTGTAACACTTCCTTGCCAAAAATAACTTCATCGCTTGAGCCGACGTTAGCTGCGTATGGAACGTCGTCAACATCTTATCTATAACATACCACAACACAGGAGTCTCACTCCACCACGTTTCAACCTGTCGGTCATAATAGTTCTCTGCCGTACCAGATAGGTAATGTCCCAGGAGATAGACTTTAACGTCTTCACTCCATGGAAAACCGCACGCTGCCTCAGCGATACCTATCTGGCGTAGAAACTTCCTGCCCCACGGGTGAAAAACCGACCCGAGTCCCCGGTACACTTCAGTACCGTCGAAAACTCTAATTTGAAGCTTGCACTGCTTCGGTGAGGGCGTCCGCATTAGCTGCGCGTGTCCCCCACCTGCCCCGCATCTATCCGCACCCCTGGGTTTACATACCCCTGTCCTGGAATGCCCGCCTGTGCCCCGATCTGTCCGGCTTCTACTCCTCCACCTCGATCAAAACAATTTGCACCGGCCTTACTGGGATGCTTGAAACTCATAGCAGCTGGATTAACCGGCCTGTACATGGCCTTCTCCTCATGGCTCCCTTCCAGGGAAGCCATGCTCATCCTAGTGTCTTCCTTGGGGGTGTGATACACACCACCCCCCTCGGAAACTGCTCCACGAGAGTTCTCCAGCTTTCCAAGCCGGTCCGTCAGCTCGCGGATGGCTGCTAAGACATCAGCCGACCCCGCATTATCTTCCACAACAGCGACTTTCTCCTCGCTGTCATCGCGCCCCTTATTTGGGCTCATAACCTGTTGTTGTGCGCTCTACCCTTCGCCATCGTGTAGTTGTAGTTCAGATATCCGAAATATACTTGATCTTAGTATGCCACCTCTTTTACACGCTTGTTACCCCGTACTCAGCCCTTGTGCACAGAAACTGGTACCTATATGCGTGCCTTCACTAAAGATATACCTGGCCCTTCGAATGATATCACCTGCTGCATCCTACCCCCACTAGATGTGCCGAGGTGAGTGAGCGCACAGAGAAAACGGACGCGTGGCTACGGTTAGATAGCCTGAAAGAAGAAAATGCAAAAGTGATATATTTAGACTAGACTATTTTATAGTCCGTCACAATTATACAATTTTTGTACACCTATTTTCGTCTTCTGTGCGTCGAAGCTAAAACCTTGCAAAACCCATAGTAATGCAACTTGCCGTAACTTGCCCTTGGTTTTCACATATACCAACCAAACAGGCCGTTCGTGGTACGAAATTCTCACCGGCGGACGTGAAGCAACTGATTGACCTTGTCTCAAAGAAGAAGCCACGTGGCAAGGACGAGTGAACAGGGCTCGCAAATATATACAACGCTGGCCGTACCACTGAAATGAAACGTTCTGATGAAACTCTGAAGGCAAGTTTAACCGCCTTAGCAAGTCGGATAATAAAGGGAAGGAATATTATTACGAGGCTGTGAAAGCGCAAAGGCTGACCGACGCACGCTCGTTTGTTTTTGAGACCGGTCATGCCGCGCAATGCCCCCCTGCACTTACGGAGGAAGTGGTACAGCTCATGCTTGACCTTCGTGACACCTCGATCTACGAGTAGATCTGCATCCTGACACGAAGGAGCAATGGACAGAGCTGTCTAGTAACTTCAACGCGCGACGCTCGGAAAGCATGATGGATCGCAGCGGCGAACAACTGTTGCGCAACACGTAAGCCCACCGGTGACCCCGACATTCCAGAGGAAGTCGACCGCGCCAAGCGTTTGAAGCGGGCTATGTTCGTGACTCAAGAGATTGTGATCGATGAGAGTGACTCCAACAACGACGCAACGACGATGAGAGCGAAGACAGGGACAACGACCGCAACAACGATGAGAACGGCGGCAGGGACAAGGACCGCAATAACGATTAATGTAACGACGGCAACTCTAAAAGCATGACGGTATCGGTGACGAGGAGATAACCGGCGGGAAATGGAGTTGGGAGGCAAGTGAGCACGGCGCCGCCAACAACCGTTGCACGGAGAAACACGAGGATGACGCCTTCATCGATATAAAGGACGATCGGGGCGAGGAATTGCGCGAGAACGGAGTTCTCGAGGTCCCTACCCCTGCTGTAGTCACGGAGGCAAGCTCTAATATGAGACCCAGCAAAGGTTCAACGACACGCTCCAGTAAACGCATAGCGTCAAACTCGAGTGGCTCGGTCTCGGGAAGAATTCCAGGATTGGCTCGCCGGGCGGCCTAACAGTTATCCGTGTGACTTCGGCGACGAACGTTCCAGCCTTGAATCGCCAGGACAGGCTGAAAGCCACACACCCCGCCCCACGCTCGCGGAGCGCAGGGACATCTGCGAAGACTTCCTTGCTACCCGGCAGCGGATGCAGCTTTCACGGACGGAGGACGAGATCGGACATAGCGTTGCAAGTACGCGTCTGGCGGCGGTGGGAGTGGCGGAGAACATCAGCCGAGATCAGGCATTGAGGACGGAGGACCGTTGGCTTGAGCGCCAAGCTCAACAGATGCGCTGGGAAATGGAGCATGAGAGGCTAGAGAGGTCAGAAGAAGCTTGGCTTACCGACAAGCATGCGAAGATTGGGCGGAGCGAGCAGCTGATATGAAATTGCAAATGCAGATCCAGCATCAATCGCAAACGATGATGCGAATGATGATGAGCTTCGTCACGAGGGGATATTAGCATGAGGAAAAAGAAAGATAATAAAGTTAGTTCTACAGAGTACTAGAAAATATTTGGAAGTCGCCAAATGAGATGTTACTTGCTCAGTGCAGTGATAGAATTCTTGTACTGGTTTTATTCTATGTAAATATTGTCAAAACCGAAATAGAGAAGACAAGAATTGGATCTTAAAGAAATGCAAAATTAATCGTTCTTTCTACGCCTCTCCCCGCCCTTATGTTGTTCTCTAAGGGCGAAGACTGAGTAGACCTGACTGATCTTGGTTGTCCGCACTCGGAAGTTGTATAGTCGATGGATGTTGCAAAGGCGTTGGCGCCGGATATATGGGTGGAAAGGCAACTTCAGACGACGAAAACACCGGTGCACCGTACTCCGCCGCCTGTCTTATGGACGTGATGGCTTGGTTTACTCTCTAACTTCAAAAGAATTGCCCCCCCTGGACGCCGCACGCTCAATATCACCCGCCTTCACTGGAGTGACTATCCGACCCTTTATTTTATTGCACCCATCACTAGAAACGCGGGGTCGGATTGGAGTCCAAATCTAGGGTCGGATCCGTCGGCTTCTCACGAAATTCCCTGCTTGTTTCGCCATCGTTTCAAGAGCCGGGACAGTTGTGCTTCATCCAAAAGATGGAGCCATCGGTGCCAAAGGCGATAGTGCCTGTATCATCACAGTGTGCAGCCACCCGTCGTACATCGCGTTTTGAAGTTCGAATTCGCCGGTCTCCTGGAGGCGGTAGTTCTTCCCATCGATGAAGCCGAACTTCCGCGTGACGATTGGCTTTCGCTGCGATACCCAATTTTTCCATAGGATTTGTTCCGCGGCAGAGGGACAGCGAATCTGCGCATCTTCGAGTTCGTCAAGTGCCGATTCGAGACCCTCTTCTGCTTTTCGAATGACATGCTGAAGGGTGAGGGGGGAGGGCAAGCAAAGACGCTACATAGATGCTTTGTATCCGTTCGGCTGGTGTAAAATTGAAGGAGGAGAGCGAGCGCGGAACGATGTCTACGAGTCGTGTTGGACGACCAGGACGGCATGGCCCGCTCAAAATGCGTTTGTGGCGGGCGAATGCAGTCAGCAGCGTTTCGAAGGCGCCGCGGTGAATACCATCATATGGATGAACTGAGCGTCCATTCCTGTGCTGTCCAGGCACTCTCAAATGGTAAAGGAAGCACTCTGGCGGACACAAAGAGATCTCTCCCGAATTGACGTGTGAATCTGCGATAAGCGAAGCAAGTGGTAGAAGGATATGACGTGATCATTGGCCCGGTTATCGAGTAAGAGCGCGAAATAGGTGAGGGCGGTTAACATATTGGGTGCGGGATTTTGTGAGCAAGTTGCGCAAGTAAACTTCTTGGGTCTTTTCAGCGTGTGTGCGGATAAGATTTTGGTGGTCACCAGACATCAACGCCAGGTAACAAATTTTTGAGTAACAGGTGAACAAATTATGTTTTCTAACCCCCTAACAAACTACGTTTGCTCACACGTATTTGTTGGAGTTTTGAAGGACATCCAATGAAGTAAAAAACTATCGGACAAAACCCATAAAATACGATTTAGGCTTCAAAATGTTGAAGATTAATCCGTGGTAGTACTATTTACTAAAGGGCGCCACTATTGCCACAGACGTTTTGTCTATTTCCACAGACGTTTTGTCTATTGCTACAGACGTTTTGTCTATTGCCACAGACGTTTTGTCTATTTCCACAAACGTTTTGTCTATTGCCACAGACGTTTTGTCTATTTCCACAGACGTTTTGTCTATTTCCACAGACGTTTTGTCTATTGCCACAGACGTTTCGTCTATTGCCACAGACACCACCACCACAGCCAATCGGAAGCCGCCGTCGCCTTGGTTATTAACATAAGTTGATATTTTTTTCTTGAGATAAACTTTATCAGAAGCCGAATTAGAAGATGGACGACGATGTCAAGTCCGCGGAAAATGCCATAAATGTACGTGGGTATCATTGATTACCATAATGTACCTACTTTCATTTCCTATTTCTCATTTACATGCTATTTATAATACTTTCTCGTCTTTTTTATCTTTCCGTTCAGGACCGAGGTGTCAACTTGGACTTCGGTATGTCTATCTATCTATCTATCTATATATATATATACGCAGAAATTCAACGTACCGTAACGTTGGTTTTGAGTGCTTCTGAGTAGTAGAGGTTTCAGTAGTCGATGTCGACGAGTTAAAGGATGGACTTATGTCTCCAAAGGCTCGAGATACTAGTACACGTATTGGCTCTGAAGACAACAAGACTGGACGATACGTCGGACATTCAGCAACGTCTGATACAAGCAATATTGCCGTTCAGAAAAGATCCGACATTTGCTGAGCTAGCATTGAAGTCACCAGATGCGTATGAGGCGTTTTGTCTCTCAACGACTCTCATCTTTTCTTTGGCATCGTGCACCAATGCGGCATCTTTCCTTGATTACAATGGAAAAACAGAAGACTGGTCGTATGATTTTAGTCGTCTCGCTTCCGCTTACACACTCGTCGGAATATTTTTCTTGGGCCTACATGCTCATCTCGATCGTGGACAAACATTTCCAGGTGCCCATGACTCTGCTTTTTCTCATGTGTCTCTATGGTTACTCGTCTACTGTGTTCATAAGTATTATACATAGCATGTAAATGAGAAATAGGAAATGAAAGTAAGTACATTATGGTAATCACTGATACCTGTGGCGAAGCGAAGGCAAAATTTTGGTCACCTTCTGTAAACGGCGTGCCGATCAGCTGGTCAGCGATCGGATTGGTGGAAACAAGGGGGGCTTTTAAGCCTATCATGTGCAAGAAGTGTCAAGCACACGGATTTTGGTAAGTCACGTGGCATTGCGTGTATTTTACATATTTTAGTGTTTGGTACATATTGGGACCGTAAGGTTAGTGGAAAAGAAG